>JAYESA010000017.1:141056194-141227218 GCA_036927795.1 Iris macrosiphon
TGCATAATAAATAGTAACAATAACTAAGAGTTAATTGCTGTAAAACAGGAATATGAGTAAAACAGGATTAATTGCTATAAACCAGGGACATGAGCAAAACATGAATATAATGAGACAGGAAAATGTAACTGTAACAAGACAAGAAACTATGTGTGTGTAATTGTGTATTTAGAATAGGTAGTTGGCATGTAGGGGCTTATAAGGCTAATCCGGCCGTCATAGACGGCTATTAGACAAGAATAATCGAGATCCGGCTGGTGGTACAGTCGTGTACCAACAGCTATTAGACAGGACAGGGGGAAAGGTAAACTACATGCCTCCTAGTATTCTTCCACCCGACACGAAAAGCAAGACATGAAACCCAATACTCTAACACTACGTGTAAACATCAATGGTACTAGTAGAGCAAGAATTAATTATCACAATATAAAGATTAAACTTGAAGTGCAGGTACTTGCCTGATGTTTGGATCCAATTACAGTTTTGTGTCTCGGAGAAATTTCCAGAAATGTGTCTAGATGCTGAAATAAACATTACCATCATGCTCAGCAGATATCAAATAGCTAGAAACGCCTGTCCTTGAGTCCAATTCGGAGACAAGGGCAAAAACGACAATTTCGGGTCAAAACGGGGTCCGCAGGTGCCCGTTTTGCACCGAAAAACGTGTCAGGGTCAAAGGTCTCCAAATTCACCAAACTTAGTGTCAACGGATCAGGAACGATGATACGAACCCAACGGAACTTCCAGAATTGGATTCCGATGAGTCGATCACAAAATCGCCCGTCGAGTGGGACCTGTGGGGCCCACGACACGCGATTTCGTCAACGTTCTCAGAATCGAACCAAACTTGGGTCACAGGACCAGCGTATCGCTACGAGTCCGATGGCATAAGTTTCGTTTCGATCCGACGTGTACACAGAAAGTTAGGGCATGAATCAGAAAAGGCGGATACGGGGCGGTGTCCGCGGATACGCGTTGATCCCGGTGTGCACGCACACCCGAATCGACTTTCGCGAATTCCCACACGTCCGTATCAACGGCGCGCACGTATCTGTGAAGACCGCGCGTGACCAAGTCGTCCCGTTTGGCGGGGCGTACCCAGTTCCGGGGTGAATCGGGTCGTTGCTTTTCCTGTTTTTGGATCGCGGTATGCGATCACCACAGGACGCGATGCCCCGAGCGGTTTATCCGGGCAGCGAGAGGGTCATACAGGCTTCGCAACGCAATTTAGAGAATTGAAAATGGGACAGCGAGGAGAAAGTTACATGTACCTGAACAGGGCTCGAGAATTTGGAATTTCTCGTGTCCGTGTCGTGTCCGACAAGACACAGGCTGTGTCCGACACGAATTTGAGAATTAGGGTTAGGGTTTGCGGAGTTTCGGCGAGGGGAGGCCGGCCGGAGGAAGGCTGGGGCGGTCGGAGACGAGCTCGGGGCAGCGTCGGCGTTGCTGGCGGAGGCGGCGGCTGCCGGAGGCGGGCTCGGGGCGGTCGGCAGCGGCTGAAGAATCGGGGAGAGGGGCCTGGGCTGCCGTCGGCGGAGATGGTGGAAGGCGGCGAGGCTGGAGGGAGGCGGCTTGGGCGAGGCTGGCGGCACGGCGGCGAGGTGGCCGGCGACGGAGTGGGTGAGGGAGTGGCCGGAGAAGGAGAACGGAGGGGGTATTTATAGGTGAAGGGGAGGAGAGGGAGAGGCCGGGAGAGGCGGAGGAGGGGGCTACGTGGCCGTGTGGTGCGGGCGAGGTGGCCGGGCATGGCGGCGGAGGAAACGGGCGGCCGGAGGACGGGGGGAACGACCGGGGTCGTGTGGGAGGGGAGCTGGGGGAGAAACGGGTCCGGGCGGGTCGCTAGCGGGTTTGACCGACCCGAACCCGACCCGGATGGCAGATGGGCCGGGCTGGCCTAGCCAGGTGGGCCGCGGGCTGGGCTCACAGTATTGGGCCGGGTTAATTTAGGGTTATTATATAAATAAATGAATAAATAAATAAATAAATAAATAAATAAATAAATAAATAAATAATAATTATTTTCAGGTGTTTTAAAATAGGTTCGGGGCCCAATAAATTCCAGAAAATTTATCCTAAGTCCAGTTTTTTATTTTACACCAAAAAATGTTATTTCTATAATATTTTAATATTATTTATTAACAGTTAAAAATTATTTGATAATTTAAAACCCTGATTTTAATTACAGAAAATTTCCAGAAAATTCCAGAAAATTGCGAAAAATCCAAATTTAATATTTTTTTGAAAATCTGGGAGTTTACAATCTACCCAACTTATAAAAATTTCGTCCTCGAAATTAAAATAGAGTTGGGTTCTCTCTATCCAATCTCACTTGATTACAGTCTAAAGGATTCCTCTCAAGTGAACATTGCGGTCTCTACCCAACTTAGAATTTACCCATCTATCCTCTTAAGGCTATACAACTAGTAAAGCTATGTCCCAACTTATTTAATCATGGTATTGAATCCTTAAGTCTTTAACACAAATTTATCACCTATGGTATTCCCTTAATCATAAAGGGTCATCATCAATTCGACCGGTCTGAGGGGTATATCTAGTACTATCTATATATCAAACTTATACCAAGCACAAGATTTCGTCTTTCCGAAATAAGGGAAGACGAAGATCAATAATAAAGAGTTCAAGGGTGAGGTGATAGAACAGAAGTATAGGGATCAAGGCGTTTAAAGAATTCAAATGGGAATTGTCAAGCAGTTATGGATTGAAATTCTATTCTGGTAATCATTTGTTCGCATGCTCGTATTAGTACAGTTAAGTAACGGATACGATATGCTCGGACATGTTCAGGGGCAAGTATACTAGCCAACTATATATCTCAATCCACGTAGAGTATTATTTCGAAGGACGAATCAAGCGCACTAGGGTTGATCAGACCGTAATACACTGATTCTGAAATGTATTATTGTGGGCCTCCCTAATAATACACTTGTCATGAACAAGCTCGATAAAGAGTAAGCTTGCAAAACTAGGCTATAAAATAGCAGCATAAGTCAAGTACAGCAAAATTAAGTGTGCTAGATGATGATGAAAGGAGGTACAAATTATTTAAGTTCACAAAACAACACACACTAAGCAAAATAACAAAAGACTCTATGATCTCTATAGTTATCAAATATAAAAGCATACCAGGTTATTAGCAAGTTCAAATTTACTAGGTTGGGGCTGAGGTCACGGACCAATAAACACGAGCTAAACAATACTAGAAAAGATATCTACAAATCACTTACGCGCATTAGCTGCTCCAAGAGTCTGCGCGTTCTCCACGGTCATTGCGTAAGCTTGTCCGTGTCCTTGAGGTGGTGCCCTCTGCTGCGTTGCTGGGGGCCTGGCCTGAACTGGAACTTTTTGTTCAGCTGTGCGTCCTTGAGCAGCAGGACAGTCCCTCATCTGATGTGCTGCTGATCCACAATATAGACAGGCACCTAGCCTCTTTCTACAAACTTGCCAAGTGTGACCTGGTTTATGACAAAAGTTACAAGTGGGAGCTTGTTGATTATGTCCTTGAGTTTGGTGTTGGGGTGCTGTGCTTGAGGGAGAGGACGCTGGGTTTGTTGCGGGGCCTTCTGCTGTGGTTGTTGTTGGAAAGGGCGTTTGTGGGATCCCATACTTCTAGTATCTCTTTCCCGCTTTAATCTATGTCCCATGTCTCTTTCAACACCTTGTGCCACGCTCAAGATTTTTTCGTATGTACGAGCTCGGCTAGTGGTGACAGCAAGGCGAATATCAGGAGACAATCCCTTCTTGAATCTACGGGCTATATCCTCAGGGATACGAACCATATATTCTGTAAAATGGCTCAGTCTGCTAAATTCAGCAGTGTACTCATCAACAGAAAGATTATCTTGTTCCAGCCTCTCGAATTGACTTTCGAGAGCTTCCCGAGCCACTTCGGGATAGAATTTCTCCTTGAACAGCCTCTTGAAATCCTCCCAAGTGAGATCAGGAGCAGACAATTGAGGTTCATCTCTAAACCAAGTCCGAGCTATGTCAAAAAGTTGCAGGCTTACAGATTCCACTTTAAGGTCATCAGGGACCCGAGCAGTCTTCAGGAGTCGCTCCACATTCTCTATCCATTCATCGGCATAGAGAATGCCTTCAGTCCCATAGAATTCCAGAGGTTTAAGGTTCTTGAAGTCCTTGGCACTTCCTGGCCTCTTGGGTGGTGCCTCCTGGGAGCGAAGAGCATCCGAAAGGCTAGTTCGTAGCAGGGTAGTCTGTTCCTTCTGGGATTCTATGAGTCCCTGGAATACTCCGAGTAGCTGTGCCCCATCCATAGTAACTGTCGGAGTAGTTGGAGGCGGAGGGAGCGCAAGAGTTTCAGGCACAGTCTGCTCAGCGGGTTCGGATGTGCCTCCTACGGTATTCCTTGTCTGAACCATTCTGAAAGGTTAAGGGATAGGAAGATTAGAATAGATTACTTGAAAATCAAGGACGATAGGAAAATTCACTAGGAATGATATCAAGATTTGAAATAAAAGATCATATTCTGTGAATGAGCTTTTCCTATAATCCTCAATCTTATTTCACACTCTGTCCTAGGATATTACCCTATTTAAGGATTCTAGACCTGCATGGGCCACCATAAAAATGTGTCACGACCCGCACCCGAATATTCGGATACGAGTACGTGGGTACGTCCAGCCTACGCCGCAGTATCGACGGTAGTACGCTGTCTAGGTCATATCCACAATTAAATTAGACTCTAGCTCATTCACAATAATTAAATAGGCAAGGATAATGACAGGAAATAGGAATGCTAAGATTTCAAATAAATAAATGTGACAACATTTCCATTGTTTATTACAGAACCAGAAATAAATCGGGGACAAACCCGATTACTAGGATGAAAGAAAAACACTAACTAACTAGCTACTACTCCTCAAAAGTAGCCTCCTGGGTGGGAACCGGGTCCTCAAGTGTATCACCTGCTACCTCATAGGGACCATAATAGGTGGGGGCATAGTCCTCATCATCGCCTAATATCAACGGATCCAGTCAGGAAAGGAGCAAAGTACCAATACACAACAAAGCTTAAACTAAATAATTATGATAAGCAGAAAAGAACTGACTAAGTATCATGTTGAGAATATGCATAATAAATAGTAACAATAACTAAGAGTTAATTGCTGTAAAACAGGAATATGAGTAAAACAGGATTAATTGCTATAAACCAGGGACATGAGCAAAACAGGAATATAATGAGACAGGAAAATGTAACTGTAACAAGACAAGAAACTATGTGTGTGTAATTGTGTATTTAGAATACGTAGTTGGCATGTAGGGGCTTATAAGGCTAATCCGGCCGTCATAGACGGCTATTAGACAGGAATAATCGAGATCCGGCTGGTGGTACAGTCGTGTACCAACAGCTATTAGACAGGACAGGGGCAAAGGTAAACTACATGCCTCCTAGTATTCTTCCACCCGACACGAAAAGCAAGACATGAAACCCAATACTCTAATACTACGTGTAAACATCAATGGTACTAGTAGAGCAAGGAATTAATTATCACAATATAAAGATTAAACTTGAAGTGCAGTTACTTGCCTGATGTTTGGATCCAATTACAGTTTTGTGTCTCGGAGAAATTTCCAGAAATGTGTCCAGATGCTAAAATAAACATTACCATCATGCTCAGAAGATATCAAATAGCTAGAAACGCCTGTCCTTGAGTCCAATTCGAAGACAAGGGCAAAAACGGTAATTTCGGATCAAAACGGGGTCCGCAGGTGGGCCCGTTTTGCACCGAAAAATGTGTCAGGGTCAAAGGTCTCCAAATTCACCAAACTTAGTGTCAACAGGTCAGGAACGATGATACGAACCCAACGGAACTTTCAGAATTGGATTCCGATGAGTCGATCACAAAATCGTCCGTCGAGTGGGACCTATGGGGCCCATGACACGCGATTTCGTCAACGTTCTCAGAATTGAACCAAACTTGGGTCACAGGACCAGCGTATCGCTACGAGTCTGATAACGCAAGTTTTGTTTCGATCTGACGTGTACACAGAAAGTTAGGGCATGAATCAGAAAAGGCGGATACGGGGCGGTGTCCGCGGATACGCGTTGATCCCGGTGTGCACGCACACCCGAATCGACTTTCGCGAATTCCCACACGTCCGTATCAACGGCGCGCACGTATCTGTGAAGACCGTCCGTGATCAAGTCGTCCCGTTTGGCGGGGCATACCCAGTTCCGGGGTGAATCGGGTCGTTGCTTTTCCTGTTTTTGGATCGCGGTGTGCGATCACCACAGGACGCGATGCCCCGAGCGGTTTATCCGGGCACCGAGAGGGTCATACAGGCTTCGCAACGCAATTTACGGAATTGAAAATGGGGCAGCGAGGAGAAAGTTACACGTACCTGAACAGGGCTCGAGAATTTAGAATTTCTCGTGTCCGTGTCGTGTCCGACACGACACAGGCTGTGTCCGACACGAATTTGAGAATTAGGGTTAGGGTTTGCGGAGTTCCGGCAAGGGGAGGCCGGCCGGAGGAAGGCTGGGGCGGTCGGAGACGGGCTCGGGGCGGCGCCGGCGTTGCTGGCGGAGGCGGCGGCTGCCGGAGGCGGGCTCGGGACGGTCGGCAGCGGCTGAAGAATCGGGGAGAGGGGCCTGGGCTGCCGTCGGCGGAGATGGTGGAAGGCGGCGAGGCTGGAGGGAGGCGGCTTGGGCGAGGCTGGCGGCACGGCGGCGAGGTGGCCGGCGACGGAGTGGGTGAGGGAGTGGCCGGAGAAGGAGAACGGAGGTGGTATTTATAGGTGAAGGGGAGGAGAGGGAGAGGCCGGGAGAGGCGGATGAGGGGGCTACGTGGCCGTGGGGTGCGGGCGAGGTGGCCGGGCGTGGCGGCTGAGGAAACGGGCGGCCGGAGGACGCGGGGAACGGTCGGGGTCGTGTGGGAGGGGAGCTGGGGGAGAAACGGGTCCGGGCGGGTCGCTAGCGGGTCTGACCGACCCGAACCCGACCCGGATGGCAGATGGGCCGGGCTGGCCTAGCCAGGTGGGCCGCGGGCTGGGCTCACAGTTTTGGGCCGGGTTAATTTAGGGTTATTATATAAATAAATGAATAAATAAATAAATAAATAAATAAATAAATAAATAATAATTGTTTTCAGGTGTTTTAAAATAGGTTCGGGGCCCAATAAATTCCAAAAAAATTACCCTAAGTCAAGTTTTTCATTTTACACCCAAAAATGTTATTTCCATAATATTTTAATATTATTTATTAACAATTAAAAATTATTTGATAATTTAAAACCCTGATTTTAATTACAGAAAATTTCCAGAAAATTCCAGAAAATTGCGAAAGATCCAAATTTAATATTTTTTTGAAAATCTGGGGGTTTACATGTATTTAGTTAGGTTATATCATGTATTTATTTTAAATATAATTTGAATATATTTTATAATTTATTATTTGTTAAGGTAATTTTTTTTTTTTTTTTTACTAAGGTATGCTGTTATAAAGATTTTTTATTTATTTATTGGAGGATATACATACGGTTTGGACGGCTTATAATTAGATAATATTGAATATTTTCTAACGGTATATCCTCACATAATTAAAAATTAAAGGAATAAATAAATTTAACTAAATATTATCTAATTATAAGCAAACACTCCTTCTAACTCATGTGGTTAAGGTTGGAGGTATTCTTCCTGGTTGGCTGGATCTGAATTCCTGGAGTGTTATTTATAACAAATTTATCTTTTTGAAACAATTTTATGAAATATTATTTTCTTTAAAATAAATAATTTATGATATACATACGGCTTAGACGGCTCAATTTTAAGCCATTTCCAAGCCCTAGAGATAAATTAAAAATATCTAGTAAATTCACGTGCAATAATTTTTCTTCTTCTGATATTAATGTAAAATTATTTAAATATTTAAATATATTTGAATTAAGATTTATTATATACATATGTTTATATTTTATTTAGAATTTGTTAAATATTTGATTATATTTTAATTATAATTTGTTATGGATATATTAATGTAAAATTTGTTTAAATATTTAAATATATTTGAATTAATATCTATTATATATATATATTTATATTTTAATTATTAGCCATCTAAGCGTATATTTTCAGGTAATTAATTTTTTTTAAATTTAACTAATTGTTTAAATATTTAATATTTTATAATTATAAACAAATATCTCTTCTAAGTTAGGGTAGGAGATACTCTTCCTGGTTGGCTGGATTTGAATTCCTAGATTATTATTTATAATAAATTTAATTTTTTTAATATTTGTTAATTAATATTAATTTTTTTTTAAAATAATTAATTGATGATATACATACGATTTAGAATTGAACTGTTTTCTGAGTGAGAGAAGAGAGAGAGAGAGAGAGAGAGAGAGAGAGTTGCTTGAAGGTTTGATAGAGACGAGGTGATAGGATCCATTGTCGGAAGATATTGACATGTGGTAAACGATATGTAAGGGAGCGAGAAAGAAGAATACAGGAGAAGAATTTTGCTGCTGCAAACATAAAAGGGGAAAGAGCTCTCTCTCCAACCAACCGAACTGGTAGCAGAGAGAGAAAATATGGGGCATCATTCGTGCTGCAACCAGCAGAAGGTCAAGAGAGGGCTGTGGTCTCCGGAGGAGGATGAGAAGCTCATTCGATACATAAGCACCCATGGCTATGGCTGCTGGAGTGAAGTGCCAGAGAAAGCAGGTTCCATTTTCCTACATCTACCTATCTCTTCATTCTCTCTGAACAATACACAACAAAGCACCACTTCATGTGTCCTTGAACCTTCTATATTCTTACTGACCCACAATGATAGACATTAATTTCTTGTTATATAACATGATGTAACGTAGCCAAGATCATGAGGATAATTAATTAACAAGATAATGTAACATGAGCACAACTGTAGAAAGTTCAATAGACTACTTGCAGTTCATTATTATGGTCTTTTTCTCGCAGGGCTGCAAAGATGCGGTAAGAGCTGCCGCTTGAGATGGATCAATTACTTGAGGCCGGACATTAGGCGAGGGCGATTCTCACCAGAGGAGGAGAAGCTCATCATTAGCCTCCATGGCATGGTTGGAAACAGGTTGGAGCTACCTCCTCCCAACAAAAAGAAAAAAATGATTCTATGTGCCGGTCTCACCGTACGTCTTTCTTTCATGCCAACCAGATTGCATGGAAATATATATGTGCATGTAGACATTTTCATACAATCTAACGGTTGAGGTTGGAGAGAGAAAAGAAACAGTGAGACCGGCACATAGGAATAATTTCTCCAACAAAAGGCTTAAATTTTTTTTAAGTAATTGCATGTAAAATCATTCATGCAATCACAAGCATCACATATCTAACAGTTGGTAACATAATGATCAGGTGAAGCATTCACAATTTCTCTTACTTCTCTGAAGCTTGGTTTTGTAGTTGAGATGAGATGGGTGTAGGATACAAAAAGGAGGATACACAAGAGGATTTGATTTTAGGGAGCTGAAAGAACAACTTTATTTCTTGTTTGTTTGATTTGTTCCACTCTACAACCCTTTGCTTACATAACTATTTATAGAACTCAAGATACATCACGAACAATGAATATGACTTTTTGTTTTTCTAAATACATTCATGCATGCAACAATGAACTTGACTCATCCTAAATTTATCCATGCATGCAACAATGAATTTAACAAAATTTGGTTTACATATCCAACAATGCATCCCGTAAACCAAATTTGCTTTTGACTCCTAAAACTTTGACATTTCTTCTAAAGACTTGTCCTCCTAGAGCTTTTGTAAACACATATGTAAGTTGGTCTTCAGTTCTGCAATATTCAATGTTAATTTTTCCTTCATGAACAAGTTTACTTAGGAAGTGAAATCGCATGCAAATATATTTTGTCCTTCCATGTAGGACTAGATCCTTTGAGACAGAGATAGTTGATTTGTCGTCACAACAAATTGTTGTTGGTCCTTTTTGCTTAAACTTCATGCTTTTTAAAACACCTTTCAGCCAAATACGTTGGCATGCTGTAGAAGATGCAGCAATATACTCCGCTTATGTGGTAGAAAGTGCTACAATTGGATGCTTTTTTGAACTCCATGAAATTGTTTCGCTCCCAAGGTTGAAGACATAACCAGAAGTGCTTCGAGAATCATCAATGCTTCGTCCCAAATCACTGTCAGTATAACCGACAAGTTTGACAGGAACATGAGCTTGATAGAAAATGCCATAGTCAATAGTTCTCTTGACATATCGTAATATTCTTTTGGCCGCTTTCCAGTGGTTTGAATAAGGCTTCTCCATGAATCGGATCATCAGACTTACTGCATACACAATGTCTAGTCTTGTGGCAGTCAAATACATCAAATTTCCTACTAAGCTATACAAAGAGGATGTGATACACAATATTTGATTTTAGGGGCTGAAAGAACTTTGTTTCTTGCTTGCTTGATTTGTTCCACTCTACAACCCTTTGCTTACATAGCTATTTATAGAACTCAAGATACATCAAGAGCAATGAACATGACTTTTAGTTTTTCTAAATACATTCATGCATGCAACAATGAACTTGACTGATCCTAAATTCATTCGTGCATGCAACAATAAATTTAACAAATTTTGGTTTAGATATCCAACAATGGACGCAAATAGCATGCTTGAACTTACTTGATCACTAGTATAATTCTAGTGCAGGATTCATATTTATGAAAGATCTTTGCTTTGAGGGATCGATGTCCATCCAAACGTGTACATAAATGAAGTATATTATATACATACATCTCATGTATATTCTCCACGCAATAATACCGTTAAAGAGACATAAAGGTGCCGCAAGTAGGCTTTAAGTCATCGATTACAATGAAGTAATATTTCAAAGAAAGCTCATGATAGTGACGTGACAATTGCTAAAACTTTCTTTCCAAGGAAGAGAGGAGACGCATATGCTTAAATGAGCCCCGCGAGAATTATATGAGCAGGTTAATTATTAGCTCTTTTATTGATGCTTGTTCTATAAACTTACAAACACATTTGTTTTCTGCAGATGGGCTCACATAGCAAGTCACTTGCCTGGAAGAACAGACAACGAGATCAAGAACTACTGGAACTCATGGATCAAGAAGAAGATAGGAAAGGCTAGCAGCACTCCACAGTCGACGAGTCCCCCAAACAGTATTAGTATTATGGAGCTCAGTATCCCACCACCAAGCTACAACCCAGTCGACAACCAACTCGATTCCTTTGGCGCAGCCCAGGCCTCAATGTCGACGAGTTCGCATCGGGAGGAGAACGTGATGTTTCCGTCTCACTGTCCCCTTTTCATGTTCGACACCGGCATTGTCGATAACAACAACGGAGGCAGTATGTGGAACACAAGTCAAGATCAGGATCAGCTGGCACTGCCAGCTTCTTCCCTATTTTCGTACACGAGCGTTATGGGTTCGAGCTATTTGCCACCATTGGTGGATGAGGTGGCAAGCTTGGAACCGACGTCAGGGGATGATGGGGGTCGAAGCGGATCGGAGTTCTTCGTCGGGAAGCAAGAACTGGACGAGTGGGTGGAGTCGCAACGCTACCCATGTCTCCTTCTGTGGGAGAATGTACAAGAGGAGGAGTTGGGTGGAGATGAGCTCTCTACAGCTCCAACTAACATGGAAAGCTTGGTTGCTTCGTTTTCTTCCTCTTTAGGAGAAATGGAGGTGTGATGGACAAATCAAATCAAATCAAATGCAAATGCAAATGCATGCTCTCTCTAGAAGAATAAGGACTTTGGAGTTTATTTATTGGTTGTTCTCGTCCTTTTTTATTGTGTGATGTCATAAAGACATGGGAGCATGAATGTCTATTTAAAGTACATATATGTAAAGAGAAGTACTTACCGGCAACAAATTGTTCTGGATCATGACTACTACTTTGTTGTTTGGGTCTTCTTCTAGTCCATGGATAGAGCCATCCATGCCTAAGAATCTAGATCCGGTTGTCTTCTTCGAACAGTACCGTGTATACAAGTGTTCATGGATAGAGTTTGGTATTGTCATGCGCCGACCTATGGGCCGTGACTTGTGTAGGAGCATCATATGCACCACTCACCCATTCTTGGACTACGTACTCTAGCCCAGAGCAAACTTTACACCGGATGTTTGATGTGAATCACTAGCCATAAGATTTAACCCTAAACACAGCACACAATTTTTTTTTTTGAAGCATGTAAATGTATTATTGTATTAATGAAAAGATGGACAATGGGCTCAATTGTCCAATCTCCTTGCAATTCTCAAGCTCAAGACACCACTCTCACTGAACCCTAGAGCAGACTCATGACTAATATAGACCAGGGGCGAACATTATTCGGTTTTGGACCAAAAACCGAACCGAATATGAGATTCGGTTCGGTTTACAAATTTTTTTGTTCGGTTTCAGTTTTAAAAATACTAAAATTCTTTATTCGGTTTCGGTTTCGGTCCAAAACCGAATAAGATTTATACAATTACGTAAATATCCTAATTCTATACATATTTTGTGATTAAAATGTGTATATTTTGAAAACAACAATTTTATGTATATGTTTTGAAGTTCAACTTTGGACACAAATTTAAAATACAATAAATATGTTTATAAAATTATTATTATAATATAATTTATCCACGATCTCAACTTTGGGTCCGATCCATTAAATAATAGCAATACTCCAACCGAACAAACCGAATATCGTATTCGGTTCGGTTCATTTTTGGTTTTGGCTACTTTCGGTTCGGTTTTGGATTTTTAGAATTTCGGTTTATTCGGTTTTGACTATTTCGATTCGGTTGAAACAAAATGCTCACCCCTAGTATAGACACTTAATAAGACTGTCCTACTCCTTGTCCCTCTATAGAGCGGGAGTTGACTCAAACGGTTAGGGAAGACCCAACACTTTTTTATCCAACTCTCTACTCTCTTCCTCGTAGCTGCCTCTCATCTTCTAGTATTTGCAACCATCTCCCATTCTTCTTAGCCAGCAGTAGCAAGCTCTCCTAACTCCGCATTTGAAAAACCGTATGGTCTCAGGGACCTCATCCTCTCATGAGGCTTATATCTCGCACTCAGAGAAGGGATACTTTGGGGCTCTTAGTGCACTTTTCCCTTCCCGAGACGGACATGCGAAATTGACTGCATTGCATATTTTCAGGTGGGGTATACATCACCACCTAACCGACACCCCGTGGGACTAGTTATCACGTAGCGATTTTGTCGAATCGATAAGTCGTCACTGGACGTGATGTCGTACAAGTCTAAATTGTTCTTATACAAGACGTGTTCGTGCATATTTTGTAAAATAGTTTTTTTTTTGGTATAATTTTGCAACGGAGAAACAAAGAGATTGAATAACAACATCATGTAAAATAAATAATTCTTTTATTGATGATTTGCAACAGAAAACATAGTATCTAAAATAGTCGAGTAAAAAAGTGCCAAATTTTGCTTACAACTTTGAAACAACAAAATAAGATACATCTTTCATACATCATGTCATTTTATTAACAATAAAGTAAAAAATATCTTTAACAAAAGTCTTCAAAACAAAATTTGAACCTTCAAAATGTAGGCAAAGCTTGTACATAGTTGGACAAGCTTTTAGGGCCTCTAGACGTCCACTTAATTCCCGACTGTAAAACCCCCTTCCCAGAAAATCGTATATGCCCTTTATTTATTAATTATTAATTAAATTGTAGTAATTAGGTCCAAATAGGAGAAATAGATTTTTAATAATTTTTATGTTAGGTGTTCGGGCACTTAGAGGACTTGTGGGACCATCAGAAATTTTTAGGAATTTATTCCATGTAGGAGACCCCTTGAGCAGTTGCTAGCCTAACGATGTACAATACCCCATTATATAAATTTTCCTATGTGTGAATATATATATATATATATATATATATATATATATATATATATATATATATATATATATATAACAAATATATGTGTATATATATTTTAATTAAAGTAAGAAAAGAAAAGAAAGAAAGAGAAAGTATTAAATAAATTAATAGAAAATAGTATAATAATAATACTTATAATAGTAACCAAATAATAGTAGTAGCAATGAATGCTACTTTAGGACTTTAGTCCTTGGGAGCATGCTGCTAGATTGCAGCGGAAACCATCCAGGGGACCCCGCCCCACTTAGCAGCCTATTGAATTCCCAAACCCACCCGCGGATAGAAGACCCTTCACCCGCGAGCCGTATCTCCCCCTCTCAATCCTATTATATATATAATATATATATATATATATGATTAGCTCTCCAAAATCCTAATCTAAAAACTCCAGACTTCTCCTTCCCATCTAGAGCCGTCACCGCAGCCAGAGAAGCCTCCCCAAGCCATCCAACCACCCCGTCGACGCCGACATCGCGGACTGCAGTTTCCCACTCGAGGCACCTTCGCTCCGGCGTAATTTCCCGTTGACTCGCTCGACCAAACGCAGATCCGTTTTCATAGGTATGATCTTCCCTTAACCCTCTCCAATATCTGTTTTATAGTCAACCTCGAAAAACGTGTGCCCCTAGGTGAAAAACAGCACCCAAGTCAGCGCGAGCAGACAGAATTCTGCAATCGCAGAAACTTGCGATGACCACCCATATTGTCGAGTTCGTATCTCCCACCACAGAGATCCGAATTCGACGATTCTTTTTGATACCTGTAGATTACATGACCTAGTTTATTTTCTGTATTATAACTTTGTGCTATTAGTTGCTGTGGACCAAATTGTAGTCGTCACAAAACTGCGCGCATCCACTTTTTCCGGTTTTCTAAAAGTGGGAGATCGGAGCGCGCCCCGCCAAACGGGACCGCCCCGCCTTGTGCCAAGTGTACCGAATGGTGCACACAGCATAATCGGACACGTAAAAATTCGTGGAGACTGATTTGGACGCTTGTGCGCGCCGGAATCAGGCCGTATCCGCGAACAAATTCCGTGTCGCCACTTTTGTGGAACTCGCGAGTATTTTGTGCACGCTTGTCAGATTGCGACGAAACTTGCGCCACTGGACTCGTGGTAACACGCTGGTCCTGTGACCCAATTTTCACGCATTTCTGAGACGGTTGACCAGATCGCCAATTGGTGGGCCCCACAGTTGACTTTTTGGACCAAATTATGTTCGGCTCATCGGAATCCAAATTTGGACATACCGTTGGGATCGTATTGACATTTAGAATTGTTTGACCCATAGTTTGTCCCATTTAGAGACTGTTACCCTCGGCACATTTTTCGGTGCAAAGTGGGCCCACCTTTGGAACCCGCTTTAATCCGAAAATGACCTTTTTGCCCCTGTGTCCAAATTGGACGTAAGGACAGGCATTTCTAGCAGTTTGACACCTTCTGAGACTGTTGGTGATATTTATTACAGCTTTTGGAGTAGTCGCTACCGGTTCCACTGATCCAGGGACTACAGTTGATATTCAAACATCAGGCAAGTGTACCTTGCCAAACTCTGCAGCTTAGTTATTTATTTTCCTTGCTATATATATATTACTGTGCATGCTCAACCTAGGACCGTGTGACGTACTTAGCGTCCGATTATCAGTCGGGTGCCGACACTGTACGCAGTGTTGGGTAATGTCATCTAGATATGGACATACGTGACACTTTATCTTCTCGTACTTGTCATACCAAGTACACTTGACCCAGGACACTGGACACTGATCATGAGACAGGATCTTCCCGAGATATTCGTGGTGATCCTGTATAGGATGCAGGACTTATAGAGATACTATATTCTAGATACATTATGACTTGTGCATTAGTTATGACCCCGCTGACATGGACGTGAGACGTTATGTTTATGATTTGTGTGGTTACATTGGGTGGGGAGAGACACACAGACTACAGGCTGATCATATATATATACCCCTATTATCGTGAGGCACAAGACTCTATAGCCGAGCTTGGCCCATTACTCATTATTACTGCTGCTACCGGCTCCCCTACACAGAGCTTGTAGTATGCTTCAGCCTGAGTTCTAGTACTGCTCTCATCTTGCATATCACTTAGCTGGTTATTTTAGTATTCCCTTATTGTTCCATCTATTGCTGGAGATACCCACAGGCTACAGGTTGATTATGTTATGCCGGCTACTCAGTCTCCCGCTGAGCTAGACCACCTCTTGACACCCCTGCTACCGGCTCCCCTTCACAGAGCTTGTAGTAGTTCCAACCTGAGTACTGTTGATATTCTCTCTTGCATTTTATACAGATGTTACATACTTACCCTGCTTATCTCATTATTTGCTGCACTGTTTATATTCTGGCTTGTATTATTTTCTGTACCTTGCTATGTCCCCTGAGGACCTGGATATGGATTTTGTCCCCAGATTTTGCAGAACAGGTTTACCCCGAGGTTTACGGGACCGCAGCAGGAGGAGCCGATCCAGGAGCCGTACCACCATCTGAGGGCGAGGTCTTAGCTGAAGACTTCTCTTGAGCATCCATGTTTATGCTCAGCTTTTATTATTTATTTCGGTCTTTTACTTTCTGGTCTGTTGAACCATTGTACTAGATATTTATCGGGTTGTTCCCCGAAGTACTTTGTGAGACTTGCTGATGATTTACATTCCTTATTTATTCTGTGGATCATATTTTATATCTTGTGTGGATGAGATTAGTTGTGCCATGATTGTCGTAGACTTGTTTTACAGCTTAAGTATGCCCTGATGGATCCATTATATGGAGTTGGTCCATCGGTGCGTACTGCTGGCCATTGCCACGTGTCTAGTCCCACGGTATTTTGGGACTGGGGCGTGACACCGACACATATAGAGACGTGAGTCAGTACATTGGTGAATGCATTGGTGAGCGGTAATAATCCAACTTGTCACGACCCGCACCCGAAAATCGGGCATGAGCCGTGGGTACGTCCAGCCTACGCCGCAGAATCGGCGGTAGAACGCTGTAAAGGTCCGTTCTAGGTCAACCAACTATCTAGATAACTCACAGAAAAATCCGGCATGACCTCTCCAAAAGGAGGGCAAAACCACGCAATATATATATGTGAATAAAATCCTCTCCAAAAGGAGGGCAACCACGCAATATATATATGTCAATAATCTCAATCACAAAACTAGAGGAAGAATGTAAGCACGATATGATATAAACAAAGAAACAGAACCAAGAGAGCAAGACAAACCAAAATGATACAGTCCAGGTCTAAAAGCTACAACATCTCACAGAAGCACAAAAGAATAAGTACAGTCATCCAAAATACAAACCACTAGGAAAACCCAGGAACCCACCTAGCTAACTAGGGTGCTATAGGCGTCTCCTCGGCGCACTCCTCCTCGGGGTCACAACAATCGTCAATACCAGGCCCGTAGAACGTAGGGCAATAGTCCTCAGGATCCTCTGGAAAAAAATATGCCCAGTCAGGACTGGAGCGAAGTACATAACTCTGAAAGCAACTCCAAATGCATGGTAAGGTGTATATGACGAGCAATAGAAAAGTAATCAAGATGCACAGGAAATAAATATAAGCTGGAGCACAATAAATAGCTGTAATATAAACTGGAGAACAATACAAGTAGTGGAAAGTAACTGCAGGTGAGAAACATGAATACTAGCTAAGTGCCTTGAGCACAAGTTCGTTATATGATCGGCTTAGGTTGCACATGAAAGTCACTACGATAACTCCGTTATGCGTGAGTTGCATAACCGACATACACATGAATACTGTTTGGCTTTGATCATATAACCAACTCACTACTCCCCTCCCCCACTAATACCATTGGATCCAACCACAACACGCTACGTACATGATAATAGCTCGCGCACACGAAGGCGAGAGCACAAGAAGCACATGATAGCACATGAGAATCAATACCCGAAGCACATGATGAAATACACGTGATAGAGTACCCGCTGAACACGGTAAGGGGGATAGCATCTCATGACGGGATCCACTAGTACCAGCTCGTGTAATAATGTGTCAGAATCAAGTATTACAGTTCTAGAACAGGTGATATAAACGCTATCATGAAATAGAAACTATCAGAGGTAGGTACTCGCCTGATGTCCTGAGCAACTGATGAGGATCGAGGTCCGGACCGGTATCGCAGGGACCTAATACGAAAAACAGAATTAAACAGGGTTCTAAGCATTTAAACTGATATAAAATAATTAAAAACAGGCTTCTAGGGCTATTCTAGGTCGAACGGGTCAAACCGGTGAAAATCGGGTCAAAAAGTCAACCCGGGGTCCAAAAAGTCAACTCTAGGTCAAAACTAGGTCAAACGTTGACTTTTACGGTCAACGGGGACAATTATGGTCAAAGCTAGGTCAAACTAGGGTGCCTCTGAAATTCTAGGTCAAACCGAGCTCATAAAGCTACTAAACTCACAAACTCGCCTAATCGAGATACCGGGATACCCTCGGTATCCGATACCTCGCCCTAGGCCACGCACCCCGCCTAAACCCGCTAAAACCTATGCTAGCACGCGTAATTATATATATATAAACATATAAAAATTACTCCCAAGCATTTCCTAGGCTAATGCTCAAATACCCCGCTCGAAACTCAATACCTTGAATATCTCAAGGTATCGAGATACCTCGGTATCTCAAGGTATTGAGGTTTCGCTCTAAAACCCTCTAACTAGCTACCTAGCTATTAATTATGCACCTAGTTATTAATCTAGGCTAGGTAATATAGATATCTATCATATATATATATATCTAAGTAGGTATCTACCTATATACATATATATCCACACACATATACATAAATACCCATTTACCTTACCCTACGCATAAATATATATTACTAACTATAATATATATATCCATCTCTAGGTATATATATATATATCTATGCATATGGATATAGGTATCTATCACATATCTACTTATCTAGGTAACTATCTAGCTACCTATCTAACTATATATCTATCTATCTAAATACCTAGCTATGTATCTAACTTATTATCTAATAACTTATCTATCTAACTAGTTATGTATCTATCTATCTATATAGATATATCTATTATCTATGTATCTATCCCTCGCCAACACCCCTCGCTACTAGCCTCGCTGCTGCCTAGAGCTTGCTGCTGCTGCTGCTTGTGCTGATCCTGCTGCTGCTGCTCTTGATACTGCTGCTGCTGGCTTCATGGCTGCTGCTGCTGCACCCTCTTCATACTGCTGCTGCTGCTCTGCCTAGCAGCAGCTAGCTGCTGCTGTTGCAGCTGAACTGCTGCTGCTGCAGTTCAGTTTCTCCCCCCCTCCAACTCACATACACACACACACACTCCCATATACACATATATATATCACCCCCTATATATATATACATACACATATATAACTATATATATATAACTAGATACATATATATACACACCTATATATCTATATACTAACACACACACCTACACTCTCACAAACACACTAATACACACACTCACACACTAATACACACACACACATAAATATATATATACATAGCTACATATATATATACAAGTACATAAATATAAATACACACATATATATATAAATATATATACATAAACACACATACATATATATAAATATATATATATATATATATAGACACATATCAATACAAACACAACCACGCACACAACACTCAAACCACACGCCCTACTCACGCCCAACGACCCCGACACTCACCAATACCCTAAAATATATAAAATATAGCCCGAAAACTCTAGCACACACTCCCCGATACTAACCCAATGCGCGCACAAAGCCGAAACGAGGAAACCAAGTCGAAATGGCCGTTCGGTCATTTCGACGAACACGTGGTGCGCGGCTCGGAAAACCTCCTGAAACGCACACCAAACGAACTCGGAATCGGCCCAAAATTTACCCACGCGCTCTACACGATGTCTAGATCCTAGAAAATACGCTCCCACGTCGATTCTAGGCCCATGGCGGAAACGCACACGCACTTAGAATCGGCGACGACGAAAAGCCCCAATTTCGCCCGAAACGCCCGTTTCTCCGCGACGCGGCTTCCCGTGTCCAAACGGAGACACGCACTCACCCTCTAGACACCCGACAACGTCTACCTAGGTCCATCTAACCTAGGGCATCACCCAAAATTGGGCCAAATTCGGATTCCACCCGAATTCGACACAAAACCTAATGTCAAAGTTTCTAAACTCACCCAAACTAGTTCCAACTTCCTCCTACGGGTAGGGTTAGGGTCTAGGAGGATTCTACAACACTAATTACACTACACAAAAATAATTAGGAAGGGGAAAGTTAGGTTTTACCTTTTGGGAGTTGGAATCCCAAGGCCAAAGTCTCACAATCCCTAGAATTCACCTCCCTCAAGCTCCAAGCCACCAATTCTAGCTCTCACACTAGATCTAAGCTCCTCACACCTAGGTTAGAGAAAATGTAAGGTTAGGGTTAGCTTAAAGAAGAAGGAATGGAAGAAAGAAAGAAGAAAAGTGGAAGAAAACTTACTTTGGAGGAAGAAGGAGAAGAAAGAAGAAGTGGAAAAGAAGAAGAAGTGAAGAAGAAGAAGAAGAAGAATGAAGAAGAATGCAAAGAGGGAGAGGGCTGCTGTGCTCACGGATGGGGAGGGCTGTGGGAAGCTCACGGGTGGGGGTAGGTAGGGGTTTTACAAGTTTCAATTTCCCAAAACGCCCCTATTCACTCGGTTTTGGGTTCCGGGTTCCAAATGCGCTCAAACTAGTTCCAAATCTCTCCAACTAACCTCCTAAAAATAAAATAATAAATCTAAGCCCCAAAATAATTCTCACCAGGGTGTGGGCTGGGTCGGACATGGGTCCACTAGGGTCTGACATGGGTCCAGGCTAACCAAAACCCTAAAACAATCAAAATAAAAAATAAGACAAGCACTAATTAATTATAAATATAAATAATTAAATACAATACACTATTTATCAAATAAATAAAAATATACCCTATTTTCTAGAATTGGGTAGTGACAAGTCTACCCTCCTTAAAATAATTTCGTCCTCGAAATTAAAAGACGAAACTAGGACAGGAATGCAAAGAAAGAACCATACCTCAGGGCTCGAAGAGATAGGGGTATCGCTCGCGCATTTCATCCTCCCTCTCCCAGGTCGACTCCCCTGGAGAGTGATGCCTCCACGCGACGCGAACCAAGGGAATAGTCTGGTTCCTCAACACCTTCTCCCGCCGATCCAGAATCTCCACCGGCTGCTCTGGATAGCTAAGGGTAGGGCCCACCACGATCTCCGAGTGATCCAATACGTGACTGGGATCCGCCACGTACCGTCTCAACTGCGACACGTGGAACACATCATGAACTCCCTCCAGCGTAGGCGGCAACTCAAGCCTATACGCCACGGCGCCGACCCTCTCAAGAACACGGAAGGGTCCGACGAAACGTGGGCTAAGCTTCCCGCCTCCACCGAAGCGAATAGTGCCCCGCGTCGGAGAAATCCTCAGGAACACCAGATCTCCAACCTAGCACAAACAAGGTCTCTGCACTTAGTCTAAAACAAGCAATCACAAACAAACACAAGAACAAAATCTAGATTCTAAGCTATACCTCGAACTCCAAAGGTCTCCGGTGGCTATCGGCCCAATGCCGCTGCCTGTCCTGCGCCACCCGAAGTCTATCTCTAATGAGCTTGACCTTCTCCGCTGCATCAACCACCATCTCCGGGCCAAGCAAAGCTCTCTCACCTACATCATCCCATGACAACGGAGTACGACACCTCCGTCCATACAACGCCTCGAAAGGTGACATCTCGATACTGGCTTGGTAGCTGTTGTTGTAAGCAAACTCTACCAAGTGCAAGTGATCCTCCCAAGAGCCTTTGAAATCCAAAACACAGGTGCGTAGCATGTCCTCAAGTGTCTGAATGGTCCTCTCTGACTGACCATCTGTCTGTGGGTGATACGCACTACTAAACTTGAGCTGGGTGCCCAAGCTAGCCTGCAGACTCCTCCAGAAATGCGAAGTAAAGCGACTGTCCCGATCTGATACTATGCTCACTGGAACTCCATGCAGTCTGACTATCTGGCGCACATACATCTCTGCGAGTCTCTCTGTAGACGTACCCACTTTGAATGGTAGAAAGTGGGCCGATTTGGTCAACCTGTCCACGATGACCCAAATCGCATCCTTCCCGCCTGGAGAACGGGGAAGTCCAGAAACAAAATCCATGGTCACATGCTCCCATTTCCACTCCGGAATGGGTAACGGCTGGAGTAAACCTCCTGGCCTCTGCCTCTCCTCCTTCACCTGCTGACACACTAAGCATCGGGATACGAAGCGCGCTACCTCCCGCTTCATCCCGTACCACCATACATGCTGTCTCAGATCTCTATACATCTTGTTGGCACCGGGATGCATAGAGTACTGGGATCGATGCGCCTCCTGGAGAACCTCCTCGCGCAACGACCCACTCGGCACACACAACCTGGTACCGTGCCGCAATGAACCATCATCAGCAATGGTGAAGTCGTCTACTAAACCCATCTGAACCTGCTCTTTGATGCTCCTCAGGGACTCATCCTCAAACTGTGTAGCCCTGATCCGGTCTACCAACTCTGACTGAATCTGCAGTCCCCACATCTGCATCTCAACTCCAGGCACTATCACCTCAATGCCCAAGCTCTCTAGATCCGTGTCACCACCCCATTTTCAGATCCGGGTATTTTTTTATTTTTAATTTAGTTAATTGTGGATTATTTATATTTAATTGTATTTATATTTAATTATTGATTGTATTATATTTTTATTGTTTGTTTTAGGATTTTGGCTAGCCTGGACCCATGTCAGACCCTAGTGGACCCATGTCCGACCCAGCCCACACCCTTGTGAGAATTATTTTGGGGCTTAGAATATTTATTTTATTTTTAGGAAGTTAGTTGGAGAGATTTGGAACTAGTTTGAGTGCTTTTGGAGCCCCGAAACCCAAAACCGAGTTACGGGAGGGCATTTTGGTCATTTGGACTTAGTGGAACCCTTTATTAAGTGGCCGGCCCTATTTTTCTCCCCCCCCACACCCGTGAACCAGCAGCTCCCCTTCCCCCCACTCTTCTTCTTCACTTCTTCTTCTTCTCCACTCATTTTTCTTCTTCCTTTCTCCTTCCTACTTCAAGTAAGTCCATTTTTCTTCCCTCCTCTTTCCATTTCTTCTACTTGTGTTAACCCTAACCCTAGATCTTTCCCTAACCTAGGTGGGTAGAGCCTAGATTTGGTGTTGGAGCTTAGATTTGAGGCTTGGAGCTTGTAGGAGGTGAATTTGGAGAGATTTGGAGATTTTGGCTTGGGATTCCAACTCCCAAGAGGTAAACCCTAAATTTCCCCTTGTAATTACTCTTTTATAGTGTAATTAATATTTTAGAACCTTCCTAGACCCTTAGGCTACCCGTGGGAGGAAGTTGGAACTAGTTTGGTTGGGTTTAGAGACTTTAACACTAGGTTTTGTGTCAATTTCGGGTGAAATCCGAATTTGGCCCAATTTTGGGTGATGCCCTAGGTTAGATGGACCTAGGTAGACGTTGTCGGGTGTCTTGAGGGTGAGTGCGTGTCTCCGTTCGGACACGGGAAGCCGTGTCACGGAGAAACGGGCGTTTCGGGCGAATTTGGGGGTTTTCGTCGTCGCCGATTCCAAGTGCGTGTGCGTTTCCGCCACGGACCTAGAATCGACGCGGGAGCGCATTTTCTAGGATCTAGACATCGTTTAGGACGCGTGGGTAAATTTTGGACCGATTCCGAGTTCGTTTGGTGTGCGTTTCAGGAGGTTTTCCGAGCCGCGCACCACGTGTTCGTCGAAATGACCGAACGGCCATTTCGACTCGGTTTCCTCGTTTCGGGCTTGTGCGCGCGTTGGGTTAGTATCGGGGAGTGTGTGCTAGAGTTTTCGAGCTATATTTTATATATTTTTAGGTGTTTGGGCGTGTCGGGGTCGTTGGGCGTGTGTGGGGCGTGTGGGTTGTGTGTTGTTGTGTGTGGTGTTGTGTTAGTGTTAGTGTCTATATATATATATATATATTTATATATATTTGTATGTGTGTTTATGTATATATATATATATGTGTGTAGATATATGTATATATAGATATGTGAGTGTATATGTGTGTGTAGATATATGTTAGAGTGTGTTGGTATATAGATATTAGTATATATGTTAGTGTGTGTGTGTGTAGATGTATAGATATATATATTAGTGTATATATATATATATAGATATATGTGAGTATATATGTAGATGTGTGTTTATATATATATAGAGATATGTGTTTGTGTATATGTGTGTGTGTATATTTGTGTGTGTGTGTGTTGATTTGTGTTTGAGTGTGTTAGTGTGTGTTAGTAATAGGTATAAGTGTATATATATATATGTATCTAGTTATATATATATAGATGTGTATATATATGTGTATATATATATATATGTATATATATATAGGGGTGTGTGTGTGTGTATGTGAGATGAGAGGGGGGGGTGCCCAGCTGAAACAGGGAGCAGCAGCAGCGATGTGCAGCTGCAGCAGCAGCAAAATCAGCAGCAGCAGTAGCATAGCTACAGCAGCTAAGCAGCGCTGGCAGCAGCAGAATATTCAGCAGCAGCAGCAGTGCAAGGCAGCCAGCGTGCAGCGGGGGCAGCAGTGCGCGCTGCAGCGCACTGCACAGCGAGCAGCGCGCTGTGTGCAGCTTGCACACAGCTGCAGCAGCAGCAGAATGAACAGTAGCAGCAGCAGCAAGGTAGCTGCAGCAGCAGTTTGCAGCAGCAGTTGCAGCAGCAAGGTGAGGAGCAGCTAGCAGCAGCAGTATCAATGCGAGGGAGAGTTAGAGAGAGGTATATATATATAGATATAGATAGATTGGTACATAGTTAGGTAGTAGAGGGTTTACTTAGATAGATACATAGATAAATAGATTAGATTGATAGATAGATAATAAGATAGATAAGTAGATGCATAGGTAGATACCTATATCTATGGGTAGATAAATAGGTAGATGGATAATTAGACGGGTAGTTAGATAGCTAGATAGCTATTAATTGATAGATAGTTTATAGATAGATTAGAGAGTTTGATAGTTAGACTAGTTTATAGATATATTAGATAGTTAGAGGGATATCTAATTAATAGATAGGTAGTTGGATAAATAGGTAAGATAAGTATGAGATACTTAGATAGATAGATATATCTATCAATAGATAGATAGTTACTAGATAGGTAGTTATCTATCTAAGGTATATATATATCTATATACATATAGTTATATCAATACCTAGAGATATCTAGATAGTATAGTCATATATATTTATGCGTAGGGTAAGATAATGGGTAAATGTATATATGTGTGGATATATATATATATAGGTAGATACCTACTTAGACATATATAAATATGGTAGATATCTATATTACCTAGCCTAGATTAATATCTAGGTATGTAATTAATAGCTAGGTAGCTAGTTAGAGGGTTTGAGAGCGGTATCTCAATACCTTGAGATACCAAGGTATTTCAATACCTTAAGATAACCAAGGTATTGGGTTTCGAGCGGGGTTTTTGAGCAATAGCCTAGGAATAGTATTGGAGTGATTTTTATATGTATATGTGTATATATTTACGCGTGCTAGCATAGGTTTTAGCGGGTTTAGGCGGGGTGCGTAGCCTAGGTTGAGGTATCGGATACCGAGGGTATCCCGGTATCTCAAGGAGGCGAGTTTGAGAGTTTTCTAGCTTAATGAGCTCGGTTTGACCTAGAATTTCAGGAGCACCCTAGTTTGACCCAGACTTGACCGTAGTTGACTCGGTTGACCGCCAAAGTCAACTTTTGACCTAGTTTTGACCTAGAGTTGACTTTTTGGACCCAGAGTTGACTTTTTGACCCAGATTTTACCGGTTTGACCCGTTTGACCTAGAACGACCCTAGAAGCCTATTTTTTAGTTATTTTATGTCTGTTTAACTCTTTAGAACCCTGTTTAACCTTGCTTTTCGCATTAGGTCCTTGCGACACCGGTTCGGATCGCCAGTTGCTCAGGACGTCAGGCGAGTACATTCTCTGATAGTTTTCATTATCTGATGATTATTATGATTCAGCTTCTAGTATAGTATCATATGATTATTCTGGCACAACACGAGACACTGATTGATATTTCTGGATTCATTTACTTGCGACACGTACATTTCATGTTTCTGGCCTCTATTCTGGAATCACTACAGGCATCACTACAGGCATCACTCATGTTCAGGCTGGACTCATCTTGATTTGCGTGTCGGGTCTTGGATCCACTTGTATTAGTCGGGGCGGGGAAATACTCGAGTAGACATGTAAACATTCCTATCTGGCATCATCAGGAATCACTCCCTCTGGTCTAATCTGGAATGATAGCAGCCGCGCACCCAGTGCGCGGTGAGCCGTACTTACCCCTAGCCGTTTACATGTCGAAACAAGTATTTCAAAGACACCGAGTTCATTCTTTATAGTCTGGACTCTCATGCATTTCTTGACTTGTCTCACTTACATGTTTCTGGACTTGACTCACTACATGTTTTTCATGCTGGACTCACTACACGTTCATGTGCACGGACTTGATCTTAGCTTAGATTCTTATATCTTACAGTTACTACTATCTTGTTTCTGATACTCCTGCATCTTTACCTTTATGCACCAGTGATACATGTTTATTTCCTGTTTCATACTTACTTCTTTCTTCTTGCTACTTGCTATAACTGTTTTATAGTTTTTATCATTTAAATGGAACTGCTGTTAGAGATGTACTTGCTCCAGTCCTGACTGGACATATTTTTCAGAGTATCCGGAGGATTGGTGTCCGACGTTTTATGGACCTGAGCCTGTCGATGGTGCAGACAGGGACCCTCTAGTTTAGAGGTGATTTCCGGGTTGGTAGCCGGGATCACTAGGATCTTGTTGTTGTTTTTATTAGTTTTTAGCACCGGATTTGTCTCCGGTTTTGGATTGAGACCTTGTTTGTATATTATTTTGGATGATGTATTGTTGTATTATTATTATTATTGATGTTGTGGTTGTTGTAGTAGTAGTTGGTGGTTAGACTTTATAGTTGTTAGTCTTCTTGTTATCTATCGTGCTTAGATTCGTGATTGAGTACTTGAGATTATCTTTTGATATTGCTCCTCCGTTTGGAGTTGAGATCTTGGCAGATTATATATATTGTTTGTGTGGTTGCCCTCCTTTTGGAGAGGTCATGCCCGATTTTTGTGTGAGATTATTATTTAGTTAGTTGACCTAGACAGCGTTCTACCGCCGATGCTGCGGCGTAGGCTGGACGTACCCACGACTCATGCCCGATTTTCCGGGTGCGGGTCGTGACACGTTTTTGGTGGCGGCCCCATGCAGGTCTCGATTCGCAATTAGTGCGATGTCGTGGTGGTACAACAACTTAGTTGTTCTGCTGCGAGCCTGCTATAGGATCTAGGATCTAGGATGAGAGTGTACTCAATCACGACTAGGAACAATTTCAATCTAATTATTCTGAAATTGCTTCTTTTGAAATATTACTGTCCTTTCTTGATGATATCGTATCTTGCGCCGTATTGACTTCTTTTGATCTGTGTTCAGGATGCCTCCGAAGACACGATCCCATCGTACCGTTCCAGCAGTTGCCTCGGAGAGGTCTGCTACCTCTCGTCCAGCTCGTATTCAGGCAGCTGCTACCGCTCCACTCACCACTCCTGCGGTTGAGGGAGCCTCTGTTTCTCTCGGGGATCCTTCTCCACTTATCGATCCGAGGACTACCCCAGTCGTTCCGGTGGTTCCTCCACCACTTTCTGCTCCAGTAGATGCCGCACAGTTGTTTGCGTTCTTCAGGGAGATGATGGATGCGCAGCACCGTCAGGTGGATGTGATGAGGCTGGGCATTGAGAACGCCCACCAGGTGGCCATGACGGCAGTGGATAGGGTGGCACAGAATCAGCCACAGGCAGATCAGATTCAGCTTCCGAGGCCGGGTAGTATCATTGACTTTCAGAGGATGCGGCCCAAGGAGTTCCGTGGTACAGAAGGGATCCTGTACGCGGATGACTGGATAGAGCAGATTGAGGGGATCTTCAGGCTGGCGCAGATTCCAGACAGCATGCAGATAGAGGCAGCGGGCAGTCAGATGTTCGACCTCGCCTTGACGTGGTATCGTAC
Organism: Iris macrosiphon; assembly: GCA_036927795.1. Taxonomy (NCBI): domain Eukaryota; kingdom Viridiplantae; phylum Streptophyta; class Magnoliopsida; order Asparagales; family Iridaceae; genus Iris; species Iris macrosiphon. Next base: position 141,084,329 of record JAYESA010000017.1, read on the forward strand.
AGATACGAGGATTGCAGCGCCAGGGCTTACTTGGGAGGCTTTCAAGAGGCTTTTTAAGGAGAAGTTTTTCCCAGATGTGGCGCTTAGTGCTTTGGAGAGCCAGTTTGAGGCACTCGTCCAAGGGAGCATGACGGTGGATGAGTACGCAGCGGAGTTCTGCCGTTTGGGCAGATTTGTGGATGGCTTGAGCGAGGCAGCCAAGGCGAGAAAGTTTCGCAAGGGCTTGGTCATGGCGGTCAAGTCTTTGACCAGGAGCGACCGCGAGGCAACTTTTGAGCAGATAGTAGGAGATGCTCAGAGAGCAGAGGATGACTTGGAGCTTAAGTCCAAGAGAGGCAGAGATGATTCAGGCAGTGCCAGTGGTAGTGCGGGACCAGCTAAGCGTCCCTATGTGCAGAAGGCAGCGCAGCAGGGTCAGGATCAGAGAGCGCCCACTTGTGCCTACTGCAGGAAGGCAGGACACACTTGGGATGTTTGTAGGAGGAGGCTGAAGGTGTGTTTGTTCTGTGGATCCGCTGCTCACCAGATGCGAGATTGCTCCACTGCACCTCCATTGGATGGAGCACAGGATCAGAGAGTTGGAGCTAGGCCATCTGTGGCACAGCATCATGCCCCGCACCAGCAGAGGGATACACCCCAGCAGGGCAGGGCTTATGCGTTGACGGTCGAGGAGGCCGATGCTACGGATGTCGGGTTAGCAGGTCTGTCTCTTGTTTCTTCTTCCTGTCCTTTCCATTCCTTGTGGTGTGCTTCATTAGTACCTGTTAGACTTTTTTTGTGCTGTGGTAGATAGTGTAGTGACCCCGATTGAGACTGTAATAACACGACCAGTAGGACCCTGAAATTGTATGTTGTTTAGGTAGAATTTCTTGACTGTGATTGTTGGGGGTTTGACCTAGAGGAGTGTGATTGACTTTAAATTTCGAGGACGAAATTTTCTAAGGAGGATAGGCTTGTCACCACCCCATTTTCAGATCCGGGTATTTTTTTATTTTTAATTTAGTTAATTGTGGATTATTTATATTTAATTGTATTTATATTTAATTATTGATTGTATTATATTTTTATTGTTTGTTTTAGGATTTTGGCTAGCCTGGACCCATGTCAGACCCTAGTGGACCCATGTCCGACCCAGCCCACACCCTTGTGAGAATTATTTTGGGGCTTAGAATATTTATTTTATTTTTAGGAAGTTAGTTGGAGAGATTTGGAACTAGTTTGAGTGCTTTTGGAGCCCCGAAACCCAAAACCGAGTTACGGGAGGGCATTTTGGTCATTTGGACTTAGTGGAACCCTTTATTAAGTGGCCGGCCCTATTTTTCTCCCCCCCACACCCGTGAACCAGCAGCTCCCCTTCCCCCCACTCTTCTTCTTCACTTCTTCTTCTTCTCCACTCATTTTTCTTCTTCCTTTCTCCTTCCTACTTCAAGTAAGTCCATTTTTCTTCCCTCCTCTTTCCATTTCTTCTACTTGTGTTAACCCTAACCCTAGATCTTTCCCTAATCTAGGTGGGTAGAGCCTAGATTTGGTGTTGGAGCTTAGATTTGAGGCTTGGAGCTTGTAGGAGGTGAATTTGGAGAGATTTGGAGATTTTGGCTTGGGATTCCAACTCCCAAGAGGTAAACCCTAAATTTCCCCTTGTAATTACTCTTTTATAGTGTAATTAATATTTTAGAACCTTCCTAGACCCTTAGGCTACCCGTGGGAGGAAGTTGGAACTAGTTTGGTTGGGTTTAGAGACTTTAACACTAGGTTTTGTGTCAATTTCGGATGAAATCCGAATTTGGCCCAATTTTGGGTGATGCCCTAGGTTAGATGGACCTAGGTAGACGTTGTCGGGTGTCTTGAGGGTGAGTGCGTGTCTCCGTTCGGACACGGGAAGCCGTGTCGCGGAGAAACGGGCGTTTCGGGCGAATTTGGGGGTTTTCGTCGTCGCCGATTCCAAGTGCGTGTGCGTTTCCGCCACGGACCTAGAATCGACGCGGGAGCGCATTTTCTAGGATCTAGACATCGTTTAGGACGCGTGGGTAAATTTTGGGCCGATTCCGAGTTCGTTTGGTGTGCGTTTCAGGAGGTTTTCCGAGCCGCGCACCACGTGTTCGTCGAAATGACCGAACGGCCATTTCGACTCGGTTTCCTCGTTTCGGGCTTGTGCGCGCGTTGGGTTAGTATCGGGGAGTGTGTGCTAGAGTTTTCGAGCTATATTTTATATATTTTTAGGTGTTTGGGCGTGCCGGGGTCGTTGGGCGTGTGTGGGGCGTGTGGGTTGTGTGTTGTTGTGTGTGGTGTTGTGTTAGTGTTAGTGTCTATATATATATATATATTTATATATATTTGTATGTGTGTTTATGTATATATATATATATGTGTGTAGATATATGTATATATAGATATGTGAGTGTATATGTGTGTGTAGATATATGTTAGAGTGTGTTGGTATATAGATATTAGTATATATGTTAGTGTGTGTGTGTGTAGATGTATAGATATATATATTAGTGTATATATATATATATAGATATATGTGAGTATATATGTAGATGTGTGTTTATATATATATAGAGATATGTGTTTGTGTATATGTGTGTGTGTATATTTGTGTGTGTGTGTGTTGATTTGTGTTTGAGTGTGTTAGTGTGTGTTAGTAATAGGTATAAGTGTATATATATATATGTATCTAGTTATATATATATATATGTGTATATATATGTGTATATATATATATATGTATATATATATAGGGGTGTGTGTGTGTGTATGTGAGATGAGAGGGGGGGGGGGTGCCCAGCTGAAACAGGGAGCAGCAGCAGCGATGTGCAGCTGCAGCAGCAGCAAAATCAGCAGCAGCAGTAGCATAGCTACAGCAGCTAAGCAGCGCGGCAGCAGCAGAATATTCAGCAGCAGCAGCAGTGCAAGGCAGCCAGCGTGCAGCGGGGGCAGCAGTGCGCGCTGCAGCGCACTGCACAGCGAGCAGCGCGCTGTGTGCAGCTTGCACACAGCTGCAGCAGCAGCAGAATGAACAGTAGCAGCAGCAGCAAGGTAGCTGCAGCAGCAGTTTGCAGCAGCAGTTGCAGCAGCAAGGTGAGGAGCAGCTAGCAGCAGCAGTATCAATGCGAGGGAGAGTTAGAGAGAGGTATATATATATAGATATAGATAGATTGGTACATAGTTAGGTAGTAGAGGGTTTACTTAGATAGATACATAGATAAATAGATTAGATTGATAGATAGATAATAAGATAGATAAGTAGATGCATAGGTAGATACCTATATCTATGGGTAGATAAATAGGTAGATGGATAATTAGACGGGTAGTTAGATAGCTAGATAGCTATTAATTGATAGATAGTTTATAGATAGATTAGAGAGTTTGATAGTTAGACTAGTTTATAGATATATTAGATAGTTAGAGGGATATCTAATTAATAGATAGGTAGTTGGATAAATAGGTAAGATAAGTATGAGATACTTAGATAGATAGATATATCTATCAATAGATAGATAGTTACTAGATAGGTAGTTATCTATCTAAGGTATATATATATCTATATACATATAGTTATATCAATACCTAGAGATATCTAGATAGTATAGTCATATATATTTATGCGTAGGGTAAGATAATGGGTAAATGTATATATGTGTGGATATATATATATATAGGTAGATACCTACTTAGACATATATAAATATGGTAGATATCTATATTACCTAGCCTAGATTAATATCTAGGTATGTAATTAATAGCTAGGTAGCTAGTTAGAGGGTTTGAGAGCGGTATCTCAATACCTTGAGATACCAAGGTATTTCAATACCTTAAGATAACCAAGGTATTGGGTTTCGAGCGGGGTTTTTGAGCAATAGCCTAGGAATAGTATTGGAGTGATTTTTATATGTATATGTGTATATATTTACGCGTGCTAGCATAGGTTTTAGCGGGTTTAGGCGGGGTGCGTAGCCTAGGTTGAGGTATCGGATACCGAGGGTATCCCGGTATCTCAAGGAGGCGAGTTTGAGAGTTTTCTAGCTTAATGAGCTCGGTTTGACCTAGAATTTCAGGAGCACCCTAGTTTGACCCAGACTTGACCGTAGTTGACTCGGTTGACCGCCAAAGTCAACTTTTGACCTAGTTTTGACCTAGAGTTGACTTTTTGGACCCAGAGTTGACTTTTTGACCCAGATTTTACCGGTTTGACCCGTTTGACCTAGAACGACCCTAGAAGCCTATTTTTTAGTTATTTTATGTCTGTTTAACTCTTTAGAACCCTGTTTAACCTTGCTTTTCGCATTAGGTCCTTGCGACACCGGTTCGGATCGCCAGTTGCTCAGGACGTCAGGCGAGTACATTCTCTGATAGTTTTCATTATCTGATGATTATTATGATTCAGCTTCTAGTATAGTATCATATGATTATTCTGGCACAACACGAGACACTGATTGATATTTCTGGATTCATTTACTTGCGACACGTACATTTCATGTTTCTGGCCTCTATTCTGGAATCACTACAGGCATCACTACAGGCATCACTCATGTTCAGGCTGGACTCATCTTGATTTGCGTGTCGGGTCTTGGATCCACTTGTATTAGTCGGGGCGGGGAAATACTCGAGTAGACATGTAAACATTCCTATCTGGCATCATCAGGAATCACTCCCTCTGGTCTAATCTGGAATGATAGCAGCCGCGCACCCAGTGCGCGGTGAGCCGTACTTACCCCTAGCCGTTTACATGTCGAAACAAGTATTTCAAAGACACCGAGTTCATTCTTTATAGTCTGGACTCTCATGCATTTCTTGACTTGTCTCACTTACATGTTTCTGGACTTGACTCACTACATGTTTTTCATGCTGGACTCACTACACGTTCATGTGCACGGACTTGATCTTAGCTTAGATTCTTATATCTTACAGTTACTACTATCTTGTTTCTGATACTCCTGCATCTTTACCTTTATGCACCAGTGATACATGTTTATTTCCTGTTTCATACTTACTTCTTTCTTCTTGCTACTTGCTATAACTGTTTTATAGTTTTTATCATTTAAATGGAACTGCTGTTAGAGATGTACTTGCTCCAGTCCTGACTGGACATATTTTTCAGAGTATCCGGAGGATTGGTGTCCGACGTTTTATGGACCTGAGCCTGTCGATGGTGCAGACAGGGACCCTCTAGTTTAGAGGTGATTTCCGGGTTGGTAGCCGGGATCACTAGGATCTTGTTGTTGTTTTTATTAGTTTTTAGCACCGGATTTGTCTCCGGTTTTGGATTGAGACCTTGTTTGTATATTATTTTGGATGATGTATTGTTGTATTATTATTATTATTGATGTTGTGGTTGTTGTAGTAGTAGTTGGTGGTTAGACTTTATAGTTGTTAGTCTTCTTGTTATCTATCGTGCTTAGATTCGTGATTGAGTACTTGAGATTATCTTTTGATATTGCTCCTCCGTTTGGAGTTGAGATCTTGGCAGATTATATATATTGTTTGTGTGGTTGCCCTCCTTTTGGAGAGGTCATGCCCGATTTTTGTGTGAGATTATTATTTAGTTAGTTGACCTAGACAGCGTTCTACCGCCGATGCTGCGGCGTAGGCTGGACGTACCCACGACTCATGCCCGATTTTCCGGGTGCGGGTCGTGACAATCCGCCAGAAGATAACGATCTGTAGTCAGGCACATAGCTACCGGATACCTGCTCAATGCATCCGCAACTACGTTCGCCTTCCCTGGATGATACTGGAATGATATGTCGAAGTCTTTCATCAACTCCAACCATCTCCTCTGCCTCATGTTCAGCTCTTTTTGGGTAAACACATACTTCAAGCTCTTGTGGTCTGTGAAGATCTCCACACGCTCTCCGTATAAATAGTGTTTCCACAACTTAAGAGCAAAGATGACCGCTGCCAACTCCAAATCGTGGGTAGGGTAATTCTTCTCATGAGGACGTAATTGCCTGGAAGCATAGGCAATCACCCTCCCATTCTGCTGCAACACACAACCCAGTCCCTTCCCCGATGCATCACTATAGATAGTGAATCCTCCAGAACCTGATGGCAACGTCAACACTGGAGCTGTCGTCAACCTCCTCTTCAGCTCATCAAAGGCGATCTGGCACTCCTCTGACCAAACAAACTCCATGTCCTTCCGGGTCAGCCTGGACAACGGCTCTGCAATCCGGAAAAAATCCTGAACAAATATCCTGTAGTAGCCTGCCAGTCCCAAGAAACTCCTGACCTCGGCTACTGAACTCGGAGCACTCCATGCCTCAACTGCCACGATCTTTCTCGGATCCACCGAGATACCCTCTCCAGTCACCACATGACCAAGGAATTCCACCTTGTCAAGGAAGAACTCACACTTCGAGAGCTTTCCATAAAGCTCCTCCTTCCTGAGAGTCTCCAGTACTATCCTCAGATGCTCCTCGTGCTCCTCTGGGATCTTCGAATACACCAAGATATCATCTATAAACACCACCACAAACCTGTCCAGATGCTAATGGAACACCTTGTTCATCAGATTCATGAACACTACCGGGGCATTAGTCAACCCAAACGGCATCACCAAGAACTCATACTGTCCATATCTGGTCCGAAAAGCTGTCTTCGGAATATCCTCCTTCCTGACCTTCACCTGGTGGTAGCCTGTCCTCAGATCAATCCTGGAAAACACCCTCGCTCCGCTCAACTGGTCAAATAGATCATCAATACGCGGCAGCGGATACTTGTTCTTGATTGTGAGGCTGTTCAGAGCCCTGTAGTCGATACACATCCGTATCGACCCATCCTTCTTCGGCACAAAAAGTACCGGAGCACCCCACGGAGAAGAACTAGATCTGATAAATCCCTTGTCCTGAAGCTCATCCACCTGCTTCTTCAACTCTATCAGCTCACTGTTGCTGACTCTATAGACGTGCTGGGATATCGGCTCCGCGCCTGGCACCAAGTCTACAGAGAACTCCACGTCTCTGTTCGGAGGTAACCCTGGCAACTCCTCCGGAAAGACATCCATATACTCCTCTATCAGTGGATGTAGCGACCTCGGCTCTACCACCAGGGCTCCGCAGAAGACTCCCTCGGTCTGCTCCGCTGCTCCTCTGGCAAACTGAAACTCTGGCTCACCTGGCGGACTAAACAAAACTCTGCCTCCACGACAATCTATACTATCACAATGCGTACTCAACCAATCCATCCCGAGTACAACATCGTAACTCGGAAGTGGCATTACGAGTAGGCACACACTCAACTCCCGGCCTCCCAAGGTAACTCTCCGGTCTCTGCAAACATCACGAACTAGGATGATACCACCCCCGGTCGTGATCTTGCAGAGTCTAGCTAAAGGTTCAGCAACAAGATGGTGTCTAACAGCAAAAGATACAGACACAAAGCTATGGGAAGCACCGGAATCAAATAAAGCAAGTGCTGGAATGAAATCAAGAAGAACAGAAATCAAAAGAAATCAATACAGTGCAAGAAACGATATCATCAAAGAAGGACAATAATATTGCAAAAGAAAACAATTTCAGAAAAATTAAGGATAGCAAAAGGAAGTAGGAAAGGTCCTAGTTGTGATTGAGCACTCTCTCTCTCTCAGCCTATCTCCTATATCCTATTGCAGGTAAACCTAAAAAGCAAACCTGCATGGGCCGCCACCAAAAACGTGTCACGACCCGCACCCGAAAATCGGGCATGAGCCGTGGGTACGTCCAATCTACGCCGCAGAATCGGCGGTAGAACGCTGTAAAGGTCCGTTCTAGGTCAACCAACTATCTAGATAACTCACAGAAAAATCCGGCATGACCTCTCCAAAAGGAGGGCAAAACCACGCAATATATATATGTGAATAAAATCCTCTCCAAAAGGAGGGCAACCACGCAATATATATATGTAAATAATCTCAATCACAAAACTAGAGGAAGAATGTAAGCACGATATGATATAAACAAAGAAACAGAACCAAGAGAGCAAGACAAACCAAAATGATACAGTCCAGGTCTAAAAGCTACAACATCTCACAGAAGCACAAAAGAATAAGTACAGTCATCCAAAATACAAACCACTAGGAAAACCCAGGAACCCACCTAGCTAACTAGGGTGCTATAGGCGTCTCCTCGGCGCACTCCTCCTCGGGGTCACAACAATCGTCAATACCAGGCCCGTAGAACGTAGAGCAATAGTCCTCAGGATCCTCTGGAAAAAAATATGCCCAGTCAGGACTGGAGCGAAGTACATAACTCTGAAAGCAACTCCAAATGCATGGTAAGGTGTATATGACGAGCAATAGAAAAGTAATCAAGATGCACAGAAAATAAATATAAGCTGGAGCACAATAAATAGCTGTAATATAAACTGGAGAACAATACAAGTAGTGGAAAGTAACTGCAGGTGAGAAACATGAATACTAGCTAAGTGCCTTGAGCACAAGTTCGTTATATGATCGGCTTAGGTTGCACATGAAAGTCACTACGATAACTCCGTTATGCGTGAGTTGCATAACCGACATACACATGAATACTGTTTGGCTTTGATCATATAACCAACTCACTACTCCCCTCCCCCACTAATACCATTGGATCCAACCACAACACGCTACGTACATGATAATAGCTCGCGCACACGAAGGCGAGAGCACAAGAAGCACATGATAGCACATGAGAATCAATACCCGAAGCACATGATGAAATACACGTGATAGAGTACCCGCTGAACACGGTAAGGGGGATAGCATCTCATGATGGGATCCACTAGTACCAGCTCGTATAATAATGTGTCAGAATCAAGTATTACAGTTCTAGAACAGGTGATATAAACGCTATCATGAAATGGAAACTATCAGAGGTAGGTACTCGCCTGATGTCCTGAGCAACTGATGAGGATCGAGGTCCGGACCGGTATCGCAGGGACCTAATGCGAAAAACAGAATTAAACAGGGTTCTAAGCATTTAAACTGATATAAAATAATTAAAAACAGGCTTCTAGGGCTATTCTAGGTCGAACGGGTCAAACCGGTGAAAATCGGGTCAAAAAGTTAACCCGGGGTCCAAAAAGTCAACTCTAGGTCAAAACTAGGTCAAACATTGACTTTTACGGTCAACGGGGACAATTATGGTCAAAGCTAGGTCAAACTAGGGTGCCCCTGAAATTCTAGGTCAAACCGAGCTCATAAAGCTACTAAACTCACAAACTCGCCTAATCGAGATACCGGGATACCCTCGGTATCCGATACCTCGCCCTAGGCCACGCACCCCGCCTAAACCCGCTAAAACCTATGCTAGCACGCGTAATTATATATATATAAACATATAAAAATCACTCCCAAGCATTTTCTAGGCTAATGCTCAAATACCCCGCTCGAAACTCAATACCTTGAATATCTCAAGGTATCGAGATACCTCGGTATCTCAAGGTATTGAGGTTTCGCTCTAAAACCCTCTAACTAGCTACCTAGCTATTAATTATGCACCTAGTTATTAATCTAGACTAGGTAATATAGATATCTATCATATATATATATATCTAAGTAGGTATCTACCTATATACATATATATCCACACACATATACATAAATACCCATTTACCTTACCCTACGCATAAATATATATTACTAACTATAATATATATATCCATCTCTAGGTATATATATATATCTATGCATATGGATATAGGTATCTATCACATATCTACTTATCTAGGTAACTATCTAGCTACCTATCTAACTATATATCTATCTATCGAAATACCTAGCTATGTATCTAACTTATTATCTAATAACTTATCTATCTAACTAGTTATGTATCTATCTATCTATATAGATATATCTATTATCTATGTATCTATCCCTCGCCAACACCCCTCGCTACTAGCCTCGCTGCTGCCTAGAGCTTGCTGCTGCTGCTGCTTGTGCTGATCCTGCTGCTGCTGCTCTTGATACTGCTGCTGCTGGCTTCATGGCTGCTGCTGCTGCTGCACCCTCTTCATACTGCTGCTGCTGCTCTGCCTAGCAGCAGCTAGCTGCTGCTGTTGCAGCTGAACTGCTGCTGCTGCAGTTCAGTTTCTCCCCCCCTCCAACTCACATACACACACACACACACTCCCATATACACATATATATATCACCCCCTATATATATATACATACACATATATAACTATATATATATATATAACTAGATACATATATATACACACCTATATATCTATATACTAACACACACACCTACACTCTCACAAACACACTAATACACACACTCACACACTAATACACACACACACATAAATATATATATACATAGCTACATATATATATACAAGTACATAAATATAAATACACACATATATATATAAATATATATACATAAACACACATACATATATATAAATATATATATATATATAGACACATATCAATACAAACACAACCACGCACACAACACTCAAACCACACGCCCTACTCACGCCCAACGACCCCGACACTCACCAATACCCTAAAATATATAAAATATAGCCCGAAAACTCTAGCACACACTCCCCGATACTAACCCAACGCGCGCACAAAGCCGAAACGAGGAAACCAAGTCGAAATGACCGTTCGGTTATTTCGACGAACACGTGGTGCGCGGCTCGAAAAACCTCCTGAAACGCACAAAATAAAATGCGCTCAAACTAGTTCCAAATCTCTCCAACTAACCTCCTAAAAATAAAATAATAAATCTAAGCCCCAAAATAATTCTCACCAGGGTGTGGGCTGGGTCGGACATGGGTCCACTAGGGTCTGACATGGGTCCAGGCTAACCAAAACCCTAAAACAATCAAAATAAAAAATAAGACAAGCACTAATTAATTATAAATATAAATAATTAAATACAATACACTATTTATCAAATAAAAAAAATATACCCTATTTTCTAGAATTGGGTAGTGACAAAACTCACCAAAATCAACACAATATTCATGTGAAAGCATACAATATTATTAGTGATCTTTCTATCTTTTCTTATGGTACAATAACAAATCATAAGGCATAAATGTAAAAAACATAATATGTATCACCAAACAATAATTCTTATCCACAACAAATTGTCCTTCCTTGCAAACAAGAATTTTATCACATTTATTCCTGCAAAATAGATCATTAGCGATGCAATCTTTTTATATGAAGGTCACGCATGAATACACCATCTTACATTATTCATGTGATTGTAATGTCCTCCTTATTGCAGGTAGCTAGCTTCACCTGAGGTCTTGTAATTTTTGTACACTATACTTTAGCACCAATTATCCTTGTTCTTCTAGGCCAAATTAATTTCGTGGCTGCGGATACCGTTCGAGAAAATAAAACCGTGTGCACAAGTTGTCCATGACCATACATGCATATATATACAACTTAGCTACAAAATATAACATGTATAATAACATAAACTTAAAATAACTATGTAGTACATGCACTTTTGTGTGTGTGTGTTTGTGTGTGCGTGTGTTCGTCCCTGCAAATAAGTTACTAGGCATACAAACAGATGACATTAGCATACAGTCTACCTATATGATGGTCACTCGTGACACACCATCTTTGATTATTCTTGGTAAGACGACGATCATTTCAATGCATCCAAAATATGATAAAATAGCGACATTTTTACCGACGTCAAAGTAAAACGTCGCTAATATTAAAGATTTCAGCGACTCCAAAAGAAAACGTCGCTATAAGTCGTTGTTTGGCGACATATAACGACGTTTAGCGACTGTAATTCAGTTTTTAAAAGAATAGTCGCTATAAGCTTATTTAAGGTCACTAAACGTTGCTGAGTTTTATGATTTAGCGACGTATGTAGCGACATTAGTATTTTTTATATTTAGCGACTATTTTAGCGACGTTTATAACGTCGCAAAATATTTTTATTAGTGACGTCATAAGTTGACGTCGCTAAAATTTTAAAATAGGTTTCGATTTTCCCCTTCTGACGAAATCTTTCCCCAATTTTTCAAAAAGTCCCCCCTCTTCCCCTCCCCTTCTCCGGCGAACTGCACCCTCCGGCGTCCGGCGTCCCCCTCATCCTCTAGGTAAACCCTCTCTCTCTCTCTCTCTCTCTCTCTCTCTCTCTCTCTCTCTCACAGGACACAGCATAACACTGACACAGACACGACACACACACATGACAGACACTGACACTGACATGATACACACACATGACAGACACGGCATGACACTAACCCTAACCCAATCTCTCTCTCTCTCTCTCTCTCTCACACACACACACACACACATACACACACACACACACATACACACACACACACACAGATGCACATGACACAGACACGACACACATACACTGACACATACACGACACAGACTGTCACAAGGGTGTAAACCCTAACCCTAACCCGATCTCTCTCTCTCTCACGCACACAAATGCATACGATATGACACTGACACAGACACGACACACAAACACGACACACAAACATGACACACAAACACGACACACAAACACGACACAGACTATCACAGAGGGTGTAAACCCTAACCCTAACCCGATCCTCAAGAGACGACACATTACTACGAAGTTCTACTTAAGTAGGTTCAGTACATGTTTGGGCCTTCCCATTGGAAGGATTGTCTTGTAACTAACTTTGGACCATGTTTTGGGGCCTTGCCCGTTTGAGGGGTCTAAGACAATCGTCAAGATTGTCCCCCTAATATTGGTCGGCCCTGGCTTCAGCCCAAGTAGATTGATAAAATTTTCATGGTCAAGATATTCGTCCTTAATACCCTAACCCTAACTTACGTTTTATTTATTTAGATTGAGTTAGGGGTATTTGTGATTAACCACAATAAGGAAGGTTCAGCAGGTTCTTTTTTGCGGATCGGTTAGTTCGGTTTTGAACTCTTAAATTCTTGTTAAAGTTTACAACTTGAATTAATTAACAATCAACTTGGATAGTTACATTTGGGCCAATTTGTTTAATGACTTAAGTCTTGTAAAATTTAGGTTTAGAATGATTTATATTAAAATTTGACAACAAAAATGACTTAAGTCTTCTTAGTAATTTGATTTATAGGCCGATACTTACAATGGACTCTCCCTAATCACCAATGCAAGGATCGTCTCTTGAGGATCCTCTACCTTATCGAAACCTAATTCCACAACATATGAAACTATGGTGGCAGTTTCTTGACTTAAGGAGCCTTCTCTGACTTGGTGTATAGGGCTTCAAATAGCAGGTATTGTCAGTACAAACACTAGATGTAAAGGGATGAGGTTGATAAAACATTCAAGGGCATTGTGTATCAAGTTAGAGCAGTTCTTACCTTCCTAAAGAGAATCTCACTGTATTTAACGATGAGTATATATGCTAGGACTAGGAGTATCAGTGCATGTACTGTATTTAACGATGAGTATATACTTGAATGATGTCTATTTATTTTTGTAGAAGTATCTAGAAATGGATATGAATTACTATTTGTGTCATCGTTCGTGGATGTATAACCGTCATCCTGATGATATGTGCGGTGTGCGGGATGAATTCATTGAGGGTGTACAGCAGTTCCTGCAGTTCGCCAAGGCGTTCCCTCAGTACATGGACGGTACCAAAATTAAGTGTTCGTGTGTGAGATGTCGCAACTTAAAATATCATCCAGAAGTGGAAGTCATATATCATTTGTACTCGAAGAGTTTCACGCAGAATTACTATCAGTGGACCTCGCACAGAGAACTTGTGACTTTAGCATCGGAGTCGGAGCCTTATGTGAAGCCGTATATGGATATCCACAATCACGCTGCTTACGACGACGGGTGGATGAACATGGTTTTTGATGCGGCGGGGCCTAGTTTCGATCCGGACAATCATGATGCAGTTGAGGAGGCACCGAATAACGATGCTGCAAAGTTCATATAGTTGTTGGAGAATGCAATGACTCCATTATATCCTGGTTGTGAAGATCATTCACCGTTGGAGGTGGTTACAAGATTGTTGAGCATCAAGTCCGATTTTAACATGTCGCAAGAATGTTATAACCGACTGATGGATTTAATTATAGAGATCTTACCAGAGGGTGCAAAGTTGCCTAAAGACTTCTACCGATCTAAGAGGATGGTGAGATCACTCTGGATGGGATACGAGAAAATCGATACATGTCACAACGGGTGCATGTTGTACTACAAAGACGACAAGGATGAAGATGCGTACAGATTCTATGGTGCTGATCGCTACAAGGCCACTGGAAGAGGAAAGTCTGTCGGTGCAAAGAAGCCTACCGATTCGATATACTACTTTCCTTTGACGCTGCGGTTGCAGAGGTTGTTTATGGTGAAGGAGACTACAGAAAACATGAGTTGCCACAGGCGAAAACAGATCGAAGGAGTATTGGATCATTCATCCGACGGAGAAGCATAGAAGCACTTTGATCGAGAGTATCTAAATTTTGCTTCGGATCCGCGTAATGTCAGATTTGAGCTCTCCTCCGACGGTTTTGCCCTATTCGGACTTTCGGGCTCATAGTATTCGTGTTGGCCTGTGATCGTCACTCCGTACAATCTACCGTCTTGGATGTGCATGAAAACTCCGTATATGTTCCTAACCGTTATTATCCCGGGTCCGAACAATCCGAAGAGGAACATCGATATATATATATATATTTACAGCCTTTGATAGATGAGTTGAATCAGCTGTGGAAAGTAGGTGCCAACACGTACGATGTTTCCAGAAAGCAAAATTTTCAGATGAGGGCAGCACTTATGTGGACCATCAACGACTTTTTGGCCTATGAAATATTATCCGGATGGAGCACTCATGGTCGTCTCTCATGTCCGTATTGCACGGACCGCACTAAGGCTTTCCGTTTGAAACACGGAGGCAAATCGTGCTTTTTCGATTGTTATCGACAATTTCTGCCGAAGGATCATCCGTACGGGAGGAACATTAATGCTTTTTGTGCGAGCGTTGTGGAGAAGGCCAATCCACCGCCAAGGTGGCCCGAATATACGATATGGAAAGAGGTAAAAGATTTACCAAGTGCTATCTAAGAACCTGCTAAGGGGTACAAGTGTGACGGATTTGGTCGCACCCATAACTGGACAAAGAGGAGTATATTCTGGGATCTGCCATATTGGAGCACCAATCTGATTAGACATAACCTTGATGTCATGCATATCGAGAAGAATATGTTTGATAACATAATTAATGTTGTAATTGAGGTAAAGGAAAAGACGAAAGATAATCCGAAGGCCAGGTTGGACTTAGAAGAAATATGTAGACGTCCTGCGTTGCATTTGATAGAGGAGGAGAATGGAAAGTTAAAGCAGCCTAAGTCAGTTTTCTCACTGGAGAAGGAGGATAAAGGGAGACTTTGTAGGTGGATTCATGGTCTAAAATTTCCATACGGATACGTGTCAAACTTGATAAGATGTGTCGACCTCAAGGAGAACAAACTGATGGGTATGAAGAGCCACGATTGTCACGTATTCATGGAGAGGTTAATTCCGATTGTATTTCAGAAATTCTAACCGCAGGTCGTTTGGGATCCATTGATAAAGCTAAGCATATTCTTCAGGGATCTTTGTTCTACTAAGTTGCTCGTCGATCGTCAAGAAAAGCAAGAGAAGGACATTGCGGTAACACTGTGCAAGCTCGAGAAGGTGTTTCCTCCTGGATTCTTCGACTCTATGGGTCATTTGCCAATTCATCTTTCCTATGAGGCACGTATTGGTGGTCATGTTGGTTATCGGTGGATGTACCCCTTCGAGCGGCATCTGAATCACCTAAAGAAAAAAGATAAAAAATAAGGCACAGGTTGAGGGCTCTATTTGTGAAGCTTATGTTCTCGAGGAGATTACAAACTTTTGCTCGACGTATTTCAAACCTCATATTGCTACTAATAGAACGAGAGCTCTAAGAAACGACGACGGATATCAGGAATCTAATGATGCAATACTGAAAGCATTCAATGCGTCCGGAAAGCCTTCAGATAAAATGAAGAAGAGATATTTGAATGACGATGAGCTAAGGGTTGCTCAGTTGTATATATTACTCAATTGCGACGAGGATGAAGTGGAGAAGCTAGAGGGATAATTAATTAATACGTCCACGTTTACGTCATCTCAATGTAATAGTATAAGCTACTATTATGCTACTAATCAGCGGTTGCTTCGTTGTTTTTCAGCACATATAATGATGAGCTGAGGTCGGATAGACCCTACATAACAGACGAAGAAGTAGAACAAAAAATACGATATGTAAGGAGCTGGGTAATTACTTTTTCTGTATGCACTTGCACAATAAATGACTTACTATCGCTACTTTGGTATTTAGGTCAATCGTCTAATAACACCCGAGACTGGATCTATTAGAACTCTAACCAAGGGACCAATTACTGCCATTAAAATATGGCTAAGTTTCTGTGTAAATATGTTTAGGTTCAAGTCAACAAATGCACCGATCAGAGACAGCTTTATGTATCTTGATTCCACAAAAAATAGTTATTTGTGTATCAAATCTTCGAACTACAAAGACGTCGATCCAGGCAATGATTCCTTTAGCATCTTACGAGAGATTGTGGAGTTGACATATAATTATGGCACAGAACCTGCTAAGAACGTGCTATTCAAGTGTGAATGGTTCGATCCGATTCAAGATCAAGGTTAGAAAATTGACAAGCATGGTCTTGTGGATATAAACTACAAGCGTAGATATCAAGGCTACGAACCATTTGTCCTATCAAGTCAGGCTCAACTCATGTACTTCACAACTTATCCTAGACGGGGTATAACGAGGTTGGATTGGTGGACAGTATGCAAGATTAAAGCTAGAAATACCTTTGACGTTGACGAAATAGATTATCAGGAGGACGAGCTACCTCTTGTAACAAATATTATAGATGTTGACTCAACAGAAGTTACTCATTACACGACTAATAATGTAGAAGATATATAATTATCCGAAGAGGAAGACGAAGACGAAGACGAAGTAGATGCAAGTGAAGATGAGGAGGAAGAGGAAGACGAGGAAGGCGAACAATATAAATTTTCTGAAGATGATTGAAAATAAAATATTTTGCCTGTAGAATGTACTATATTTTGACTGTAGAATGTACTATTTTGACGAAGATATGTATTATATTTTGACTGTAGAATGTACTATCCATTTAGACTTGTGACACCACTAGTTATAATATTTTGACTGTAGAATGTACTATATATTTGTGTATTTCTTTATTCATCATATGTTGTTATCAGGTATGATAGGACGACGCGGAGCGTTCGGCAGGTCCCGAGGTAGACGGAGTGCTACTCCGGTACTGCCTACTGTTGGTTCTGGATCCTTGGCGCCTAGTACTCCAGTATATCGATCAGTCACATCTCCGACTGCAACGACGTTACGTGGCAGCACTCATGAGATGAGTAGTTCCAGGCCTGATAGTACTCCCTCGTCCAGCGTTCCTCCTGCTGACGAAACCATGGAGACAGATGATCATATGGAGGAGGTCGAGTCGACGTCGTCCCAGCATCAGCTAGATCCTCCATACGCACCTCCGGAGGAGACGAGGACAGATTTGGGCCGACGGTACAAAGTAAGTCAATTAGATGGTTTAGCATCATATATATCGTATATTTCTTTATTCATCATATATTGACTTTTTCGATAAAAATAATTATCTCTGTATAGATATCGTCCATCGTCGGTACAGAGACGCATGGGCCTCTTTCTGAGGAACAACTATGGTGGCCCTTGGATCAACTACTCTGATGCTCCGGAGGAGAGTAATGCGTTCTGGTTTGCGCACTTCAAGGTAAAAGTATATTATATCAATCATCTAATGTATGCATATTATATAACTTACTAAATTACTTATTGTAGCAAACGTATTTCTATCCACTGCACCGGGCCGAGTTGATCGAGCAGATGTTTCCTGCCATTGCCGCCAAGCTGATCTGTGATGCTCTGGATGACCAGAAGGCTCGTGATCGCGAAGGAAAACCGATCCAAGGTTGGATCACGCCTGAGCAGTGGACTGCGATGAGGACTAGATTCGACGATCCGAGGTACAAGGAAAGGTCTGCGAAGGCCAAGACGGCTAGGCAGAAGTCAGCAAAGTGGTGTGGTGGCTCGATTCCGATGACGGAATATTTTCGTCGTTTGGTATGTTCTTTATTTCAGATATATTATTTTAATACAAGTACGATAAAATGGTAGTAGAATAAAATATTTAATTTTAGTACTAAATAATATATTTTTTGTCACGCCCCAATCCCCGCAAGCTCAATAGTCCCTGCTGAACGTGAATCACCACGTTGCAGCTCTCCCGCAGGACCATCGTTCTCATCGGAACGTGATGCCGTACGAGCCTGGAGTTGCGCTCGTACAAGGCGATGTTGTCAAACACCAAATGTTATCATAAAAACAACCAAGTTGCAGCGAAGTCAAGTATTGTGTACCAAGCACACATCAGAGTAAAACGCAGCGAAGCTCCCGATAGGGTCCAAATGAAATGCCCCGAAGGCAATGCCACAAAGGCGATGCCACAGAGACGATGAAATGCTCTTGCTCTTTTCTCTAGCCCACAAAGGTACTTACAGTTCATACATTATGCCTCGTATATCCAAGCAGCGCCACTACGCCTGCGTACCTGAAATATTGCCCACAAACGTGGGTCAGTACACAACCGTACTAGTGAGCGGGGTAACCCACTCGTCTAAACCGACACTAAGTAAAAAGTGAATGCAAATAGTTATATGGTGATCTTTCTAGTTGAATCCTAGATTCATTTCATGGCATATGGATAACATGGTAAGGAAAGCTGTAAAGCAGTTTAAGCATGCAAGCATTCAACTCAAACCAATCGACAAGCAAATATATAAGCAACCCGAAGGATTCTAGCATGCAACACGTCCTACTCAAACCATCGCTTGCACGATAACTTATCGAACCATCAACCAAGCCTCAATATCCTTCCTCAACCAACTTGATACAATCCAATCTCATAGTGCACACTCTTGCCGAGGCAAGGTGGCCGCGCCTACACGAAAGCCAAACCAACAAAAGAAAAGCAAGCCAACACTAATCTATATGAAGTCACTGGCCAAGCCATAAAGGACGTTGATCGGACTGATTAAATGCGGTTCTATTCGAAACAGCGCTAAGTAGCTAACCCACCTAGATCGCATCCAACCGCCGGTACCGCGCCCAAGATGCGTTACCCAGTTGTCTCCTCCATGGCCGAACGGTCCCAGTACCCCGGAGCCTTCCCGTTCGAGGAGACCAAATCCTGTGCAATACAGGTTGTCCGTGACATGCAGACACCAAGTAGGTATTGTCACGCCCCAGTCCCAAAATGACGAGGGACTGAGCACGAGAGCAATGGCCAGCAGCACGCACCGATGGACAACCCAATTTAATGGATCCATCAGGGCATGCTTAAGCTGTAGTCTAGCAGTACTAAGTACAAGTCTCAGGTATTACTATTCTCATCCACAGAATAACACAGATTAATGACGGAAATAATGCAAATAGAATTAAATATGCAATACTAAATAAGGTTATCTCGGGAAACAAATTCGAGAATTATTCTGTTACATTTAAGGAAACATAGACTGAAAATAAAATACTGAAAAGGAAATACTGTGTAGCTGAAGCCGGTGCTCAGGAGAAGTCTTCTGCAACTATCTCGTCCTCGGTTCCGGGTTCTGCTCCAAGGAGTGCTCCTGTACCGTACACCTCGGGGTAGTTCTCTGCGGCTACACCTGGGGACATAGTCCATTCCAGGTCCTCAGGGGACATAACAAGGTACAGAAAATACAAGCCAAAATATATGCAGTGCAGCAATAAATTAAACAGCAGGGTAAATATGTAAACCAGCTAGTGATATGCAAGTGAGAGTTTTAGTCATACTCAGGCTGAGACTACTACAGGATCAGTGTCTAAGAAACCATAGCAGTATTTTCTCGAAGAGCCAGAACTTGTGCCAAAGCTCTGTATCAGAGACTAGGACACCTCCAGATAACATTATTTATATTATAATCAGCCTTGATATGGTAATACTCTCCCCACCCCATGTAATCTCACGTCACAGTTCCAGAAATATCAGGTACAAGTCACGCAAGATTGAACTAATGCAATGAGTCAGGATAGAATCTAAGCATGTAAACTGTAATGACATGAAAAATGTAACCTATACGGAATCACCAGGTATATCTCAGGCAATTCCATCACATGAAGAGTGTCAGGTGTCCTGGGTTGAGCAGTTAAGCAAGTTACTTATGAAACTACAAGCAATCAAGTAAATACTTTAACCAGAATTATCTGAGAATTTGACAAGCTTTACTTGCCCACTGATATATAACTAAGTCCAAGAAATAGGTAACAAAGCTGCAAGTTTTGGCAAGGTACACTTGCCTGTGGTTCCGGCTCGGTTTGCAGTTCTAACTTCAGTTGGATTTGCAGGCGGTACTCCGGTTGCTGAAACAAACATCACCATCAGATCCAGAAAATATCAATCAGCTAGAAATGCCTGTCCTTGAGTCCAATTTGGAGACAAGGGCAGAAACGGCAGTTTCGGGCCAAAACGGGGTCCACCGGTGGGCCCACTTTGCACCGAAAAACGCGTCCGGGTCCAAGGTCTCCAAATTCACCAAACTCAGTGTCAACAGGTCAGAAACGCTGATACGAACCCAACGGAACTTCCAGAATTGGATTCCGATGAGCCAATCACAAAATCGCCCGTCGAGCGGGGCCTGTGGGGCCCACGACACGCGATTTTGTCAACGTTCTCAGAATCGAACCAAACTTGACCCACAGGACCAGCGTATCGCTACGAGTCCGATGGCGCAAGTTTCGTCTCGATCCGACGTGTGTACACAAAGTTAGGGTGCGTTCCAGAAAGTACGGATACGGGGCGATGTCCGCGGATACGCGTTGATTCCGGTGTGCACGCACACCCGAATCAGCTTCCGTGAAATCCCACACGTCCGTATCGACGAGACGCACGTATCTGTGAAGACCGCGCGCGACCAAGTCGTCCCGTTTGGCGGGGCGTACTCAGTTCCGGGGTGAAACAGGGTCTGGTTTTTCCTGTTTTTGGATCGCGGTGTGCGATCACCACAGGACGCGATGCCCCGAACGGTTTGTCCGGACACCGAGAGGGTCATACAGGCTTCGCAACACAATTTGCGGAAATGAAAACGGGGTTACGAGCAGAGAGTTAGGAGTACCTGAACAGGGTCGAAAAACCGGGGTTTTCGTCGTGTCCGCGACACGCGACACGACACGCCGACACAGCACAGTGCTGTGTCCAAGCTGTGTCCGACCTAGGGTTTTGCTGCTAGGGGTGTCGCCGGAGGACGGCGAGGCACGCGGCGGCGCAGGCGGCACGGGCACGGCGGGCTGCGGCGGAGCGCTGCGGGCGGAGGCTCTGGCCGCTCGGGCTGGCCGGAATGGGAGAGGGCGGGGTCTGCTAGGGTGGCCGCGGCGGGCTCGTCGTGGTGGTGGTCGGCACGGCGAGTGGCAGGCGGCATCGACGGCGTGTCTGAGGCGGTGGCGGCGTGGTGGGTTGAGGCGGTGGGGGGCTCGACGGTGGCGGCTTTATATAGGGGCTGGGGGCGGAGGTCGAGCCGAGGGAGGCGGAGAGAAGAGGGGGGTCGTGGGGACGCGTGGGTGGTCGTGGGGTGAGGTGGCCGCCGGAGCGGGCGGGCGACGGCGGGAAACGCGCCGGAGAACGCGGGGAAGAGGGAGAGGGGGTCGGCCGGGTTGCGGGCACGGCGGGTCGGGTCTGGCGGATCCGACCCGACCCGCTAGGCAGTGGGGCTGGGCCGGGTTTGGGAAATGGGTTTGGGCTGGGCTCGTGGGCCGGGCCGGCTGGGTTGGGTTATTATTAATAATAAAAAAATAATAATAATAATAGATAATAATCAGTAAATAATTAATAATTAATTAATTAATTAAATAGTTTTTAGGCATTTAAAAATAGGTCCGGGGTCCGATAAATTCCAAAAAATTGCCCTAAGTCCAGTTTTTTATTTTACATCCAAAAATATTATTTTCATAATATTTTAATACTGTTTAATATCAATTAAAAATTATTGAATAATTAAAACCCAGTTTTTAATTTACAGAAAATTCCCAGAAAATTCCAGAAAATTGTGAAAATTCTAAGTTTTAAAATTTTGAAAAAAATCAGGGGGTTTACAGGTATGACGTGAGGATCGAACATTCTCGCCCCACCAAGCGATCCTAGACTCGTTCCATGAATTATCCAACCAAAACATCCAACCAAAGAATCCATAACCATTCTTCCAACATATTGCCCAAGGCACCATTCACAAGTTATTCCCATAGGCACAATGCCTCTTCTCAACACAGTATTTCCAATGGTGCAACACCCCAACTCAGAACAATCCCATGGCACAATGCCCCAACAGAGGCACAATGCCCCAACAGTGGCATAACGCCCTCGCCGATGCAGTTGTTCGGTTTTGAACCACAACTGATCGCTTTGCAAGACAAAGCGACCAAGTGATACTTGTGCACGGATGCACGCTCGCTCGCCCTAATTTCCGATGTTTCCAATACCTCAATGTATCATTCCAACTGTATAATTCCAACCGTCCAAGCATAATCCCAATTATCCAACCAACTGCCTCAAGTGCAACCCAACCAACTAGCTCCAACTATCCAACGCGCAAATCATTTCAAGCCATAATCCTATCCAAGCAACGACGTACACTCTATGCACGCCTCAGTATAGTGTTTCCCAATGTTTCAGCCCAAGTGTTCAAGCCTTTTACGTATTTTCCATATTATTAGGCATGAAGGAGTAGAGGAGAAGGAAAAGAGCCCACTCACAATATTTGATTCCGTTAAGCATTCTGTCCTGCCGATACGGCCAATCCCTTGAACCCGTGGTCCGATGCAAGCGCGATCTACTCAACTGGTATGACCGTGCGAGCAGGTCGTGCTCTCCAAATCATCCGACCGATCGGACTAAGGAAGATGGCATTATCATTCCAACTCAGCTATCTCAGCACTGCTTTGAACGAACACCTGATTTCCATCAAACCCGCTAGCCATCTGCACATGAAACAACACAAACAATACTTCTTCCCAAAATCCAACAAATCAAATGTAACCAGCATTTGTTTTATTCAATCCGACTCAGCGTAACGCACCGTGCGGTTGCGGGCGTTACATTTTTAACAGGTACAGAGGGGTGAGGATGCAAACATGGTGACCGTCTTTCTAGCCACCCATCGAAAGGACGGAAATCTCATTGATGAGAGGGCCTCGCAGGCCTATGTAAGTATTACTTTAATTTGTGTTAATTTTAATATAACTTAGGCAATTATCGAGTATCCAAACTTTTCTAGACCGAGTATCTTAGGCTGCATGAGCGGGCGACTACTAGTGCACCTACAGCGGGAGAGGCTGGTACATCCACGCAGCCCTCTCCAGCTCCGTCGGCGGACGAGCTGTGGGTGACCGCCGCTGGTGGTCTCCAGAGGGGTACGTACTACGGTACGGGATCCTATGACGCCCTTGTTGCGACGTAGTCATTTAGGGCCTCCACGACAAGTGTGTATTCGCCACAGCCCTCGCAGTCGTCAGCCCGAGTCCAGGAGACCGTTGACCGTCAGATTGCGTCTCTCTGTGACGAGTTGCTACGAAGGATGGAGGAGGATCCCCTGTCCCAGCCGCAGGCGGACAATGCGATGCTCATCGTATGATTTGATATGCTCGAGCGCAGCATCATGGAGCTCCGGGATATGACAGCTGATCTTAGAGCGTAGACAGAGCGCAGCGTGACGGAGCTGCAGGCATCATAGCTGTCCATAGGCCAGAGGCTGACGATGATGCATGATTCAATGGTTCATAGCAGTACGAGACTGTTATCTACCATGGATTCATACAACCATCGACTAGCAGAGTTGGAGCAGATACGTCCTCCTGGTGCGCCTTCATCGACACAAACTCCACCGACGTCATTGCCTTCTCCATCGATGTCACGCCCCAGTCCCAAAATGACGAGGGACTGAGCACGAGAGCAATGGCCAGCAGCACGCACCGATGGACAACCCAATTTAATGGATCCATCAGGACATGCTTAAGCTGTAGTCTAGCAGTACTAAGTACAAGTCTCAGGTATTACTATTCTCATCCACAGAATAACACAGATTAATGACGGAAATAATACAAATAGAATTAAATATGCAATACTAAATAAGGTTATCTCGGGAAACAAATCCGAGAATTATTCTGTTACATTTAAGGAAACATAGACTGGAAATAAATTACTGAAAAGGAAATACTGTGTAGCTGAAGCCGGTGCTCAGGAGAAGTCTTCTGCAACTATCTCGTCCTCGGTTCCGGGTTCTGCTCCAAGGAGTGCTCCTGTACCGTACACCTCGGGGTAGTTCTCTGCGGCTACACCTGGGGACATAGTCCATTCCAGGTCCTTAGGGGACATAACAAGGTACAGAAAATACAAGCCAAAACATATGCAGTGCAGCAATGAAATAAACAGCAGGGTAAATATGTAAACCAGCTAGTGATATGCAAGTGAGAGTTTTAGTCATACTCAGGCTGAGACTACTATAGGATCAGTGTCTAAAAAACCATAGCAGTATTTTCTCGAAGAGCCAGAACTTGTGCCAAAGCTCTGTATCAGAGACTAGGACACCTCCAGATAACATTATTTATATTATAATCAGCCTTGATATGATAATACTCTCCCCACCCCATGTAATCTCACGTCACAGTTCCAGAAATATCCGGTACAAGTCACGCAAGATTGAACTAATGCAATGAGTCAGGATAGAATCTAAGCATGTAAACTGTAATGACATGAAAAATGTAACCTATACGGAATCACCAGGTATATCTCAGGCAATTCCATCACATGAAGAGTGTCAGGTGTCCTGGGTTGAGCAGTTAAACAAGTTACTTATGAAACTACAAGCAATCAAGTAAATACTTTAACCAGAATTATCTGAGAATTTGACAAGCTTTATTTGCCCACTGATATATAACTAAGTCCAAGAAATAGGTAACCAAGCTGCAAGTTTTGGCAAGGTACACTTGCCTGTGGTTCCGGCTCGGTTTGTAGTTCTGACTTCGGCGGAAATTACAGGCGGTACTCCGGTTGCTGAAACAAACATCACTATCAGATCCAGAAAATATCAATCAGCTAGAAACGCCTGTCCTTGGGTCCAATTTGGAGACAAGGGCAGAAACGACAGTTTCGGGCCAAAACGGGATCCACCGGTGGGCCCGCTTTGCACCGAAAAACGCGTCCGGGTCAAAGGTCTCCAAATTCACCAAACTCAGTGTCAACAGGTCAGAAACGCTGATACGAACCCAACGGAACTTTCAGAATTGGATTCCGATGAGCCGAACACAAAATCGCCCGTCGAGCGGGGCCTGTGGGGCCCACGACACGCAATTTCGTCAACGTTCTCAGAATCGAACCAAACTTGACCCACAGGACCAGCGTATCGCTACGAGTCTGATGGCGCAAGTTTTATCTCAATCCGACGTGTGTACACAAAGTTAGGACGCGTTCCAGAAAGTACGGATACGGGACGATGTCCGCGGATACGCGTTGATTTCGGTGTGCACGCACATCCGAATCAGCTTCCGCGAAATCCCACACGTCCGTATCGACGAGGCGCACGTATCTGTGAAGACCGCACGCGACCAAGTCGTCCCGTTTGGCGGGGCGTACTCAGTTTCGGGGTGAAACAGGGTCTGGTTTTTCCTGCTTTTGGATCGCGGTGTGCGATCACCACAGGACGCGATGCCCCGAGCGGTTTGTCCGGACACCGAGAGGGTCATACAGGCTTCGCAACGCAAAAGACGGAATCGAAATCCGAGCTACGAGGAGAAAGTTACGGATACCTGAAGTGGGTTCCAGAAAATCGAATCCCTCGTGTCTCGAGTTGTGTCCGACACGAGTCCAAAACTAGGGTTTACTGTTCTGGCTGTGTCCTGTCTCCCCTGCTGTGTCCGTGTCTGGGCAGAGGCTTCTGTGTCCTGCTGTGTCGAGTCCTCAGCTCACTGGGGTGTCGCCGGGGTAGGGTGGCGCTGCGGCCGGAGGCGAGCCGGAGGGTGGCGTCTCAGCCGGAGCTCGCTGGCGGAGGCGGTGGCCGGGTACAGCTGCTCTGGAGGTCGGGGAGGAGGTGGAAGAAGAGGGAGAGGTCGGGGTGGCTGGGCGGCTCGTCGGCGGAGAGCTCGGAGGACGGTGGGTCGGTGGTCGGGTGAAGGAGGAGAGAGGCGGAGGGCTAGGGCTTATAAAGGGGGCGGAGGGGAGCGGGTCATGGCGGGGAAGGCGGAGCCGAGCGGGGGAGGCGGAGGTCGTGGGGACGCGGGCGGGACGCGTGGCCGAGCGGGGCGGAGCGCGGCCGAGCGGGGCGGCGGAAAACGCGGGCCAGCGGGGGAGAGGGGGTCAGGCGGGTCGGGCGAGGAGCCGGGTCGGGCGGGTGGACCCGGATCCGACCCGCAGCGGTCGGACTAGGCTGGGCCGGGTTCGGGTCTGTTGGATCCGACCCGCTAGGGCTCGGGTTGGGCTGGGTCTGGGTTTGGGCCCACTGGGCCGGGCCGGGCTCTGGTGGGCTTAGGATTTTATTTATAAAAATAAATAATTAAATTTAAATCATTAACTAATTAAATAATTGATTAAATAATTATTTTTAGGTGTTTAAAAATAGGTCCGGGGCGCAATAAATTCCAGAAAAATTGCCCTAAGTCCAGTTTTTCATTTTACATCCAAAAATATTATTTTCATAATATTTTAATACTGTTTAATATCAATTAAAAATCATTGAATAATTAAAACCCAGTTTTTAAATTATAGAAAATTCCCAGAAAATTCCAGAAAATTGTGAAAAATCCAGTTTTTAAAATTTTGAAAAATCAGGGGGTTTACAATCTACCCCCCTTAAGAGGATTGCGTCCTCGCAATCAAAGATTAACCGGTCAACAGAGATGACGCGGTCGCAAGCATCGTTTGAAAACACATCACAAGATACTTAGGGAAGTACTGTTTCTCTAAAAATTGAAAGTTTACACTTTCCAGGAAAATCTAGTTAAAACTATAACTTTTATGAAAACCAGGTTGTTATTAACAAGTTGCAAATTACTAGGTTGGGGCTGAGGTCACGAACCAATAGGCACGAGCTACACAAGACTAAAACAGATAACTATAAATCACTTACTCGCACCGGCTTCCTGCACAGTCATCGCGTAAGCCTGCTCTCGTCCTTGAGGTAGATTCCTCTGCTGCTGCTGAGCTTGCTGGTAGGGTGCTGCTCGAGGTGCTGGTGGAGTTTGCTGGTTCGCCCTTGGTGTTCCTTCTCCACGTTGAGTGCAATCCCTTACCGAATGCTGACGGGATCCGCATGCCAAACACAATCCTAGTCTGCGTCGGCATTCCTTGGCGATATGGCCTGCTTTGCCACAGTAATGACAAGTAAGGAGGACTACCACTGGTGGTGTAGATGCTTTCTGCTGTTGGTGCGGTCTCTTTGCAGATTCTTCTTGTGCTGCTTTGGTTGGTGCGGATGGGGACGACCGCTTCAGTCTGGTCTCTCTCTTGGTAACGCGCTCTATGCGTCGAGCCGCAGCAAGGACGTCCGAGTATGATGTTGGTGCGACGGACCCAATAAGTTTCTGCAGCTCAATGTTCAGTCCGTCGAAGAATTTCTCGGCCTTCTCTTCCTCAGTCGGGATCAGGGTGGGGGCGAAGCGGCTCAGACGAATGAATTCTGCGTTGTACTCTTCCACCGTCATGGAGTCCTGAGTGAGGCGATTGAATTTGTCCCGCAGTTCTGATCGAGCGATGGCAGGAATGTACATCTCCTGGAAGAGTCTGGAGAACTCCTCCCAAGTGACTCGGTCTGGTCCGAGTCGCATCTCCTCGGATAGCCACCAGTGATGGACATTATCCGTCAATTGCATTCGGACGGCAGTCATCCAGCGTTCCCGTGGAAGTTCAGCTGCTTCAAGTTGATGCCGAATGTTGGTGAGCCACTCGTGAACTTCTGTGGGCTCCTCTTTTCCAGAAAAAGTGCGGGGCTTCAGTTGACGGAAGTCAGTGATTGAGCCTGTAGTTGGCCGTCGAGCTGGTAGGTTGGCCTGCTCCAGTGCAGTTACAATGCTGTCCCTCAAGAAATTAGCTTCGCGACGCTGAGCCTCGTGTTGGACTTGTTGCTGTGCTTGCATCATCGCGTAGATTATTTGGAATATTTGCTGCCCGTCGATTGGCTGTCCTGGTGGGAACACGGGCATTGGTGGGACGAACTGCGACGGAGGTGGGATGTCATCGCGCCGGAATCGGGAGGTAGGTTGACCTGCCTGCTGGCTCTGTTGAGTTGTGGGGATTCCTCCGACTGGTGTCACGTCGTCGTCGTAGGTGACACCTGTAGCTTGGGGTGTTCCGACGGGAGTCTCGTTGCATTCTTGTGGGTCCATTTCCCTGTATCCAAAATAACCAATAAGAGGCGCACAGGAAACAAGGCAAGATGCAAGTTCAAGTTAGTTCGAATACGATACAGATATCAAAAACGATTCAAGCAAGTGGATGAGATCCTAAAATTTTATCCTATCTTATTGCAGGCCTGTTCGGTCCCTAAGTTGAAACCGAACAATTTAGTCGTAGACCTGCATGGGCCACCACAAAAACCATGTCACGCCCTAGTCCCAAAATAACGAGGGACTGAGCACGAGAGCAATGGCCAGCAGCACGCACCGATGGACAACCCAATTTAATGGATCCATCAGGGCATGCTTAAGTTGTAGTCTAGCAGTACTAAGTACAAGTCTCAGGTATTACTATTCTCATCCACAGAATAACACAGATTAATGACGGAAATAATACAAATAGAATTAAATATGCAATACTAAATAAGGTTATCTCGGGAAACAAATCCGAGAATTATTCTGTTACATTTAAGGAAACATAGACTGGAAATAAATTACTGAAAAGGAAATACTGTGTAGCTGAAGCCGGTGCTCAGGAGAAGTCTTCTGCAACTATCTCGTCCTCGGTTCCGGGTTCTGCTCCAAGGAGTGCTCCTGTACCGTACACCTCGGGGTAGTTCTCTGCGGCTACACCTGGGGACATAGTCCATTCCAGGTCCTCAGGGGACATAACAAGGTACAAAAAATATAAGCCAAAACATATGCAGTGCAGCAATGAAATAAACAGCAGGGTAAATATGTAAACCAGCTAGTGATATGCAAGTGAGAGTTTTAGTCATACTCAGACTGAGACTACTACAGGATCAGTGTCTAAGAAACTATAGCAGTATTTTCTCGAAGAGCCAGAACTTGTGCCAAAGCTCTGTATCAGAGACTAGGACACCTCCAGATAACATTATTTATATTATAATCAGCCTTGATATGATAATACTCTCCCCACCCCATGTAATCTCACGTCACAATTCCAGAAATATCCGGTACAAGTCACGCAAGATTGAACTAATGCAATGAGTCAGGATAGAATCTAAGCATGTAAACTGTAATGACATGAAAAATGTAACCTATACGGAATCACCAGGTATATCTCAGGCAATTCCATCACATGAAGAGTGTCAGGTGTCCTGGGTTGAGCAGTTAAACAAGTTACTTATGAAACTACAAGCAATCAAGTAAATACTTTAACCAAAATTATCTGAGAATTTGACAAGCTTTACTTGCCCACTGATATATAACTAAGTCCAAGAAATAGGTAACCAAGCTGCAAGTTTTGGCAAGGTACACTTGCATGTGGTTCCGGCTCGGTTTGTAGTTCTGACTTCGGCGGGAATTGCAGGCGGTACTCCGGTTGCTGAAACAAACATCACCATCAGATCCAGAAAATATCAATCAGCTAGAAACGCCTGTCCTTGGGTCCAATTTGGAGACAAGGGCAGAAACGGCAGTTTCGGGCCAAAACGGGATCCACCGGTGGGCCCGCTTTGCACCGAAAAATGCGTCCTGGTCAAAGGTCTCCAAATTCACCAAACTCAGTGTCAACAGGTCAGAAACGCTGATACGAACCCAACGGAACTTTCAGAATTGGATTCCGATGAGCCGAACACAAAATCGCCCGTCGAGCGGGGCCTGTGGGGCCCACGACACGCAATTTCGTCAACGTTCTCAGAATCGAACCAAACTTGACCCACAGGACCAGCGTATCGCTACGAGTCCGATGGCGCAAGTTTCATCTCGATCCGACGTGTGTGCACAAAGTTAGGGCACGTTCCAGAAAGTACGGATACGGGGCGATGTCCGCGGATACGCGTTGATTCAGGTGTGCACGCACATCCGAATCAGCTTCCGCGAAATCCCACACGTCCGTATCGACGAGGCGCACGTATCTGTGAAGACCGCACGCGACCAAGTCGTCCCGTTTGGCGGAGCGTACTCAGTTCCGGGGTGAAACAGGGTCTGGTTTTTCCTGCTTTTGGATCGCGGTGTGCGATCACCACAGGACGCGATGCCCCGAGCGGTTTGTCCGGACACCGAGAGGGTCATACAGGCTTCGCAACGCAAAAGACGGAATCAAAATCCGAGCTACGAGGAGAAAGTTACGGATACCTGAAGTGGGTTCCAGAAAATCGAATCCCTCGTGTCTCGAGTTGTGTCCGACACGAGTCCAAAACTAGGGTTTACTGTTCTGGCTGTGTCCTGTCTCCCCTGCTGTGTCCGTGTCTGGGCAGAGGCTTCTGTGTCCTGCTGTGTCGAGTCCTCAGCTCACTGGGGTGTCGCCGGGGTAGGGTGGCGCTGCGGCCGGAGGCGAGCCGGAGGGTGGCGTCTCAGCCGGAGCTCGCTGGCGGAGGCGGTGGCCGGGTACAGCTGCTCTGGAGGTCGGGGAGGAGGTGGAAGAAGAGGGAGAGGTCGGGGTGGCTGGGCGGCTCGTCGGCGGAGAGCTCGGAGGACGGTGGGTCGGTGGTCGGGTGAAGGAGGAGAGAGGCGGAGGGCTAGGGCTTATAAAGGGGGCGGAGGGGAGCGGGTCATGGCGGGGAAGGCGGAGCCGAGCGGGGGAGGCGGAGGTCGTGGGAACGCGGGCGGGACGCGTGGCCGAGCGGGGCGGAGCGCGGCCGAGCGGGGCGGCGGAAAACGCGGGCCAGCGGGGGAGAGGGGGTCAGGCGGGTCGGGCGAGGAGCCGGGTCGGGCGGGTGGACCCGGATCCGACCCGCAGCGGTCGGACTGGGCTGGGCCGGGTTCGGGTCTGTTGGATCCGACCCGCTAGGGCTCGGGTTGGGCTGGGTCTGGGTTTGGGCCCACTGGGCCGGGCCGGGCTCTGGTGGGCTTAGGGTTTTATTTATAAAAATAAATAATTAAATTTAAATCATTAACTAATTAAATAATTGATTAAATAATTATTTTTAGGTGTTTAAAAATAGGTCCGGGGCCCAATAAATTCCAGAAAAATTGCCCTAAGTCCAGTTTTTCATTTTACATCCAAAAATATTATTTTCATAATATTTTAATACTGTTTAATATCAATTAAAAATCATTGAATAATTAAAACCCAATTTTTAAATTACAGAAAATTCCCAGAAAATTCCAGAAAATTGTGAAAAATCCAGTTTTTAAAATTTTGAAAAATCAGGGGGTTTACAATCGACATCGGTGTCGATTTTACGGGAGCAGTATGATCTGTTCTTATCCATGATGCGCGCTGATGGTCATCCTCCTGCAGATCTGCAGTAGTCCTAGTTAGGACCGTTTATTCATTGTTTGTGTTTCAGACCTATGATATTTGGTCATTTATGAATATTCTTTATTTTTGAGGCATTCAGACATTATTTCTTGTATTCTTTAGGACGAGGCTTTCGGACTCAGTTGTGTGAATATTTATTGTATTTTTTACGACGAGATTTTGTCCTTACTCGGTTTATAATCTCAACGTTTTGTTTTCTTTAAATTTTATTATATTATTCATATTAAATGTATGTTAATTTATCGGTGTTGAGTGTTCAACCGAAGGGGGTCGACGAACCCAACAAATTCAAAGGAAGGTTGCTCCGGGTCTATTTGTACAAATTGTGAATTCATAAACTGCAGGAAGAATAGTTTGAAAATAATTCAATATTTATTTTTTTTACTGTACCTTTAGCGATATTTTTAGCGACGTTTAGCGACATTTACATACGTCGCTAAATGCGTCGCTGAATACGTCGCTATAGACGTCGCTATAGATGTCGCTAAACACGTCGTTGTCCGTCACAAATTGCTGACATGGCAGTATTGCCAGGTCAATATAACGTCGCTAAATGAGTCGCACAACGTCGCTAAAAAAAAACTTAGCGACATATAGCGACAAACTAAACGTCGCTAATTTAGCAACATTGTGTCGCTACACGTCGCTAATATAGCGACGCAAGGTCGCTAATATAGCGACGCATTTACGTCGCTAAAAAAGGTCAGAATAGTGACGTTTTGCGACATTTTTTCGGTCAACGACTAGCTTAAATGCGACTTCAACGTAACGTCGCTACAGACGTCGCTAAAATTATTTAACGATATTTTTTGGCCATTTAGCGACGTTTCGAGACGTCACTAATTTGACTTATTCTGGTAGTGACTGAAAGTTTTCGAATTATCCGTGTTAATACGTCAGCACAGTTATCCATGTTCCTCCTTAGGTCAAATCAGTTCCGGTGTAACGGATATCGTTCGAGGAACTTAAAACGTTGTGCACAAGTTGTCTATGACCATGCATGCATATGCAACTTAACTACTGAAACATAACTGCATGATAACATAAACTTAATAAAAACTAAGCAACACATTCTCACTTGTATTTCCACATTTTCGAGTCATCGCTCATATTTCCATTATTTCCAGTACAGGGATTACCACACTTCTTTCCAATCTAGGGATTACCTAATACCATCCAAACCAGGAATCTCTACCTTGGCGAATCAATAATCCAAAACCTTTTTCACTACAATTTTATTTTTTGCACAACAGTACAATATTTCACATGTCTATAACATTGGTACAATAATCCATGTTTCTATAATAATAGTACACATTCCATGCTTATATGACAATAGTACATATATTTCATGCTTCTATAACAACCTTACAACTTTCCATGCTTCTATAACAAGTACAACATTCCACGTTTCTATAACAACAAGTTAACAAACAATAGTATTAGTCTTTTTTATCTTGGTTCTTTTTACTTAGCTTTAATAATATCATTGAATATTGAAACAAAGACATAAGAACAGTTTTTACATTAAACGTGAAGGTAAAGGAGATAATTAAGGATCAAAATCAATCACCATTGACGAATCAACTTTGTCCCGATTATGAAATTCTGAATGATTTCTCTACATAAATCCAAATTCATCCAGGCACTTCGAGCCAACAAGTCATCACAATGTACCGTGCGGAGTGGATATTACAGGAATGGTCTCAATTCAATTTGTCCCGATTAATTGATACCGACAAGATTTTTCACACAGTGCTCTCCGCTAGGAGCGGGCCACTACACTAGTCCCCTGACCATTTCCCTCCTTAGATAAATGATCTAGTTGAATATGCAACTCCATTCCCCATGGTGCACTATTCTGCCAACCCAGCTCATTCACCCTAGTAGATGCAATGCATTTGATGAGCTTGCTAGGTTCAACCTCCTTAGGAAAATAACCTGATTGAACAACCTCCTCGTTCTTCATGAGTGGAGGGATACTGGTGTCACGTCACGATTATGTAGAATCGCTAATTCATCACCAGGCATGATGTCGTACAAGCCTAATTTGCGCTTGTACAAGGCGTCTGTGCGTGCGGCAGACTTGAGCTTAGAAATTAAAATTGAATAATAACATGATACAGACGAAGATAACTATTTTTATTGATAATTCATATAGGATACATAGATGAGTAAGGGGTATCGTACGGACTTACAACTTGAACAACAAAATAAGATTTACATCGTTTCATACTTCCTAGAAATAAAGTATATATGTAGCCACCTTAGTTGGAAGTTTTCGATCTGCAACTAGAAGCTTCAAAAGGAATATACACACGCTTCGATTGACTTGGCGAGACGACCTTCAGCTCCTCGCTATGTCTCCTTGGTTTGTGGCACCTGTGGAGAGGTGGGTCAGCACATATAAAATGAACTGTGTGGACGAATTAACCAAACTCACCAAAATTGACATAGTAATCATGTGAAGCAAACATTGTTATGATGATTTTGCTATCTTTCCTTAGTCCAATTTTATTGAATCAAAAGAAAGAAAATATAACATATTATGTGCATCACTTAATGGTGATTCTTACTCATGGTCGATATTCATTTCCTGCACAAAACTGACCATGTTCTTTCCTGTGGAGAAGACATCGTTAGCGAAATATTTCCTATGGATTGAGGTCACTGGCACTACAAGTCATCTTGGACTTCTAGTCAGACGTCGATCCTTCCAGTCTGGGTAGCTAGCCCCACTGGAGGCCCCAAACTTGTCACGCCCCGATCCCGAAAGGGTCGGTCGTCCTCGCTTGATCCTTTACGGAACCGATTCGTCCTCGCTTGGGGCGTGATGTCGTACGAGCCTGGAGTTGCGCTCGTACAAGGCAAGAACTTGCAGTTATAGGAACCCATTTGAAACACAATTTATAAAAGACATTCACAGAGACTTGAACACAGTGCAGGAAGAAACATGCTTTTTTCATTGATAATTCAGAGTAATTTACATAGAGTTTACATTGATGCGCCTCTCGGCTACTTGATTTGCATTACAAAAGATAAACTCAAAAGGCAGGGCGCGCTCCATCAGATAGTCCACGTCGTTCATACATTACGCCCTTGTATAGGTTGAAAGTCCAAGCCTCCAAAATGATCTGACTCCAACTATACTTCAAAATAGAGGTGCTCCTAACGCCTCCTCGTCTATCCACTAGCGTTGCACCGTCTGAGTGCCTGAAATAGTTGCCCACAACGTGGGTCAGTACTCAACTTGTACTGGTGAGCGGGATGAACCCACTCGACTAAATCGACACTAGCTTATTAGGGGCGAGCATGCATTAAGATGACTTCTATAAAGAGGCAAGTGAATTCAATTCATATCAGTTGCATGTTTTGATAGGAATGAAAATAATAACGAATCCAACCAGTGCATCGATTGCTTACTCAACCGATGCACGCCTTCCCTGCAACGAAACACAAGCATACTTACCATCTGCACAAGACAATAAATTAGCATGTGTTCTAGTCTATGCGGTCATTGGTGTGATCGACACCTTAGGGACATATTCAAGCATTAGCGGCGCGCCCTATCAGCCCGGGTAGCAAGCCCTGCTGGAGGTCCCGCAATGCATCGTGACGAGCACGAATCAAATATTTCTCTCCGGATCGATACGGTTCCAGTGCCCCGGAAAGCCGTTTCGAGGAAATGATAAACCTTGTGCACAAGTTGTCCCAGACCATGCAAATGCATGAACAATTCATATATCATACAATGCATCGATTGAAACAAAAAGAAGTTTAAGCAGCAATATATATCTCATGTAACAGTTCATATTTTCTCAACGCGGTGTTCCGATTTTGATATCCCATAGGTCCAAACTCCGTTCGAGGCACTAGGCCACCACCAACAACCAATCCCCATTATAAACAAACTCAGTTATAAGGTGTGCAAGCATATAGAAATATTAGTCTACAAAAATCCCCTGTTCCTTTCTTAGTGGCTGGCATGCATTGTGGCAAGGATTTCCTAGACGTCCAACCGGACATCATCGAGTGAACGTTTGAAACATTAAAGATGTTGGCGTGAAGAAGTAGGAAAGAAGGGTCCAAACCACTCACTGGTTAAGGAAAAGGTAGCTGAAACAAAGATTCCCGCCTAGCGACGATCAAACGTCAGTTACGCGGACCTGCACAGCACGAGCACCAATTAGAATCTTGCCTATCCTTCCTTGCCGAACTCCCCAAGAATCAAAGCTCCAAACGATAAAACAAGCAGCGAAAACCAAGCAAATCGAAAGCAACACCAAATCAAATCCCAAAGCGGCAATCAAGAAAACCAAGCAACCAAACACGAAAACTATTGGACTCGTTTCAATAGAGGCCTTTCCATGAGTTGGAAAGGATCATCGCATTTCGTCCGTGGCAAGAAGATGCCGAAGTTCTAAGTTATGACTCAAACGGACTAGCCACAAGCCCAATTACGTAGTGCACATCCCGGTCGGATCGGGATTTGAGGCACTACATAATATACCACTAAGAAAAAGTTTCGACCCGAAACTTAAGAACAAGGCCGACCCGAAACGTAAGAACAAGGCCCTACCTCCGACTGAATGAACAATGAAGGGTACTTCTCCTTCATCTCCGATTCCATTTCCCAGGTTGATTCCCCAGCTGAATGGTTCCGCCACAGCACGCGAACCAAGGACATCGTACGGTTGCGAAGTACTTTTTCCTTACGATCCAGGATCTGCACCGGTTCTTCTGAGTATGACAAGTCCGCGCGCAGTTCCAACTGTACAAAACTAACCACATGACTTGGGTCATGCACATACTTCCGTAGTTGGGAAACATGGAATACGTCATGCACTTCTGCCAAGGCGAGAGGTAGTGCTATTCTGTATGCCACAGCTGCAACTCGTTCTAGTATCTCAAAGGGGCCGACAAACCGGGGACTCAGTTTACCCTTCACGCCGAAACGCATCACACCCCGCATCGGCGTCACTTTCAAGAAGACATGATCCCCGACCAAGAATTCCAAGGGTCTTCTATGTGCATCAGCATAACTTTTCTGTCGGCTCTGTGCTGTGCGGAGTCTTTCCCGAATCAAGCGAACTTTTTCAACTGCCTGCTCTACCAGCTCTGGCCCGAGTACCTGCCGCTCGCCGACTTCGTCCCAACAGATTGGAGATCGACACCTTCGCCCATATAGTGCTTCGTACGGTGCCATCTGGATGCTTGATTGGTAGCTGTTGTTGTACGCAAACTCTGCCAAAGGAAGATGCGTGTCCCAACTAGTCTTTAAATTAATAGCACACAGCCGTAACATATCTTCGAGTATCTGATTTGTCCTCTCTGTCTGTCCATCAGTCTGCGGGTGGTATGCGGTACTAAACTGTAGCTTGGTTCCCAAAGCAGCTTGTAGACTAGTCCAGAAACGAGATAAGAAGCGTCCGTCACGGTCAGAGACGATTGAGGCAGGTACTCCGTGTAATCGGACAATCTCATCTATGTAAATTTGTGCTAGCCGATCGACGCTCCAAGTAACTTTTATGGGAAGAAAGTGGGCTGATTTGGTCAAACGATCAACTATGACCCAAATCGCATCGTGCCCCCGTGGCGTCTTCGGAAATCCCACAATAAAATCCATAGTGATGTTGTCCCATTTCCACTCGGGAATAGCGAGGTTCTGCAGTTCCCCGCCGGGCCTCTGATGCTCAGCTTTCACCTGTTGACAGGCCATGCACTGTGACACAAAGGTCGCCACATCCCGCTTCATACCGTGCCACCAGAAGGTCCCGCGCAAGTCCTTGTACATCTTAGTGCTCCCCGGATGTAAAGAATACTTCGCGTAGTGTGCTTCCGCCATAATTTCCCTTCGGAGTTCTGGGTCGTTAGGAACACATAGCCTCCCTTTCATCTGTAAGGCCCCATCTTCGCCTGCCACAAAGTCAGACGTCTTCCCCGCCGAGATCAATCCGCGCACCTTTGCTAAGAACTGATCGCCCTCCTGAGCTGATTTGATTCTACCACGTAAACCCAGTTCAAGATGGAGTGGTGCCAGCTGCACTCCTGGATGCCGAACTCGAAACTCGATGCCCATCGCCTCTAGATCTCGAAGTAAACGATTGTCTATAGATAACGAGCCCACGTGCTTCCGACTCAGAGCATCAGCAACGACGTTTCCCTTGCCCGGAGTATACGCGATCGTTAGGTCATAGTCCTTAATAAGTTCTAGCCAACGCCGCTGCCGGAGGTTCAATTCCCGCTGGGTAAAAAGATACTTGAGGCTCTTGTGATCTGTGAAGATTTTGCAAGCAACACCATAAAGATAATGCCTCCACAACTTTAATGCAAATACAATCGCCGCCAATTCCAAGTCATGCGTCGGGTAGTTCTTCTCGTGCGGCTTCAGTTGCCTGGAGGCGTACGATATTACCTTGTCCCTCTGCATGAGCACACACCCTAAGCCGAGTCCTGAAGCGTCGCTGTATATCTGAAACTCTTCTACCCCATCTGGAAGTGCAAGGATCGGAGCTGAAACAAGACGCCGCTTAAGTTCCCGAAAGCTGGCTTCGCAGTCATCACCCCATTCGTATGCAATCCCTTTCTGAGTAAGGCGAGTCACAGGCGAGGCCAGTTTAGAAAAATCCTTCACGAACCTACGGTAGTATCCCGCAAGGCCCAGAAAGCTTCGAACTTCGCTGGCTGACGTAGGTTGCTTCCAGTCCACCACCGCTTCTATTTTCTTCGGGTCTACGGCGACGCCTTCGGCCGAGATGACATGACCAAGGAACGCCACGCTGTTCAACCAGAACTCACACTTGCTGAGCTTAGCGAACAACTGATGGTCTCGTAATGTCTGCAGCACGATCTTCAAGTGTTCTTTGTGCTCCGCCTCGTTCTTGGAATAGATTAGTATGTCGTCTATGAACACGACTACAAACTTATCCACAAACGGCCGAAACACGCGGTTCATCAGATCCATGAAAGCTGCAGGGGCGTTCGTCAAACCGAACGACATCACGAGGAACTCATAGTGTCCGTAACGGGTTCTGAAAGCAGATTTTTGAATATCCTCTGATTTGATTTTCAACTGGTGATACCCTGACCTGAGATCAACTTTAGAGAAAACTCTTGCACCTTGCAACTGATCAAACAAGTCATCTATTCTTAGCAAAGGGTACTGATTCCGCACGGTCGCTTTATTCAGTTCTCGGTAGTCAATGCACAGCCGCATGGATCCATCTTTCTTTTTCACGAACAGCACCGGAGCGCCCCACGGAGAAACGCTTGGACGAATGTATCCTCGGTCCAACAGATCTTGCAACTGAACTTTAAGTTCCTTAAGCTCTGCTGGGGCCATGCGATAAGGTGCCTTTGATATCGGTCGCGAATCCGGAAAAGTGTCAATGCTGAATTCGATCTCACGATCAGGAGGCATTCCAGGCAGCTCGTCTGGGAACACGTCGAGAAAATCTGCAATGACTTCAGCCTGAGCTGCATCTGCATATTCCCGCCGGGTGTCTCGAACAGAAGCTAAGTACCCTTCACAGCCCGAATGCAACATACGCCTAGCCGAAATTGCTGATATCACCATTGCCGTCTTCGGTGCAGCGCTGCACGAATAGTAGAAGTCTGCCTCGCCGGGTAGACGGAATACGACTCGCTTCTCCGCGCACTCGATTGTTGCATGGCAAGCACCCAACCAGTCCATACCGAGAATAATATCATAATATCCTTGATGTCTAGTACAATGACATCTAAGGAAAGCTTCCTACCTCCGATGCAAATGTAACCATCCCTACAGATCGCATGGGCGGGCATATCGACTCCCGAAGGGGTACTTACGCAAAGGTTCATATTTAAAGCAGTAGAAGCTAATTTATGCTCAACAGTAAAATCAGCAGATATGAAACTATGCGTAGCACCTGAATCGAATAAGACTCTAGCGGGTAATTCTCGGTATAGTAGAGTACCTGTTACAACAGTGTCGGATACAGATGCCTCATCCCGAGTCAATGCATAGACTCGGCCCTGAGCACCCTGGCGTTGTGGATTTACTGGCACAGCATTTGCATCACTTGCTGGAGGCTGTAAACTCCCTCGACCAAATTTCAATAATTTAGGATTAATTTTGACTAATTAGAATTAGTGCAACTTTTTAAAATTTTATTTATTATATATTATATTGATTGTGCACCTGTTCATTACACAATTGACTAGGGCATCACACTAGCTGTTAACCCTAAACAAATTTCACATTCCTGCTCTAGACTAGTCAGACTACTTTTTCTGTATTCTGTGCAACTTCCAGAAACCTCGTTTGATGCTTCGTTTTAGTCGCACAAATATCGTTACAAACGTATGTATTTATTTCCTATTTAATTTTCTGCTCTTTACCCATCTCTGTACCCTTAGAGATTTGAGGACCAGTAGGCACCTGATTGCCCAACCAAAAATACGATAATATTCTACTCTAATTATACTTCAATTATCGTTTTGACACCGTAGAGAAATTATGACTCTAATAGCCTCTAAATAATTAGTGAACACCGTGCGCAGTATTTATTAAATAATAAATACGATGACTGTATCACCTGCAATATCAGACCCTGCACCTGCCCAGAATCACTCCACACTGTCCAAAATATTTTTCCCCAGCTAATTCCCTCATTTTTGTACAATTTAGAATTTCAGGAAATCAGTATTTAAAATCAAGTAAATTGCGAAATTACGCAAAATACAATTTTTATGCAATTATGCAATATTTGAAAAGTTAGGGGTTTATATGCAAATTGCATGCTAGGTGGCCAAATCCTATTGGCTAGACCATAGGTGGGTAGGACCCACCATAACATCCAGAAATTTCTGCTGGAAAATATCCTAAAAATATCAAAATACCAAAATACCCCTGAACTTCTAAATATTTACAACATTGCCATTAGGCAAAATCCTATATAAACCCTAACCCTTCTATTCAAATCACCTACAACCCTTCCCTCCGGCCACCTCCGACCACCGCCTCCGGCCAAACTCGGCCCAGCCCTTCGCCACCCTACCCTCTTCCCTCCGGCCAAGCACCACCGCCGGCGCCGCCCTGCTCCGGCTGCTACAGCCCCCGCAACTCCCTCCTCTCCTCACTGACCACAGTACCACCTCCACCCGAACCACCTTCCCCCGCCGCCTACGGCCGTCGCCGACCACCGCCACCCTACCCAAACCCTTCGCCCCGACCTCCCCTACCTACCACCACCACCTCAGCCCTCCACGTCACCGCCTCCGGCCGCCCTAGCCCCCGCAGCAGCCACCCTTCCCT
Organism: Iris macrosiphon; assembly: GCA_036927795.1. NCBI lineage: Eukaryota > Viridiplantae > Streptophyta > Magnoliopsida > Asparagales > Iridaceae > Iris > Iris macrosiphon. Next base: position 141,125,307 of record JAYESA010000017.1, read on the forward strand.
AACCCTAGCTGCTGCTGCTGCTCTCCCCGACGCCTCTACCCGCCACCACCACCACCGTAGACCCCCGCCACCACCACCAACCTCACCGCCGACCTCCCCTCTACTGAACCCTCCGCCTGCCCGGCCACCTCCGCCGCTCCTCCGCCGGCCAGCGCCTCCGCAAGCTACAACTGCTGCTGCTGCTGCCAGTGGCCACTGCCACTGCTGCTGCTCCTCCGGCCGCCTCCGGCCAGCTCCGCCGCCGTCCTCCCGCCGGCAGCACCGCGTGGGACCCCCCTTGCCATCTGTAAAGGTATATATACCTATACTATACATAAATACATAAATAATCTCTAATACATGAGTATATGTATATAATATATGTATATATATGTATATATATGTATATATATATATGTATATATATATGTATAAATACTATGTATATTTATATATATATCTATATATATATTATGTTTTAATATATATACTATTATACAGTATATATTATATAATATATATTATACTTTATATACTTATGTATATATATATTATATACTATACATATATAATTATATATGTATATATGAATATATTATAACATAATTACTATTATGTATATATTTAATTCTGTTAAAATATATAAATATATGTGTATACATATATTTATATAATTGGTATATAACATATATATTATTCTATGCATTTTTTTCCATTTATTTATTTTCTGCATTTAATTTCCTGCACCTATATTATATTATCTATATATATATATTAAATATGCTGGATAATACAGCTTAATTATTTATATTATATTCTTGCAAATGTCATTTAAATTTATAGTAAATATATTGTACTGGATAATACAGTACCTATACTTATGTATTTTAAATTCCTGCATTGTCTTTTATTTATATTTATATACATATTAAATTATTGCACTGTCAATTTCTTTTATTATCTATATATATACTATACTATATACTATAATACATATATTATATATATGTATTTAATTACTGTCCTGTTATTTCAATTTGCCTATATATATATATATATCAATCAGTGGATATACCCTGAGTATATATGTATTTTAATTCTGCCCTGTCATCTCAATTTATCTATAATATTATATATCAGAGGATACACCCTGATAATATTATAATACTATATTATCGCAGTGGATATACACTGCTACTATATATATTATTGCCTGCATTTATCTATTCTATATATATATACTATTATATATATATTATATCTATGCCTACTAAATATATATATATATCTATACTATATATATGTATATATATATATATATGTTTTATATTACAGCCTGGATATTCACGAAACCTATCTGTTTTAACAGAAACCAACTTCAGCACAGCTAGTGACCCCCTGTCACCAGCACCTTCACAACTGACTGTAAAATCAGGGTTTCAACACTATCAGGGAGTAGGCAAGTATACCTTGCCAAGTTAAATGTTTAAATTCTCAAATATTGTTATATGCTTCTTGCTTCTGAAATTCATATACCATGACCACCTGAGACTGCCTCGGGTACAGTCAACTGTTATGTTGACATGATATTACAGACTCACCAACAGCTGAGAGAATATCCTAATATATTCTCCTAAACCCTATCACGGAAACACGCAACATGGTTGCATTTACATATATGGATGTGAGCTGCGTATTTTGGTTAGCTACCAGTACGTGTGACCCGCATCACGGATTAGAATAACTTAGGAAATGTACGATTTGACATTTAGATTCATTGGGATGGGAAAGATAACTAGTTGACGTATGGGACACCCCCTCCAATAATGTTTTATACCTTCGTACCAATGATGGTCGATTGCAGAGTTCCCTGAGTCGGGGGCATACGACACCTATACTAGCCAGTCGCCACGATTGGTGAATTACGTCAGCGTATGTCTAGCCACACATTCCCATACGTAATACTGGATCTTTACTTGCATTTTCACTTAGTATGGTTAGTACCCTGTATTTATTTTATTTCTTTATTCAGTATTTTTACATTACATGGCATGTCATTTTTCTGTATCTTGTTACGTCCCACTGAGGACCTGGTTCCTTGCCAGATCTAGATGAGGCTTTCTACCCCACAGTATACGGGCCTGATCAGGAGGCCAGATGTGCTACTGAGGAGGAGCTCGAGGAGACACCCTCAGAGTAGGCTTGACCCTAGATGCTGCTACCTAGAGATGGAGATGTTTTGATCAGATAGACACTGCTTAGTCTATTTGATTTTTCTGCGCTATTATCAGTTTTTGTAGTAGGCTTGTAATCTCACCAGTTGTGTACTGTATCAGACTCAGTTATATATATATTTCAGCATTTGTTTTCTGACATTTTGTTGTGGATGAGATAGCTTTACCTGTTCTATACTTGTAGTATTTTAGGACAGCGTAGCACGTCCCTTTGGGTCCATCAAAGTGGATTAAGCCCTTAGTGACGTGTCAGCTGGCCAGTGACACGTGGCCTAGTTCCTGACATTTTGGGACTGGGGCGTGACATGGTTTTAGTGGTGGCCCATGCAGGTCCAGTTTTATTTGCTAGTAGGTATGATGACATGCCCAGCAAAGCTTGCAATAGGATAGAAATAATAGGTCTCATCCACACTGACACCATCCTTACAAATTCTATTATTGCATCTTGCTTGATTATCATTATTTATCTCTTTTGTGTTTTCTAATTATCCTATTTTTCTCAGAAATATGGACATACCCGGGAAACTTGCGAATAATGGGGCTGACCAAGCAACAGACCCTTCGCCAAGTGCCCAAGGAACTCCATCCAATCACCAGAATTCTAGCCAGGAGACGACACCAACTCCACGTGCAGAGACACCTTTGTCTCCACCTCCAGCCTTGCCTATCCATATGCCACAACTTGAGGGTCAACCTCAAATGTTGCAGTTTCTCCAGACTATGTTGCAGAACCAGTGGCAACAAACTGAGGCCCTGAGACAGTCTCAGTGGCAGCAAACTGAAGCTCTGCGACAGACGTTGATGACGGCTTTGGAGAGAACTACTACTCCGACACCCGTACCTGTCCTACCAGCGGGCACAGTTCGAGGCTTCCGTCAAATGAGCCCGAGGGATTTCAAAGGCAACGAGACTCCTGAAGAGATCTCCGATTGGATCTCCAACACCGAAATGCTGCTAGAAGGATCGCAACTCACTCCCGTCCTATGGATGACCGCTGTGAGGGGCCAACTTCTTGGCAACGCCCATCACTGGTGGGAATCCATAGAGCGCAGCGTCGGCAAAGACCAAACTTGGCAACAATTCCTGGAGCATTTCAACGCCAAGTACTTTCCAGAGACAGTCCAGAATGCCCTATACTCCCAGTTCCTGCACCTGGAGCAAGGAAACATGACGGTAGATGCCTACGACGCGGAGTTTAGCAGACTAAGTCGTTTCGGTACTGATCTGATCCCGAACGAGCTGAAGAAGGCTAAAAGATTCCACCATGGCCTTAACCAAGAGCTTCAGAGGCACACAACAACGCAGTCGAGAATCTCCTACAACGAGGTTCTTACCGAAGCCAGGGAGCAAGAAGCCATTGGCCGAGGAGCCAGACGCTCAAATCCAACCTTCCCGGCCAAGAATCAGCACGGAGCAGGAGGACCTATACGTCGTCCCCAATATCAGACGCAACAGACGACGGGGCCTTACCAGAAGAGTGAGCTCCCGATTTGTCACTTTTGTGGCAAGAAGGGGCATTTTGCCAATGACTGTAGAAAGAAGTTGGGATTATGCCTGCTATGTGGAGCTAGAAATCATATGGCCAAAGACTGCCCACAACGTAGAGATGCAGCACCTCAGCAAGGGCAGAAGCCAGGAGCTCAAACTCAGAAGATGCTTCCCTCCACCTCAGGAGGATATCAGCGAGGAGCACCCTTGCCTACTCAGGAGGCCCAGTTCAAGGCCAGACCACAAGTCGGAGGACAAAGGCAGGGACAAGCCTTTGCGTTAGCTGCCGTTGCAGAAGAACCTGAAGGGGAAACTATAACAGGTACCATTTTAGTTGCATCATTACCTGCAACTGTATTATTCGATTCTGGGGCTACTTTGTCTTTCATATCCAGTAGATTCGTAGCCATGCACAAACTATCTACTTCGCCGCTACCCAAGTGTTGGAAAATACTTACTGGAGGAGGTATTGTTCCAGTTACCAACATTATCAAAACCTGCCCAGTAGTTGTTTGTAGTAGAGGACTAAGAGCGCGATTTTTGGTACTTCCAATGCCAAATTTCGATGTTGTCTTAGGCATGGACTGGCTAAGCCAGAATAATGCTGTCCTAGACTGCCGAAAGGGTAGTGTTATCTTTAGACCCCCAGATCACCCAGAGTTCGAATATGTCCGTGGAACCATCGAGCAAGGAGTAGGCCAGACTCCTAGAGCTTACATGGCGATGGAGACAGTACTTCCCTCAATTGTAGCAGATTTCGAGGACGTATTTCCAGAAGAATTGCCAGGCCTACCGCCTGACAGAGAAGTGGAGTTCATTATTGAGCTGATACCCGGAGCTGCACCAGTATCCTCCAATGTATACCGACTGGCGAAGAAGGAGCTTGACGAGCTGAAGCTTCAACTGGAGGAACTACAGATCAAGGGATTTGTTCGTCCTAGTGCATCACCCTGGGGAGCACCAGTGTTGTTTGTACCAAAGAAGGACGGAACATATCGCATGTGCATTGATTACAGAGCCCTCAACGCTCTGACAATCAAAAACAAGTACCCTTTGCCGAGAATTGACGACCTGTTCGATCAACTAACAGGAGCCGTAGTATTCTCAAAGATAGACTTGAGATCAGGCTACCATCAAGTCAAGGTACGAAGAGAAGACATTCCAAAGACAGCATTCAGAACTCGTTATGGTCATTACGAATTTCTGGTGATGCCGTTTGGATTGACTAATGTACCTGCTGTATTCATGAACATGATGAACCGAGTCTTCCACCAATATCTGGACCAGTTCGTGGTAGTCTTCATCGACGACATTCTGGTGTATTCAAAAAGCCACGAGGAGCATGAAGAGCACTTAAGGTTGGTATTAGAGACGCTGAGACGGGAGAGCCTTTATGCTAAGATGAGCAAGTGTGAATTCTTCCTGGACCGTGTCGCATTTCTTGGACACGTTATCACAGGAGAAGGCATCTCGGTAGACCCAGCAAAGATCTCATCTGTGGAGACGTGGCCAACCCCGACCAACGTCTCAGAGGTGAGAAGCTTTCTAGGACTTGCCGGATATTACCGGAGGTTCGTAGAAAACTTTGCAAGAATCGCGGAGCCGATTACCCGTCTTACTCGCAAGGAGCAGGAATTCATATGGACTGAAGATTGCCAGACAGCTTTTGATGACTTGAAGAAGCGTCTGACTACAGCTCCCATTTTGACTATACCATCTGGATCCGGAGGTTTCGTCATATATAGCGATGCATCCGGAAAAGGATTTGGTTGTGTCTTAATGCAACATGGGAAAGTTGTAGCTTATGCCTCAAGACAGTTGAGGACTCATGAGAAGAATTACCCCACTCACGATCTGGAGCTTGCCGCAGTCATCTTCGCCCTGAAGCTATGGAGATACTATCTATATGGCGAAAGAGTGGAGATATTCACCGATCATAAAAGTTTGAAGTACGTCTACACCCAGAAGGACCTAAATCTGAGACAAAGACGATGGCTCGAAGTAATGGCGGATTTCGAAATTGATCTACAGTACCATCCAGGGAAAGCTAATATGGTGGCAGATGCTCTAAGCAGAAAACCCTCGGCATTCTTTATGATCACCCAACCAGATCTGCTGAGAGATCTAGCAAAGTTGGGAATAGAGATCATTGTGCCAGGAATTGATGGTCACTTATCAAACTACCAGCTGCAATCAACCTTGGTGGAAAGAATCAAAGCTGCTCTACCAGCAGATGCAAGATTTCAGAGGCTTCGACAGAGAACAGAAGCTGGACTCCAGACCGGTTGTCGCATACACGAAGATGGGACTCTAAGATGTGGAAATCGTCTTTATGTTCCAAATGGAGAACTTCGTAATGAGCTGATGTCAGAAGCTCATAGCTCAGTATACTCTATACATCCAGGAGGCACAAAGATGTACAGAGATCTGCGGCAATATTACTGGTGGCATGGAATGAAGCGGGAGATAGCACGCTTTGTGGCCAAATGTCTGGTGTGTCAGCAAGTCAAGGCTGAGCATCAGAGATCTGCCGGTCTACTTCAACCCCTCCCAATACCCGAGTGGAAATGGGAACACATTACGATGGACTTTGTTACGGGCTTCCCAAGAAGTCCTAGTGGTCGTAATGCTGTCTGGGTAATTGTAGACAGACTCACTAAGGCTGCTCATTTTCTACCTTTTAGAGTCGGGCAATCCACAGAAGTCTTGGCGGACATGTACATGAAGGAGATAGTGCGTCTGCATGGAGTGCCAGTCAGCATAGTATCTGACAGAGATACGAGATTTACATCTTACTTTTGGCGAAGTATGCAAGAAAGTCTTGGTACCCGCCTCAAGTTCAGCACCTCGTATCACCCACAAACAGATGGCCAATCAGAACGCACCATCCAGACACTTGAAGATATGCTGAGAGCCTGCATGCTTGATTTCAGCGGATCATGGGAAGATCATCTACACCTGGTGGAATTTTCCTACAACAACAGCTATCAAGCGAGCATTCAAATGGCTCCCTTTGAAGCTTTGTATGGAAGGAAATGTCGTTCCCCAGTATGCTGGAGCGATGTTGGCGAGAGACAGATCTTGGGACCAGAACTGATTATTCGTACGGTGGAGAAAGTAAAGAAGATCCAGGGACACCTACGAGCTGCACAAGACAGGCAGAAGCACTGGGCCAACATTCACCGACGACCTCTAGAGTTCCAAGTAGGGGAGCATGTGTTCTTAAAGATCTCACCTACTAGAGGAACTATCAGATTTGGAGGAAGAGGGAAGCTAAGTCCAAGGTACATTGGACCCTTCGATGTGCTAGATCGCGTCGGAGAAGTTGCTTACAGACTAGCTCTACCTCAGACTTTGGAGGGAGTACATGACGTCTTCCACGTATCTCAGCTGAGGAGGTACATTCCAGACCCGAGTCATGTGCTAGACTATTCAGAGATCACCATCGGGCCAAGCTTATCTTATCAGGAGGAGCCTGTAGAGATTCTGGACCGTAGCGAGAAAGTGTTGCGAGGCCAGACTATTCCTCTCGTTCGTGTTGCATGGAGACATCATGCACCAGGTGAATCCACCTGGGAACGAGAAGAGGATATTCGTCAGCGTTATCCCCACCTATTTCCAAACCAGGGTATGTCCAATATTTCAAATTCAATCTTTCTTAATCATCATATGTCCTTTTTCATTCTCATTATGTGGTTGTTTTTATTTCGAGGACGAAATATTCTAAGGAGGGTAGATTGTAAACTCCCTCGACCAAATTTCAATAATTTAGGATTAATTTTGACTAATTAGAATTAGTGCAACTTTTTAAAATTTTATTTATTATATATTATATTGATTGTGCACCTGTTCATTACACAATTGACTAGGGCATCACACTAGCTGTTAACCCTAAACAAATTTCACATTCCTGCTCTAGACTAGTCAGACTACTTTTTCTGTATTCTGTGCAACTTCCAGAAACCTCGTTTGATGCTTCGTTTTAGTCGCACAAATATCATTACAAACGTATGTATTTATTTCCTATTTAATTTTCTGCTCTTTACCCATCTCTGTACCCTTAGAGATTTGAGGACCAGTAGGCACCTGATTGCCCAACCAAAAATACGATAATATTCTACTCTAATTATACTTCAATTATCGTTTTGACACCGTAGAGAAATTATGACTCTAATAGCCTCTAAATAATTAGTGAACACCGTGCGCAGTATTTATTAAATAATAAATACGATGACTGTATCACCTGCAATATCAGACCCTGCACCTGCCCAGAATCACTCCACACTGTCCAAAATATTTTTCCCCAGCTAATTCCCTCATTTTTGTACAATTTAGAATTTCAGGAAATCAGTATTTAAAATCAAGTAAATTACGAAATTACGCAAAATACAATTTTTATGCAATTATGCAATATTTGAAAAGTTAGGGGTTTATATGCAAATTGCATGCTAGGTGGCCAAATCCTATTGGCTAGACCATAGGTGGGTAGGACCCACCATAACATCCAGAAATTTCTGCTGGAAAATATCCTAAAAATATCAAAATACCAAAATACCCCTGAACTTCTAAATATTTACAACATTGCCATTAGGCAAAATCCTATATAAACCCTAACCCTTCTATTCAAATCACCTACAACCCTTCCCTCCGGCCACCTCCGACCACCGCCTCCGGCCAAACTCGGCCCAGCCCTTCGCCACCCTACCCTCTTCCCTCCGGCCAAGCACCACCGCCGGCGCCGCCCTGCAACGGCTGCTACAGCCCCCGCAACTCCCTCCTCTCCTCACTGACCACAGTACCACCTCCACCCGAACCACCTTCCTCCGCCGCCTACGGCCGTCGCCGACCACCGCCACCCTACCCAAACCCTTCGCCCCGACCTCCCCTACCTACCACCACCACCTCAGCCCTCCACGTCACCGCCTCCGGCCGCCCTAGCCCCCGCAGCAGCCACCCTTCCCTAACCCTAGCTGCTGCTGCTGCTCTCCCCGACGCCTCTACCCGCCACCACCACCACCGTAGACCCCCGCCACCACCACCAACCTCACCGCCGACCTCCCCTCTACTGAACCCTCCGTCTGCCCGGCCACCTCCGCCGCTCCTCCGCCGGCCAGCGCCTCCGCAAGCTACAACTGCTGCTGCTGCTGCCAGTGGCCACTGCCACTGCTGCTGCTCCTCCGGCCGCCTCCGGCCAGCTCCGCCGCCGTCCTCCCGCCGGCAGCACCGCGTGGGACCCCCCTTGCCATCTGTAAAGGTATATATACCTATACTATACATAAATACATAAATAATCTCTAATACATGAGTATATGTATATAATATATGTATATATATGTATATATATGTATATATATATATGTATATATATATGTATAAATACTATGTATATTTATATATATATCTATATATATATTATGTTTTAATATATATACTATTATACAGTATATATTATATAATATATATTATACTTTATATACTTATGTATATATATATTATATACTATACATATATAATTATATATGTATATATGAATATATTATAACATAATTACTATTATGTATATATTTAATTCTGTTAAAATATATAAATATATGTGTATACATATATTTATATAATTGGTATATAACATATATATTATTCTATGCATTTTTTTCCATTTATTTATTTTCTGCATTTAATTTCCTGCACCTATATTATATTATCTATATATATATATTAAATATGCTGGATAATACAGCTTAATTATTTATATTATATTCTTGCAAATGTCATTTAAATTTATAGTAAATATATTGTACTGGATAATACAGTACCTATACTTATGTATTTTAAATTCCTGCATTGTCTTTTATTTATATTTATATACATATTAAATTATTGCACTGTCAATTTCTTTTATTATCTATATATATACTATACTATATACTATAATACATATATTATATATATGTATTTAATTACTGTCCTGTTATTTCAATTTGCCTATATATATATATATATCAATCAGTGGATATACCCTGAGTATATATGTATTTTAATTCTGCCCTGTCATCTCAATTTATCTATAATATTATATATCAGAGGATACACCCTGATAATATTATAATACTATATTATCGCAGTGGATATACACTGCTACTATATATATTATTGCCTGCATTTATCTATTCTATATATATATACTATTATATATATATTATATCTATGCCTACTAAATATATATATATCTATACTATATATATGTATATATATATATATGTTTTATATTACAGCCTGGATATTCACGAAACCTATCTGTTTTAACAGAAACCAACTTCAGCACAGCTAGTGACCCCCTGTCACCAGCACCTTCACAACTGACTGTAAAATCAGGGTTTCAACACTATCAGGGAGTAGGCAAGTATACCTTGCCAAGTTAAATGTTTAAATTCTCAAATATTGTTATATGCTTCTTGCTTCTGAAATTCATATACCATGACCACCTGAGACTGCCTCGGGTACAGTCAACTGTTATGTTGACATGATATTACAGACTCACCAACAGCTGAGAGAATATCCTAATATATTCTCCTAAACCCTATCACGGAAACACGCAACATGGTTGCATTTACATATATGGATGTGAGCTGCGTATTTTGGTTAGCTACCAGTACGTGTGACCCGCATCACGGATTAGAATAACTTAGGAAATGTACGATTTGACATTTAGATTCATTGGGATGGGAAAGATAACTAGTTGACGTATGGGACACCCCCTCCAATAATGTTTTATACCTTCGTACCAATGATGGTCGATTGCAGAGTTCCCTGAGTCGGGGGCATACGACACCTATACTAGCCAGTCGCCACGATTGGTGAATTACGTCAGCGTATGTCTAGCCACACATTCCCATACGTAATACTGGATCTTTACTTGCATTTTCACTTAGTATGGTTAGTACCCTGTATTTATTTTATTTCTTTATTCAGTATTTTTACATTACATGGCATGTCATTTTTCTGTATCTTGTTACGTCCCACTGAGGACCTGGTTCCTTGCCAGATCTAGATGAGGCTTTCTACCCCACAGTATACGGGCCTGATCAGGAGGCCAGATGTGCTACTGAGGAGGAGCTCGAGGAGACACCCTCAGAGTAGGCTTGACCCTAGATGCTGCTACCTAGAGATGGAGATGTTTTGATCAGATAGACACTGCTTAGTCTATTTGATTTTTCTGCGCTATTATCAGTTTTTGTAGTAGGCTTGTAATCTCACCAGTTGTGTACTGTATCAGACTCAGTTATATATATATTTCAGCATTTGTTTTCTGACATTTTGTTGTGGATGAGATAGCTTTACCTGTTCTATACTTGTAGTATTTTAGGACAGCGTAGCACGTCCCTTTGGGTCCATCAAAGTGGATTAAGCCCTTAGTGACGTGTCAGCTGGCCAGTGACACGTGGCCTAGTTCCTGACATTTTGGGACTGGGGCGTGACAGAGGCCCTTTGTTTTGATTTCCATTATTCTGATTCGGCTTGCCCTCTCTGCAGTTAAACTGTTTGTGACCCAGGCGACCACATTTGAAACATCCTTGAACCCGACAATCATTCACTTTATGCCCTGATTTGCCGCACCGGCTGCAGTTCAGTGATTGGGATTGGCCCCTATTATCAGACGTGTGCGAGCGCTTGTGTGCTCCAGACCCTCCCGTTTCATGAGGACGTTTATTATTATTGGCACGGGGGGTTTGCACCTCGGTCTTTGGGAGAGGGCGCCCAAAGATCCGCTCGCTGTTCAGAGCCGCTTCATAACATTCCCTATATGTTTGGCATCTTTGGTTGATGACGTCCCTACGCAAATCGTCATTCAAACCTTTCTGAAATCGGTAGCACCACGCCTGCTGATTAGGCAAGAATTGCCCAGCAAACTTTGCTAGCTTAGCGAATACTGAATCATAATCATCCACAGACAGACTTCCTTGGACCATATTGCTGAAGTCGTCTTCCTTTTGCTGCCGGACTGCTCGGGGAATATACTGTTCAATGAATGCAGATTTGAACATTTCCCAAGTAATCTTGCAGTTGGGATTGGCATCGTAAATTCCTTGTTTCGTTGCCTCCCACCAATCATGCGCACGCAGTTCCAGCTGAACCGATGCACAGGCAACTCGCTTGGATCCCCGGATGCCAACCAGGTTGAAGAGTCCCTCCAGCTTAGCAATCCACCCCAATACCACGTCCGGCTCCGCTCGTCCGTTGAACGTAGGGGGATGCATTTTTGTAAACTCAGCTGCTCGGCAGGAGTTCTTCGCTGAAGGCTGTGTCTCTTCTGACTCGTCTTCTACCGCCACGGCTGGCGGCGTGACAGGCGTCGCTGCGGATGTCCCGTTGCTCGGTACCAGGGATGCAATCAGTTGCATCATTGTATCCATTTGCTTCTGTTGAGAAGCAAACTGCGCTTGTATGTTAGCTTGTTGGGTAACAGCTTGTTGTTGCTGCGCCTCCATGAGGTGCATAAGCCGTTCCGCCATTCCGGTTGAACCCGCTCCTCCGGATTCTCCAGAGCTTGCTGGATCGCTCTGAATGGGTTGAGCACTGCTGGCAGTTGCAGTGTTCTTCTTAGCCATGGCTACAAAAGAGAGTAGCTTGTTAACACTCCAAAAACGATAGATTTTATATCTATGGGCTCATTGTATAAGCGACTCTTCCCATGCAGCGGACGCCGAACGCAACTCAATTGAGAGGCGCATCAAACTCCTTTATAATCTTTTAAAATCCCGTGGAAGTAAAGCCTAGGCTCTGATACCAATATGTCACGCCCCGATCCCGAAAGGGTCGGTCGTCCTCGCTTGATCCTTTACGGAACCGATTCGTCCTCGCTTGGGGCGTGATGCCGTACGAGCCTGGAGTTGCGCTCGTACAAGGCAAGAACTTGCAGTTATAGGAACCCATTTGAAACACAATTTATAAAAGACATTCACAGAGACTTGAACACAGTGCAGGAAGAAACATGCTTTTTTCATTGATAATTCAGAGTAATTTACATAGAGTTTACATTGATGCGCCTCTCGGCTACTTGATTTGCATTACAAAAGATAAACTCAAAAGGCAGGGCGCGCTCCATCAGATAGTCCACGTCGTTCATACATTACGCCCTTGTATAGGTTGAAAGTCCAAGCCTCGAAAATGATCTGACTCCAACTATACTTCAAAATAGAGGTGCTCCTAACGCCTCCTCGTCTATCCACTAGCGTTGCACCGTCTGAGTGCCTGAAATAGTTGCCCACAACGTGGGTCAGTACTCAACTTGTACTGGTGAGCGGGATGAACCCACTCGACTAAATCGACACTAGCTTATTAGGGGCGAGCATGCATTAAGATGACTTCTATAAAGAGGCAAGTGAATTCAATTCATATCAGTTGCATGTTTTGATAGGAATGAAAATAATAACGAATCCAACCAGTGCATCGATTGCTTACTCAACCGATGCACGCCTTCCCTGCAACGAAACACAAGCATACTTACCATCTGCACAAGACAATAGATTAGCATGTGTTCTAGTCTATGCGGTCATTGGTGTGATCGACACCTTAGGGACATATTCAAGCATTAGCGGCGCGCCCTATCAGCCCGGGTAGCAAGCCCTGCTGGAGGTCCCGCAATGCATCGTGACGAGCACGAATCAAATATTTCCCTCCGGATCGATACGGTTCCAGTGCCCCGGAAAGCCGTTTCGAGGAAATGATAAACCTTGTGCACAAGTTGTCCCAGACCATGCAAATGCATGAACAATTCATATATCATACAATGCATCGATTGAAACAAAAAGAAGTTTAAGCAGCAATATATATCTCATGCAACAGTTCATATTTTCTCAACGCGGTGTTCCGATTTTGATATCCCATAGGTCCAAACTCCGTTCGAGGCACTAGGCCACCACCAACAACCAATCCCCATTATAAACAAACTCAGTTATAAGGTGTGCAAGCATATAGAAATATTAGTCTACAAAAATCCCCTGTTCCTTTCTTAGTGGCTGGCATGCATTGTGGCAAGGATTTCCTAGACGTCCAACCGGGCATCATCGAGTGAACGTTTGAAACATTAAAGATGTTGGCGTGAAGAAGTAGGAAAGAAGGGTCCAAACCACTCACTGGTTAAGGAAAAGGTAGCTGAAACAAAGATTCCCGCCTAGCGACGATCAAACGTCAGTTACGCGGACCTGCACAGCACGAGCACCAATTAGAATCTTGCCTATCCTTCCTTGCCGAACTCCCCAAGAATCAAAGCTCCAAACGATAAAACCAGCAGCGAAAACCAAGCAAATCGAAAGCAACACCAAATCAAATCCCAAAGCGGCAATCAAGAAAACCAAGCAACCAAACACGAAAACTATTGGACTCGTTTCAATAGAGGCCTTTCCATGAGTTGGAAAGGATCATCGCATTTCGTCCGTGGCAAGAAGATGCCGAAGTTCTAAGTTATGACTCAAACGGACTAGCCACAAGCCCAATTACGTAGTGCACATCCCGGTCGGATCGGGATTTGAGGCACTACAAAACTCACCCTGTGCTAGTTCGTCAACACAACTCCCCCTAGGCCGAACCGGTTTTGGTGTTCCGACAACCGTTCGAAGAACCAAAACTTTGTGTATAAGTTGTTCATGACGATGCATGTCTAAAAACTAAGTTAATAAACAAGCATGCAAGACAACAGAATTTGAATGTAACTACACAAAATATTTCTATTGTATAGTCTACTTGCTTCGAGCTATCGCTCGTGTTCCATACTACCAATTACAACATATATCAATGAATCTATTTTATCTACGACAGTAAATATGATATACCTTTATATATGACAGGCATGCAATAATTCATATTTAATTCTAAGTGATAAGCAACAGATAATATGACCATTTGCTTAATATCTTGGTTCTTTTTTTAAGGTATCGTTGATCGAAGAACATAACAAGAGAGTCATTTTGTTAAGGTGTGAAGATCAGGAAAGAAGAATCAAAGTCCCCAATTTTTGGAGAATTGTCGAGAGAAAGAGGATCCAACACTACGCTCAAGTTTCACCTACACGAGATATGCATTTGCACCAACATAGGATCAATACTTTCTCTTTTCTTTCTCCTATAATTCGATATAAATGCAAATGTCGAATAGTGCAAGCAATAAAAATCATCAAAAACATCCATGAAAAACGTATTCATAAAACCAACAATGAAAGCAACAGCAAAAACGACATAAAAACGAACAGTGCAATGGTCTGAGGGAGTGACTGACTCTTATATAGAGCTCTTCCTCAACACACGGTCCACTATATATGGGACCTGATTCGGAAGAACCAATCCAAATAGATGAAGGATTTCATTCATTCTGTCTCGATCAACCGATACTGACAAAATTTTCGATATAGTGCCCCCGATTGAGGAGCGGGGCACTACAACTAGTAACCTCACCATGCATCGAAGAGTGTAGAAGGGACTCATAACGATCCCTCAGCACCTCTATTTGCTCCTTTCGGATGGCATCGCCCGTTGGGTCTGAACAAGCCTCCACTATATGACAATGTAGCGACATGTCGAGCATATTGGAGGAATCTACTTGTACGACACTGGTTGGTTGAGTCGACGACCATTATATATATATATATATATATATATATATATATATATATATGATCTGGATCGAAAGTTCCATCCGCGGAGTCCCGCCAAAGCCTACCCATCCTGCACCATCGGATCGGGGTGTCCACGTGGGGCATGTGCCGATCCAGAGGCTAAGGATCGCAGGACTCTCGCGAGACTCCGAAAAATGGGCTCCCGGTATATATATATATATATATATATATATATATATATATAGGGGTGAGAGTCATTCTCCCTAGAGGTTGCAGGATCAAGCCACAAGAAAAGCAATATAATTTTCAGAGGAAATTAAAATTGGTGCTATATATGCAGTGTTGGCCTTTTCTGGGCCGGTATACGGGCCTTTAGGCCAGGTGACGTGAGCCTTCAGGGCTGGTGATATGGGCCCTACAGGGCTGGGTTGTGCGGCTACGTGGCATGAATGAGGACGTCAGGTACGGACGCCGGGTGCCATTGTGAGAATAAGAGTTGTGTGCGATTTGTAACCCTATGCTTCAAGTCGGACAAAAATGTATCCAACAATTACATGTTTCGTGGGAATTTACTGGTACCCGGTATCCAGGAACTTGTTCTGAGTTAGTATAACTCAAATTGTATAATTGACGGAGTTCTGTTGCAGCTTTGGTATCAGGACATATCAGCTGCAACATGAAAGGGTGGGGTGTGACTGAGGATGCATACATTGCGCAAAACCAATCCTAATTGTTTCCTCTACATCCCTTGGCATGTACAAGTAATCGGACAATAAAATACAAAGTTTCGGCAACTGGAGTCCCATCTAACCTGACAAGCCTGTTTCTTCATGTCATACTACTACGTACATGGATCATCACTACCCCCAACCTTTCCACACACATTGTTTCTTTTACTGTGAAGCTTCAATCATAAGGTGCCCCTTGTCTGGAGTTCACTGCCATTTTGGCAGTGGAAACCCATTTTTTTCTCTTCCAATGAGAAAAACATGTCTAAGCCTTTCAATGAAAGATGGAAAGAATTGTCAGAAGTAATGAACGAGTATGGTCCACCTGAGAATTCATTGCATGGCATGCATAATGTTGCCACAGCTAGCTCTGCTTTTCCTATTTTTCCAGCTTAACCAGTTGCCTTTGTATCCCATGTTCATGAAACTATTATATACTCGTTTATTAATTTAATTGGTTTGAATTTGTATCTTGTGTTTTTTTCCCCTTTTATTTTGTAGGAATATTTGTCATTGGATCTTTATTTAATTAATTATTGATGCGTGCCGGTGCGTTTAGTTTCAAAAATATTCATGTTATCATTATGGAGGTACTTACTAATCATAAATCGATCTTCGTTGCTAACAAGCATATTTATTTTCTTCTACCAGAGTCCATCTTGCGTAGATGAAGAGTTTGGCAGGAAAACTTAGTTCACTCACAATAGTAGTAGGAGGACAATGCAAATTTTGTACCAAAAGAAGTAATTTTTTTTGTCATTATGGAAGTCCATCTTCGTCTCTCTTTATAATCTATGAGAACTTGGAGAGTGCTTCTTGATTACATGAGCTTAAATGAGTAGAAGAAATTTGAGATACAACAAATTCCATAATAAGTTCATTACTGCGGAAAAACAGAGAAACTTTTAAACTTCATCCATTTATAAGGGGTGTCCTCGACAAAACTTATGGCAAGAAGAGTTGGTTCATCCATAGATATTCTCAAGTACCCTTCCCTCCAACTCGTTTGATCTTTCTCTATTTATAAAGATGTGTACGTCAATCTTCCATATACTGACCATTGCCACTGATACTAGGCTCTCGGGGTTCCTTTTCTTTGACGTCTCGTTTATTAGTAGACTGGGGCATAGGTGGCCATCAGATGAGTTCAAACCAGTATTCGTAAGCTTCCATTTAGATCTCTCTCGACTTTTCCCTATTGAAGCTTTATCGGTACTTCTCAAAAACACCTATAATGGCTAGGGGAACTTATGAAGATGGGTGAATGATAGGGGAACTTTCACCCTATTGGAGTACATTGAATTTATGATAGTAAATCTTGGGAATAAAAACGAAACCTATTGTCATCTGATAAATCTCCAATAGGGTGAAAGTTCCCCTATAAATGGCTTTATCGAGTACATTCTTTGTCCTTATGGAAGTCCATCTTCTTCTTGACTCTTTATAGTCCTATGGAAATTTGAAGAGTACTCCTTGGTTGCATGAACTTAAACTGTATACCTAAAAGATCTACCAACCCACCAACTGGTTTTCTAGGTCATAACAAGAAATATGGCAAACATCTTACCTGGAAGGGAAGGCTTCCTTGCAGGATTAAGTTGAAGCACGACAAATCCTTCATTGTGGAGAGATGCGTACCTATGGTCATAACTTCAGAATTGCTTCAACCTGAAAACCTCATGGAGTGATCGAGAAAATGCACAAGCAAGCAGAGATGGACAAGAAGGACAACATCGTAGAAACATCTAGGAACAATATAATTGTCATGGTCACAGAATGAACAAGTACTTAACAAGAGCTGAATAAGAATAAATGCAGACAATTTACGGAAAAGGAAATTCAGTGGCGGGGAAGTTACAGTGTGTATAATAGACCCGCCAGCAAGAAAGATCATTTACAAATGTACTTTCAGGTCTTACCAAGTCCTAATCTCTTATTAGAACCGATACCTTCAACAACTTATCAGTTATCAGAAACTCCACCTACAGCTATCTATCAAAAATGATTTCTGGAACTGAGAAGGTTATTAGTGAATTTGAGATACATCACTGCCATATAACCTGGACTATCACTACAACCACAGAATAGGGACAAGAAGAATAAATCAGTAGCTGGAAACAAGTCGTCACATACAACCAGACCATTAGTGTAGTTAACACATACCCTAAAATAAGGAAGCAGCAAGAAATCTTTGCTCTGCCATACTAAAAGAACTTCATCCTGTCAATCATATGAGCAAATTAAGAAAAAGAATGACCAGAACTTCATTTTACTCTCCTCTCCTCATTGCCATCCGCCTCCGGTGCAGTTTTGTTATACCAAGCCCGAATTTAAGCATTCCTATGTTTCTTCTCAGCTGCCATGCTCTTCCTCAGCTCCTCCGCTGAACCTCACGATTCTCTCCATATTGGAAGTACACTCGTTATCCACAATTCACAAGCAGCAAGAAGAGTCCACATCCTTATCAGACATCACCACCATCAACCTCGTCGTCGCCCAGCACCTTTTTTCATATCCCTTCAGATCTCCAAAAGTGTGAATTCTCTACCTTATTCTTAATTTCTCGAAGTTATACAGGTAGATTTCTTTTAGTAGATGTCTTGCTGACCAACTTCATTCTGGTCAAATAATTCTTCAAAGTATTGCCATATGTATATATCCAACTCAAGTTCTCCAAAAATGCATCTTATAATCTTCTTCTCGCTGAACATTTCAATGAATTTCTTCAGCACTCGGACAACTTTAGTTCTCGTTTTGAACCATCTTTTCAGAACGTCGAGGGCAAGATAATAAATTAACACCACATTCTACAAAAAAAGCCAAGATACTTGGGTCCAAGTTCCTCCCACTACAGACATAACATGACCTTGTTTCTCAAAGAGGACCAAAACAATGGATTATGTTTCGCCCCCTCGAACAAAATGCCGAATCAATATACAAAATAAAAGGATAGAAAACCAGCAATGGAACAGAAATGGAACAGTTGCTCTATTCAGCTCATGAGCAAGTACACTTACATATATGATATACCATACACCTACACAGGACAAACTAAACTACAAACCTCCAAATGACTTTACTACCAACACAACAACAGGAAAAAGGAAACATTGGTCACTTATATGACTCTTATAATCCCTATCATTGAACACCATTACAGATCTTAATCAACTTCCTCCATCTTGCTTTCCTCATTGGCATCCTCAAGTGGAGGCATCTCGACATCATCAACAGCTGCATCTTCCTCATCGATGCTCAGTCCAAGTTTCAGCATCCTGTGAATCCTGCCAGCAAAGGTATTTGGGTCCTCCAGACTGAACCCAGATGTAAGCAGAGCAGTCTCATAGAGAAGCAGCACCAGGTCCTTCACCGACTTGTCATTCTGGTCGGCCTCCGCCCTTCTCCTAAGCTCCTCCATGATTCCATTCTCAGGGTTGATCTCCATAGTCTTCTTGCTCGACATGTATGAGGCCATGCTGGTGTCCCTCAGGGCCTGTGCCTTCATAATCCTCTCCATATTTGCTGTCCATCCATACTCCCCAGTCACCAGGCAGCACGGAGAATCCACAATCCTATCAGAGACGACAACCTTCTCCACCTTGTCACCAAGAATCTCCTTCATAGTCTTGCAAAGGCCCTCAAAAGCAGCCTTCCTTTCCTCCTTTTTCTTCTTCTCTTCCTCGCTGTCTTCAAGGTTGAGACCCTCCTTTGTTGCTGAAACAAGCTTCTTGCCATCATATTCCTTTAGCTGTCCAACTACATACTCATCAATTGCATCCACCATGAAGATCACTTCATAGCCCTTCTTCTTGAGCCTCTCCAAGAACGGGGAGTTCTCAACAGCCTTCTTGCTCTCTCCTGTGATGTAGTAGATATCCTTCTGGTTCTCCTTCATCCTGGTCACATAGTCCTTCAGACTGGTCATGTCTTCACCACTTTTGGTGGAGTGGAACCTTAGTAGTTCCGCAAGCTTAGCCCTGTTCTGGCTGTCCTCATGGATACCAAGCTTCAGGTTCTTTGAGAAAGCCTCGTAAAACTTGAGATAGTCTTCCTTGTTCTCGGCAATCTCGGTAAACAATTCAATGCACTTCTTCACCAGATTCTTCCTGATCACCTTGAGGATCTTGTTCTGCTGAAGCATTTCCCTGGAGATGTTCAGAGGGAGATCGTCCGAGTCAACAACACCCTTCACAAAGGACAGATATTCTGGGATGAGCTCCTCACAGTTGTCCATGATAAAGACTCTTCGGACATACAACTTGATGTTGTTCAACTTCTTCCTAGTGTCAAAGAGGTCAAATGGGGCTCTCTTAGGTACGAATAGAATAGCCTTGAACTCGAGCTGGCCTTCAACCGAGAAGTGCTTCACGGCCAGATGTTCCTCCCAGTCATTGGTAAGGCTCTTATAGAAGGAAGCATACTCCTCCTTGGTGATCTCCTCCGGCTTCCTGAGCCAAATAGGCTTCTGCTTGTTTATGAGAACCCACTCATGAGAGACCTCCTTGACCTTCTTCTTCTTGGACTGGGTCTCCTTTTCCTCGTTAACCTCTTCTACATCACCCTCCTCTTCCTTCTTGGTTTCTTCATCCTCATCGTCACTAATCTCCTTCTCCGTAGTCTTCTCACTCCACAAGTAGATAGGATAGCTGATGAACTCTGAGTGCTTCTTGACCAAGTCCTTCAGTTTCCTCTCTTCCAAGTACTCCAACTACAAGATTTGAATTGTGTATTAAGAAACCAAACCAAGTCTTCAAAAAAATCAAGCGGACCTTGAAGATGATATACATACCTGATCGTCCTTCAGGTAGAGGGTAATTTTGGTCCCCCTGCCGAGCTGCTCGCCGCTAACATCCCTGGTGACCGTGAAGGAACCACCAGCCTGCGACTCCCAGATGTACTGCTCATCATCGTTGTGCTTGGTCGTCACAATGACCTTCTCCGCAACTAGGTAAGAAGAGTAGAAACCAACACCGAACTGGCCAATCATGCTCACGTCGGCTCCTGCTTGCAATGCTTCCATGAACTCCTTTGTTCCGGACCTCGCTATGGTTCCCAAATTGTTCACCAGGTCTGAATTGATAATTGACAAGTTAGAACTTAAATGTCTTAACAAAGAAGAAATACCCAGAATATCCATGTCTGTGTGTGTGTTCAACATAGACTAAACTAATCGTACTTATCAAAATTATATCCTAATAAATTTTAGTTATAGGAAATTTTGCTTTTAAAATCTCAATATGCTTCATTGCATTATTTTTCATACAAGTTTTTTTTTTATTTACACTACTATATAGTTTACACACTAAATAGTATTGAGCATTCCTGCCACGTAACGGCCACCCGGACAGCCACCGGGTCCCACCTCCCCCCCCCCCCCTCCTCCTATGGACGGCCGTCACGTGGCTACGTGCACGTGGTGGTTGTAAGTGTTGGCCCAATGTTTAAGTTGAGTTTTGAATATGGCTAATCGATTAAGTTTAGCATTATGATAATCATGCAATGATAATCATGCAATCACTATAGTAACTTGTAACTTCTACTTAAACTCGATATTGTCCATATCTGATATTATATGTTATCATATTGGCTTATGTATATTGCTTTGTTCGTCTAAAATATATTTGCAGAAAAGTAATGGACATAAACACAGCCCAGTCAGCGGACGGGGGTCGAGAAGGCAGCGCCCCTCGTGGGAGTTAAGGGGCAAAGCCCCTGAAAGATAATCAAATTTTCAAATCTATCTTTGGACAACTGCCGTCAAGGGAAAAGGCGTCTTCAAGTCAGCGGATGCTTCAGAAAATTGGCTTCATCTAGCGCTCTTGGTCGTTTATCTTTTATTCTGTATTTTACTTTTTGTTTATAGGACCAAATGTACATCAGGTTCGCAGTTGGCACTAGAAAACTCAAACTCATATTAAATCAGAACATAGTCCACTCAAAACAGCCTAAACCAGACCAAATCTAGACCAAACATTCTGAAAACAGATCAACATAGTTCGGACCGAACTCGGGCCAGTTTACAACGTTACTCAGTGAGACCAGGATTCTAACGTTCGAATTTCTGAACGTTAGGCATCCAAACTCAACCCGAAATCTATTCAAAAAAATCCTATAAATAGAGAAGAATTTCTCCATTCCAAATCACTCATCCATTCTTCGTTCATTTCATATATTCTTGTGTAACCCTG
Organism: Iris macrosiphon; assembly: GCA_036927795.1. NCBI lineage: Eukaryota > Viridiplantae > Streptophyta > Magnoliopsida > Asparagales > Iridaceae > Iris > Iris macrosiphon. The sequence continues at coordinate 141,147,532 of JAYESA010000017.1, forward strand.
AGTTATAAACATTTCCTATTCCCAAGATCAACTCTCAGCCTTCTAGTGCCAATGCGGTTCCGATTTAGAAGTCTGATCAAGTTGTAGAAAACTTAGTTTGACAAGTTCTCTAGTGTTTAAAGTCGGCGTGCCCTTTGGATCAAACGCACGTGTAAAGTCTTTCGAGCCTTCGAATCAAAACTTAATGTTGTAAGAAGTTTGCAAGCCTTCCGATCAAAGCTTGTGATTCACCATTGGTGATTATAGTGTATACAACTCCGAGCAAAAGTTCTCGAACATGAACTAATTTTCTCAGAGAAAAACCAGGATAAAATCACGGTATTTGTGTTTGCTCTCCTTACTTTTCTTTACTGTGCATATTCTTAATTGTTATAACTGTTGGTACATTTAATTCATTTTCTTTCAATTTTTAATTGGTAATTATTTTTCGCTGCACACGCACTTACTCTCCCCCCCCCCCCTTTCCTCTCTAGGGTTGCTAGACGATCCTACAATAACGAGATTGTAGGCATTTGATTGTAGTTAGCATAGCCCTTTTTATCTTTAGCACTTTAAAATATTCAATCAATATATCCCTTTATAATAAATTATAAAACAAAATTTGAATTATAATGTACTTTCAAGTTCTCTTATAAAAAACATTTATCCTTTAAAATATAACCAAAATTTGAATTATATGTACTTTAAAGTTCTCTTATAAAAAAACAAACAACATTTATCTTTTAAAATAATAGCTTTATATATTGTCAACACTTAAACACTTTAAATTTGGGCTTTTGATAAAGACACTACAAAATTCACTCGGGACAGCCCAAATTTTCAGCATTCTTAATTACAAGTTTGTCACTCCCAAAAATTACTGGACTGCCCACTTCCAATTAATTTTTTTTATAATTAGGACTCTTAAAATTTTAAGAGTCCTACCAATTGTTAGGATTCTCAAAATTTCTCGAGTCCTACCAATTGGTAGGACTGTCAAAATTTTGGCAGTCCAAAAGGAAGAGCTACGCGAGATGACCACGAGGGCTGGGCTGCGTGGAGGCCGAAAAGGAGGACGAGGCGAATGAGCAGGAGAGGAAGGAGGCGGCGCGAGGCGGGTGAGGAGGCAGAGGCATGAGGCGGCAGTGGAGGACGGAGGAGGAGGCGGAGGCAGAGGAGGAAGCGCGCACGCAGTGTTGGACGGGGCCACTGCTACGTGCGGGGACGGCAGTGAGCGGTGGGGACAATGGCAATCGGTGGAGGACGGGACCGCGGTTGCATGCAGGGACGGCGGCAAGCAGTGGGAGTGGCGGCAAGCGGTGGGGGAACGGAAGAGGGAGCAGGAGGAGGATGAAGAGGGTAGGCAGCCCTAGTAAAATTTGGGTAGCATGAATAAATTTTCTTCACAGTTTGTAGTGCCTTTATCACAAGGCTAAATTTGTAGGACTATATAGTTAATTAAAAAAACACCCCCAAATCTCTGTAGTACAATAGAGCACGAACAGTTTTATACTATATTCATGGACAAATAAATAGTTAATGCCAGTAGTTAGACTCGAGTACGGACATTCTTAGTATAAATAAAGATCATCGACAAGAAAATCTTGATCCTTAATCAAAAGAAATTCTCACCAGCTTTGGTCATGCCGACACCACTATCGATGATGGAAAGAGTCTTGTTAGCCTTATCAGGAACGAGCCGGATGAAGAGCTCCGGCTGTCCGTCCAGCTTGCTCTTGTCCGTCAAGCTCTCGTACCGGATCTTGTCCAGAGCCTACAGAAATCAACAACGACCATCAGAAACCCTAATTCCGGAAGCAAAACCCTAACAAAAGAAACAGAGAAAGGACTTACGTCAGAGGAGTTGCTGATGAGCTCGCGGAGGAAGATCTCCTTGTTGGAGTAGAAGGTGTTGATGATGAGGCTCAGGAGCTGGTTGATCTCCGCCTGGAAAGCAAAAGTCTCGGCATCGTTTGACATCGCAACGTCCGCCATCGATCGATCGATCGAGAACGAGAAAGGAAAGCTTTTGATGATCGGAGAAAATTAAGGTTAGGGCTGCTGCTGCTGCTTGTTTTCGCTGAGGTCGAGATTTCCTATGGGGAGGGGGGAATTTATAGGTGTTGTGGTGTTCGTTGTCGAGGGGTTTCTAGAGGGTTCTCTCCATTTCCTGGGAATTCTAAAGATTTCTGATGCTTTTCTTTTTTTCGAGTTTTTGGGGGAATATCCGGAAGCTTCTGGGCTTTGTTTGTGTTCTGTGCGCGGGAACGGCAGTTACGGAGACGGGGAAACGTATCGGAAACGGGCCTTTCAAGAACCAAAATCAGCTTTCTGAAAGTAGGTTCCCTATTAAAATTGAAGGTGAAATATAAATTAATTTTTTTCAAAATGACAAAATCGGACCAGGTCTGTTTGATAAATTAAAATTGAAGGTGAAATAGAAATTAATTTTTTTACTTTTCTAAATAGAAAGTATTATGAAATTTTTATTTTTATTTTAACTCCGTATACGTTACTAATGTGAAATATTCGTTAGGCTTTCTATTTTTTTAGAAATTACAGCAACATGATCCATAAAATGTCAAACAAAAAAAAAATCGAGTGATTAAAAAATATTATTTTTTACTATTTGTACATGATTCTTATAATGTGAGAAAGGACCATGCCCTTCACCAAATCATTTTTTTTTAAATTGTCCTTTAATCATTTAAAAATAGTCCTTTTATTTTCGTACTACTGAAAAGCTCGTGTTTCAATTAACTAAAATCAAAGTTAAAATTAGCCAAGTCCAATCTCCAATAAATGTGAATATATTATAGTCTAAATCAAAATTCAATTATAGTGCAATTTATAACATGTTACACGGTTCTAAACCCAATAAAATTTATATCTAACAAATCTAATCTAATTTAGTTAAATTCTAATCAAAGTAAATGTAAAATCTAGCGTAATCATGAATTTAAATTTTACATAGCGTTCATTAATTATTTTTATTTGAGAAGATAGACCTAATCTTTACTAACCAAACTAAATATTATTCGATATAGTTTTACTTGGATTGATATAGATAATTTTGGTCTGATTGAGCCATTCAAAATTTATTTTTAGTTGTAACATTAATTAAAATAATAATATTTAAATTAATTTAAGATATAAATTTTATTTGTTTGCTATTCTATAAAATAATTATTTTATAAAATTTGTCATGTCAGTCGACAACTATGTTACAAAGATATGAAGACACATTAACTATATATCTCTTCAGAGTGAAAAGAAAAACCCATAAAAGATATCTATATGTTTGTGCAATATTGAGTAAAAAAACCAGGAACATATAGGGCATATTTATTGTTGATCATGTCAAAACAAAAACGGCAAACTAATATAGTTCATAACACAAGTAATCAAATACTGTGGACAACCAATTTGACCAAATAAACAACATACATTATAACTAAACATAAAAATTACACTAAGTATTGAAACATTAGCAATTTTTTTAGCGGAAAATAAATACAATTACCATAATACCTATATATATTCACTAAGGGTCCATTTGGTTCACTGTAATGTAATTGTACGATAGTTTCTATTGCTTAAAATCTTTGTTTATAAGGCTAAATTATAACTTGATACCCTCAATTATTTCAAATGTTCAACATGATACCCTCAACTTTGATAGGCATCAACTTGATATTCTCTCTCCTAACGGTGTTAACCGGACTAGAGAATGACCTCAATACTCCTCCGGTAGCCTCCCCCCCTCCCCATCCCCTCCTTTCTTCGGCGCCGGCAGTCGGAAGGGGGGGACGCACAGCCACAAGCAACAGTAGCAGCGGCGAGCTTGCGGTGGGTGATGGCGTGCGTCTGTGGTGGGCGGACGGGCGCGTGCGCGTGCGGTGGGCGGCGGAGGCGTGTGCGGTGGCGGTGCGCAGAGGAGGCGGGCGCTCGCATGGCGAGCGGACGAACGCTTGGGGGTGGTTCGTCGGGAAAGGACGGCGGCGGGAGGGGGGGGGGGGGTTCTAGCGGGAGTATGGAAGAGGGGTTGGGTAAGGCAACAGTAAAGAGTGGGGATGGGGGTGGGGTGGCAGCAGTGGGGAGGGGAGAAGGGTAGTTTAGGACGTTTTATTTTATTTTTATTTTTATTTTTATTTTTATTTTTATTTTTAAACTGTAAAACTAACGTTAGGGTGTCGGAGGATATCAAGGTAAAAATATTAGTTACGAGAAGATATTAAGTTATTATCTATTATAGTTGAGGGTATTAAATTGAACATTTGAAATAATTTGAAGATATAAAATTGTAATTTTGTCTTTATTCAACGTTTAAAAGTTTTTGGCAATGTACTAAAGTTATGGAGTTAAGAGGAAAATTAAGGGTCATATTTTTTATATCATTCTAACATTTCTTTAGTGTGATATTCCCAAGAAAAGAAGACGAGAACCCTACCACAAGATGGTTCCTTCATATTTGAGCTTCAAACGTTATGTAGAGCAATGGAACATTGATGCTTCATATATTTCTAGATATTAAACAAAAATTTGTATACATAGCATTATAGTTTAATAAAATAGATTGTAGAGACATAAGTTTAAAAAAATTAGATGGGGGAGAAAGAAAAAAATTCTTGCTAAGAACGTTTTCGTTCTCTCCTAATATTATGTATTCATAAAAAATGTCCTAAGAACGTTTTCAAGTTTTTTTTTTTTTTAAATAAAAACATTACTTATCATGGACGTTTTCGTGTTTTTTTATTTTTTTTTAGATACATTCAAGTTTCCTTTTATTATTATTTATTTTTTTACAAGTGGAAACATTCCTACTAGAGGCATTTTATTTTTTATTTGTGTGTAAAAATAAAATAATAAAATTTGTCCTTGCTAAGATTCGAGCTGTAACCTTCATGTTTTAGGGGTTTTTTTTTTTTTTTTTTTATTTATTTATGACAACTTTGTTTCAAAATAAAAGATAAAAAAATATATATATATATTTAAAAACACCTGTAGGAAGGACGTTTTCGTTAAAAAAAAAAATTATTTTTCTTAACGTGGACTTTAGAGATTCCAAAATTTAAGTGTGATAATCATAAACCTAAGTGCAGGTGTTACAGCTAGCTAGGGGTTAAAAAATAAACCTCTTTAGCTGGCAATCTCAGAAGCAGAAAGTCGTGGCATTGTCATCTTGCGAGGCCGAGTACATTACAGCGATAACGACAACATGCCAAGGCATTTGGCTTGCAAAACTCCTTGGTGACTTAAAGAGCAAGGATCTGTTAGAGTTGTAAATGGCTATTTAAAGGCTAAGTTGAGGTTGAAAATAATACAAATTATTCATTCCAAAAATCAAATACTCCTCTCATTTTACGTAGGTAAGATCCTTAAGTGGACGGAAGTCTCGGAATCGAATTACGGAAGAGATGTGGATGTGTATGTAAAAATTGGAAACAGTGGACCCAAATAATATGTAACACAGTATGCACAAAGTCCAGTACGTTATGTCGGACATCGGAAAAAAGAAAAGCGCCCACCTTCGTCCGGGTGCAAAGAGCTGCAGCCGGGAAGGGTGGAGGACCTCCGAAGCGAGGTTGCGGCGGAGGAGGCTCCAGAAGGGTCCGCAGGAGGAGGAGCTTATGTCGCGGTGGTCCCTGATGATGTTTCGGGGCCCACGCATCACCGGCGGACGGTCCGCGAAGGCGGCGCCGGCCTGGACGAGGGCCTCGTGGGCGAGGCTGCGGTCGTTGATGATGATGGTCGGATGGAGGTAAGGGACGGAGATGGAGACGATGGGGCCGTAGCTTGCGTGGAGACGGCGGATGATGGGCTCGATCTCCAAGATGGTTGTCCTCCGTATCGCGTTCTTGAGGACAAAGGGGATGGCCGGCGGGCCCGGTGGGAGAGTCGGCTTGTTTGTGGTGGGGAGGACAAGGAGCTTGAGCTTGATACAGATGGCCAGGAAGAGGAGGATCCAGACTAACATTTCTCACTCTTTCTTTCTTCTTTCTTTCTTTCTTTCTTTCTTTCAAGAGAGCTCCAAGTCTCGAACTTGTCTGATAGAGATTAATTATGAATATTTCTAAAGCCACATCCATTCTTTCTCAAAACAGTCTATTTACCCAGTAGTAATCCAAGTTTTTATAAATTTTATTTAAGATAATTCAAAAATATTTTGGACTATCCATCCCCTCTTTTATAACAAATCTTAATCCTAATTCCAACCAAGGTAGTAGTAGTAGTAGGCGGAGGGAAGACGAGGTGGTTAGAGAAGTCACCCGATGCGGGAGGCCAACGAGGCGGAAGTTGTAGGGGAAGTCGTTGTGCGAGGAGGGGGGGGAGGGAGTTGACGGCGGGCTGTCAACAAAATTGACAATCTTTTCTGATAGAAGAACTGTCAAAAATTTTGACAGTTCTATTCGAGACGAGGACTGTCAAAAAATTAGATAGTCCTATTTTATGTGAGGAATATAAAAAAAATTGACAGTCCTTCTTATTAAATTGGAAGGATTGTCAAATCCTAAAAATAAATTGGACAATTCGAAATAAAAAATTTCGACGACAAATTTGTAAATTAAAAAAAAAAAAAATGGACTATCATGATTTAATTAAGTTTGGATGTGACTTTATAATTAACTTAATTATAAGGCTTTGTACTATTGCCATTTATGTTTCAATACTCGTTCGCTTTTAACTGATTATACTTGTGTCCAAGTAATACTACTTGCTACACGGGGACTTTTCCAAGTCTTGCTTACATATCTTGCCGCTAATTAATAAAGAAAGACGTATGTAGTTGGTAAATGTATGAGGTCGATATGTAGTTGTTAAACGTACGTTGTTATAATCAGTGGCGTAATCAAAAAAATTCTAGAAAATATTTACTATAAAAATAATAATATATTATAATTTTTAAAATATTATATATTAATATTACATGTTATAAACTATTACATTCACTAAATAATATTTTTTTGACAATAAAATTATTTGAGATTTAATATTCTGAAAATATTGAATGATATCTACATTATCAATAATATCAAATACGACTCGTTTCATATATGTCATAAAATAGTTATTCATCATACATAATAAAATTTTATGATTTTTATTGCAGAAAATACTTTCTCTACAGTCGCGGATACAATGGATAATATCAATGCCAATTTCAAGAACAAATACACCAATTGATTTGCACAATACTTCTTTAACTAACTATCTTTCTAGTAAGCCCACAAACACAACTTCAAAGAATATTAAAAACTAAAGTTAAAACCGTTTAAAGATTAAATTTAGAAATTAATTTAAAGAAAACAAATCAAAAATATTAAAATTATTTAACAAATCTTAATTAAAATAGATTTAATTATTTAAACTAAGTATATAGTATTATCTAACTCACATATTTAAAATTATAAAAATATATCTATAAAAAATCTATTTAAAATATATTCAAATTATATTTTAAATATTTTAAAATAATTAAAAATTTTATATATGTTGAGATAATATATATATATATATATATATATATATATATATATATATATATATATATATATATATATATATATATGAGAGAGAGGGAGAGAGAATATAATCAATGATAAATGCCTCTCTTACTTGATACCGTTTGTGATTGAAGACACTTGAATTGTCTTCTTTATCATCTATTCAATTTTGTTCATTAGTTCTTTCAAGTAATATTGTCCCTCTTAATTGGTGAAAGAAATTATTGTCCAACTCTCAATCTTCTTCAACATGGTTCCTTTTGATTTCATGCTTAACAGAAGTTCATCTAAATTTCTTATATAATAAATTGTGCACTTGAACGTTTATATGACCTACAAATGGAAACGTGTCTAATATATATACATGATTGTCCCAACAAATTTTTTTATTATTATCATGAGTTGACAGAAATTAAATTAAAAATAAAAATAATTGTATGTTGATATATTCCAACTTTTGAATGAAATCATAAAAATTACGGATTTTTTCATTTAAAGTAATATAATATTATATATTTATAAATAACGGGAAAAGTTTGGAGAAATAGCAGAGGGGGGGACCACTCGCCAACTCAGTTGGCGAGGTGCTGAGTTGGCGAGCATCTCACCAACTGAGTTGGCGGGGCGCTCTCCTCGAGGGGCCGCTCGCCAACTCAGTTGGCGGGCCATGCACCGTTGGCTATCCAGCCGTTGGGCAACGGCTATATTCCATTCCTATAAACACCCCACAAACACTCCTCACACCACATTCTCCTCCTATTTTCACAACTTCCTCCTCTTGATATTTACTGGCGATGGCTACCCACAATGACGGTCGTATTCCTGGCGGACCGACTACCGCGCTTATTATTAAGCAACGTGAAGACCACATTTCTAGTCAGATATTTACTGGCGAAGTAATTTTTGAAATTACAAGTTGCCAACTTTATTAATGTATATATTTTTTATAATGCCTATGTTTACTTTATTAATGCATATATTTTTTATAGTTATACGACCATGATCATGCTTTACGAACCCGGATCCACGTACATTGGCGGGCCGAAAGGAATTATCGTACGTGGGAGCTAAATTCGGTTCAAAAGGCTTTGGTGGAATCCTTTATAGATCGTGTTAGATATTTAATTCACGATCTTCATTTAGTTGTAAGCCTTGCGGAGCGTTAGTGGCCAGAACGCAACACTTTCCAACTCCCATTCGGCGAGATGACGATCACCCTTTTTGATGTGGCGAATATACTAGGGTTACCTATTAAAGGTAACGCTATATATTTTGATCCGCACTTAAAGGGATCTGATCTGATCCGGAGTTATCTCGGTGTTAGCCCTCCTTCAGGTCTAAAAGACGGCAATTATGTGAAATTTTTATGGCTCCGTGGCAACTTTATAGACCTACATCAAACTATTGATGGGGTGGTTGATGTAGATGAAAATCGGGTATGTATTTTTATTAGTAAATTTGTTTATTACTTAATTCAGTGGTGCAATTCTATATAACACTTAATAAATCCAGGTCATTCGTTGCACTAGAGCGTATCTGCTCTGTTTATGTGGTGCAATTCTATTTTCCGATGCATCGGGAAATCTGGTAAATGTGCAGCTTTTACCATTCTTGGATGATCTGACAAAACCTACTGAGCATGCGTGGAGAGCTGCTACTCTTGCCTTTTTGTACGCCAATCTGACAGAATTTGTCAGATCCAATCGCAAGAGTATTTGTGGATGTATTTCACTGATACAGGTATGAATGAAAGACCTTAAAAAGTTAGAGTAATTTTATACGCAAATTTTGTTTGTACTAATGTCATATTTTTGTTTTATAGTTCTGGTCCTACGAGCACTTCTATATTGGTAGGCCTGTTACCAGCATTCTCAGTGATGTTGGAGTATTTTCAGTTGCTATGCGCTGGCCTACAGACGTAGTGGATTATCAACACTACCAATACATGACTGTATCACTATATCGTAGCCAATTTGATACACTGCAGTATAATGAGGTAATTTTTAAATAAGCAATAAATATCTTTAAATTATTTAAGTTATGATCGTAGATAAACATCACATCTAATTGATACCATATCTTTAAATAGGTAACCTGGAGGCCGTACTCATGTGAACCTGATGCTCCAAAAATCAAGATGACATCCTATGCATTTAGTTTACACAGATGTCATATTATATATGATCAGTTCACCATGTACCATCCGGCAGACCGTGTTCTTCGGCAATTCGGAATGGCCCCAATAATTCCCGATGATCCACCGACAGTCGGTTATCAGACATCAAATGCATTACAACGAATCATTGGTCTCGTTGCTGACTGGAATAATCGGTTCGAGAATTATAGTGTGAGGGACATGTCTCCCAGACTAAATTCTGCTGAGGAATGTAAGTTATAAGTTACTCATTATTCGTATTGATTTAGTGTAAATAGTTTGCTAAAATTTTGTTTATATTTTTCAGACATAGGTAGCCTGGACTACAGACAATGGTGGGGATGCCCTCTTATGAGCAACCGAGTATACCGCTATGAGGAGCCCAGGTTCAAGACTAGATCTGTAGACGATTCTACTCTGCGTGCTTTTGCCGATGGAATACATGAGTTGGTATGACTTCATTATACTTTAAAAAATACATATACATAGATATGATAAATATATTAATTTACATGTTTCAAATTTCAGAGTGGTGTATACCGGCAACATTTACAACGACCTCATAGAAACCTTTCCCCAGAGAGTCGGCGTCTTATGGAGGAACTTGTGACTCGTGTTGATCATCTGGGTATTGGACGGGAACCGGAAATGCCTCCAGTACAATCCCGTCTTCCACCGGACTATCCGACCGGCTTAGTACGACAAAGACACTCTCGTCGTCGTCGGCGGGATACTGCTGGAGCGGGCCCGAGTTACCAGTATGCAGGAGCGGGCCCGAGTTACCAGTATGCTGGAGCGGGCCCGAGTTACTAGTATGCTGGAGCGGACCCGACTTACGAGACTCCTGGAGCGGGCCCGAGTTACGAGACTGCTGGAGATGAAAGCTACCAGATATTCACACAAATTTTTTCGACTCCATCAGCACCGCTGCCTACCCAAACTCAACAAGACGAGGACGAGGATTAGTAGATAATTTTTAACATTGTATGATTGTAATTTTTGTATGATTTGTAATGATTTTTTATTACAATATTTGGGTATTGAACAATTATATTTTACTCTCTCGGTTGACTAGTACATCTTCTTCGGTTGTGTCCCATAGCACCACAATTACTGCAACGTAGATCTCTTGTCGATGATTCCCGGGGTTTGATGCGGTTCTTCTTTGGTTTTCCGGCTTTGCGTCTTACATCTGGCACCCCAATTTGTCCTCTTACCAAAGGACTTTGGATCTCGTAGGGAACTGGAATTGGCTCCATTTTTGGCGCGTATACACTTTTCAAGTTTTCCGTCGAAAATACTGCAGGATAAAAACTATCAATACTAATATTGCAATATCTACAAACAAAACATGCATGTATACATGGTATATAAGTATGGTACCATCTTAAACATGTACAAGATCTGTCAGTTATATGAACAATATAGGTTCTACTTGTTGTCCGGTCTATTATTTCAAACTTATAACTATCAATAGCTAATATTTCTAGGTGGTTCTTCTCTTTGATAATAGAAGCCATATTTTTTAACATCTTCGGACAATAATCTGTGTCTATATTTTCAGCAAACTTTCTACGATTGTCATGAAGTGTAATAATCTTGGCTCTAATACCATCGAGAAGTATTGTTATTGGCTTATCTCGTAATTTCTTAATCTAGCTATTGAAACATTCAGCAAGATTAGAAGTGTTAATATCTAATCTAGGACAAGTAGCATACGCTGTTATCCAATGTTCAAATCGACGACTTTCATCGTTTACACCAATAAGCCAATCGTACAACACTATGTTCTCGGCTTTAATTATATCAAACACACTCTCTGCATCCGTTTTATTATATGATCTAGCAAGCGAGTCTAACAAGCGTTAAAATACTGGTTCTTTTGTAACTTTTTTTATGTTCTGTTTAAAATGTTGAATACAAAAAAAATGAGGAGATGTAGGAAAAATAGCACGAACAACATTTATTAATCCATTTTGCTTGTCAGATATAAATGAAATTGAACTCCAATCATTAAAACAACTTTCAAAAGATATTTTAAGAGAATTTAAAAACCAAGACCAAGAATCACTATTCTCACCTTCAACAACAGCATAAGCTATAGGATATAATTGATAGTTAGGATCGTGAGCACAAGCAATAAATAAGATACCTTGATATTTAGACGAAAGAAATGTAGCATCAGTACTAATAATTGGTAAACATCCACTTAAAAATCCATCAATACATGACTTAAAACAAATAAAAATTCGTTGGAAGCTATTATTTTCGGTAGTTTTAATAAAATATGTACTACCTGGATTTGTCTCCATAATTCTATAACAATACTCCTCAAGACTAGCGTATGCCTCATCATAACTACCATTAATTTCAGCTAATACTGTCTCTCGGGCTCTCCATGCTTTGGAATAACTAACTTGTATACGGTGCTCCCTATATATATCTTTAACAATTTATGATGGACTGTATGACTGGTTATCTCTAATAATGTCAATTATCATGGTCTTAATCCATGAAGCGGTAGCTAGTCGATGACGTCCTGTACTAAGTTTTCCTAAACAAGAATGACGATTTTTTAATGTACTAACTTTAACTATATCGCCATTTCCAATAGATTTGACATATACTCTCCAATTACAATTCGGTTGATCACAACTATATATAATTCTCCGAGCATTATTCATAAGACTAGCTGAACAACTAAAATTATATTTAATTGCTAAATTACTTATAAAGCTTCTAAAGTGAGGACGACTAGGAAATGATTGTCCCTTAAATAATTCATCAGTGATAGCTTTTACAACATCATCATCTACCGTATAATCTACATTTTCAACTAAATCATCACTATTTTCATCGTCGTTGTCACTATCATCATCATGGTTAGATTCATCTGATGAATGACCTTCTTGGATAAATGAAACTATTTGTTGAGAAGAACTAGCACCCGAACTAACATGCTGATATTCAGAAAAATATTCATTATTTCTACTATCTAAGGTTGCTGCTACTTTAATAACATATATTTTTATATATCGTGATTGTGAATTAATCTCAAGAATATAATTCCATGCATCTTCACTATCTATCAAAAAATAATTAGAACAGAAAATAGACTTCAGAATAAAATCATAATGAATAGAACAACGTTCAATAATATGATTACGTATATTTTCAAAACTAATATTCGGGTAAGTTGAAAAAATTATACTTTCTCCTCCTTCGTAATTTAACCCATTTACTTTACCGCCGTGCGAGCATACAATTCTTACGCTACGATCCATGACGGTTGAGAACTTTTGCTACAGAAAACAGGAGGAGGAAGCTGTGAAAATAGGAGGAGGAGGAGGAGAATGTGTTGTGTGAGGAGTGTTTGGGGGGTGGGAGTGTTTATGTCACGACCCGCACCCGGAAGTTCGGGCACGAGTACGTGGGTACGTCCAGCCTACGCCGCAGAGTCGGCGGTAGTACGCTGTCTAGGTTTATCCACAGTTACTAACTAGCTTATTCACAACAACATAGGCAAGATATTAATGAGAATAGAATCTTAAATTATGCAACTGGAATGAATGTGACAACAATTCAAATGTTTAATACAGGAATTTCAAATGAAATCGAGGACAAACCCGATAAATAAGATAAGAAATAGAAATAAAAGATAGCTGCTACTAGCTACTCAGCAGCAGGGGTCTCCTGTGTGGGTTCTGGCTCCTCATAGGTATCATCAGTACCCTCATAAGGACCATAATAGGTAGGGGCAAGATCCTCATCATCGCCTAAATCCACAGATCCAGTCAGGAAATGAGCAAAGTACACAGTGCACAACAATGTTAAACTAAATATTTATGACAATTAAACATTGAATATCATGTTAAGGAAACTGCATAAAAGAGTGTTAATATTTCAGAGTCAAAACTATAAACCGGAATATGAGAAAACAGAAGTAAATGAGCAGAGTGAAACTATCACAGTCAGCAAGAAAGATAACATGACTAGAATTATCTGTATGAAACTTGTGTTTTGTTTTTAGAATACTTAGTTGGCATGCAGGGGTTTATAAGGCTAATCCGGCCGTCATGAACGGCTATTAGTCACGAATAATCGAGATCCGGCTGAAGGACAGTCGTGTACCAACAGCTATTATTCACGGCAAGGGGAAGGGTAAACTACATGCCTTTCAGTATTCTCCCACCCGACATGAGAAACAAGACATGAATTCCAAATATTCAAGACATGAAATATAGTATTCTAACACTACGTGTAATCAGCAAGAGTACTAGTAGAGCAGGGAATTTAATTATCACAATATAAAGATTAACTTGAAGTGCAGGTACTTGCCTGTTGTTTGGATCTGTTTAATTTGGTTCTTGGGGGGGATTTCCATAGATGAGTCCAAAAGCTGAAATAGACATTACCATCATGCTCAGAAGATGTCAAATAGCTAGAAACGCCTGTCCTTGGGTCCAATTTGGAGACAAGGGCAAAAACGGCAGTTTCGGGCCAAAACGGGGTCCGCCGTTGGGCCCGCTTTGCACCGAAAAACGTGTCCGGGTCAAAAGTCTCCAAATTCACCAAACTTAGTGCCAACAGGTCAGGAACGCTGATACGAACCCAACGGAACTTCCAGATTTGGATTCCGATGAGCCGAACACAAAATCGCCCGTCGAGCGGGGCCTGTGGGGCCCACGACACGCGATTTCGTCAACGTTCTCAGAATCGAACCAAACTTGACCCACAGGACCAGCGTATCGCTACGAGTCCGCTGGCGCAAGTTTCGTCTCGATCTGACGAGTGTGCACGAAGTTAGGGCGAATTGCCGAAAAGGCGGATACGGAGCGATGTCCGCGGATACGCGTTGATTCCGGTGTGCACGCACACCCGAATCAGCTTCCGCGAAATCTCACACGTCCGTATCGACGCTGCGCACGTATCTGTGAAGACCGCACGCGACCAAGTCGTCCCGTTTGGCGGGGCGTACTCAGTTCCGGGGTAAAACAGGGTCTGGTTTTTCCTGTTTTTGGATCGCGGTGTGCGATCACCACAGGACGCGGTGCCCCGAACAGTTTGTCCGGACACCGAGAGGGTCACACAGGCTTCACAACGCAATTTGCAGAATTGAAAACGGAGCTACGAGGCGAAAGTTACGCGTACCTGAAGGGGACCCGAAAACAGGGTCGAAAACGTGTCCGAGTCGTGTCCGACACAGTGTCCTGTGTCCGACACAGGAACAGTGATTAGGGCTAGGATGGCTCGCCGAGGGGCGGCGCGTCGGTTGGCGGCGACGGCGGCGGCTCAGGGCGGCGGCCGGAGGCTGCGGCTGCTGCTGTGTGCTGCTGCTGCGGCTGCGGTTCGTCGACGGCGGCGGCGCCGAGGGAGGAGAGAGGGGGAAAGAGTCGTCGGCGGTCGGCGGGTCACGGCGAGGAGCGAGGCGGCTGCGGCGCGTGGTGGCGGAGGCGGTGGCTAGGGTTAGGGCGAGGGTGGTCGGAGGGGTCGGCCGGGTTCGGGGTATAAATAGGGGGAGAGAGGGGGAGCTGGTGGCCGTGGAAGGCGGAGGGGTGGCGGAGAATGCGGCGGCGTGGCGAGGCGTGGCGGGGCGTGGCGAGCGGATCGCGCGGAGCTGCGCGCGGCGGCCGGCGGGGGAATCGGGCGTCGTGGGGGGAACGGGGAACAGTCGGCGGGTCGGGTATTTGCGGGCGGGTCGGGTTTGGCTGACCCGACCCGACCCGATAAGAACGGGTGGGCTGCTGGGCTGGACTGGGCTCGGCCCACTGGGCCGGGCCCAAAATAAAAAAATAAATAAAATATAATAATAATAATAATAATTTAAAACAGTTAATTAATTAATTAATTAATTAGAAAAATGTTTTTAGGCATTTAAAAATATGTCTGAGGCCCAGAAAAATCCAGAAAAATTACCCTAAGTCCAATTTTTCATTTTACACCCAAAAATATTATTTTCATGATATTTTAATATTATTTATTGCTAATTAAAAATTATTTATTAATTGAAAAGCTTGATTTTAATTACAGAAAATTCCCAGAAAATTCCAGAAAATTGGGAAAAATCCAAGATTTAATAATTTGAGAAATTAGGGGGTTTACAGTTTATAGGGGTTGGAGGGAGCCGTTGGAGGGAGCCGTTGCCCAACGGCTGGATAGCCAACGGTGCATGGCCCGCCAACTGAGTTGGCGAGCGGCCTCTCGAGGAGAGTGCCCCGCCAACTCAGTTGGCGAGATGCTCGCCAACTCAGCACCTCGCCAACTGAGTTGGCGAGTGGTCCCCCCCTCTGCTATTTTCTCAAACTTTTTCCCTTATTTATAAATATATAATATTATATTATTTTAAATGAAAAAATCCGTAAAAATTATTCAAATATTAGTGGATGATCAAAAGTGGACTCATCTTTTAATCACATCTACATGGTAATCTAATAATTGGTATAAGAAAAATAAGACTACTTTTGATACATCCAATAATTTATTCATAGTTAGAACTGGAAAATAAACAAACTATATATTGTCAGAATAATATAAAAAGAAAAACCCATATTAATAGACGGATAAGTGGCACCCATTGTCAACTACCATAACTCAATCTCCTGTTCTGCACCAAACAGCGGTTCCGAAAATTCTGTCATTGTCACAATTTCATATTATAATCGTGGCTAGTCGGCTCTCCAGTCGTTGGGAAAGACTCGAGAGACGCGTTGGTTGGGTCAATAATTTATTATTTATCCTTCCTGAATCGTCGATTACGAAACCAGCTGCCGATTATATTTCCCTCTACGAAACCCTAATCTCCACCTACTCCCAACTCTAGAGATCGAATTATTTGGAGTCTGCTGCTGAAAATTTCGGTAAGAAAATAATCTGATCCGAGCAATTTCATGCCTGTTTTGTTTTTTATTTTGCTAGGTGTGAATCGTTCGCTGCTTGCATGTTGTTAATTCGTTAGATCGGCTCTTGTTTGTTAGCCTAGTATCGATTTCCCCCGAATTTACTGCTAATAGTCGAATTTAATGATGGAAAACTGTTAGTTTTAGTGATTTATGCTAATTTTGTGTTATTTCGTGTATGTGTGGTGTTTTTTTTTTGCGTGTTTGAGGGAGATTTGGAGGTTGATGTTCTTGATAGTTTAGATCTACTGTTGTTTATTGGCTAGTATCGGTTCCCCCCAAATTTATGGGAAATAATGGAATTTAATGATGGAAAAGCTGTTAATTTTAGTGATTTGATGCTTATTTGTGTTATTTCATTTAGATCTGGTGTTTTTTTTGCATGTCAGAGTTTTATAGTTGTATTTTGTGTATTTTTTTTTGGCTAATGATCTAAAAAGCTTTAGTTTATTATTATTATTATAGATTTGCTATTCTACTTGACTTTGGATTAGATAGGTAGAGAGTATAATATGTGTTTTTTAGGATGCAATGGTTAACTAATTTTTTAATAGGGAGGAGGAAGGAGACTTCAGTCCATTTTTCTTGTCTTCGATCAGTTGGCGTTTGAGGCCTTTGGTGAATGGATCCGTCAAATTTTTCTGGCTTCGAATATCAACCACTTCAATGACGCCATCCTTGATGTGCTTATTCAGTACTGTGTGACGAAGTCGTACAATCATGCTCTTTCCATTGAAGAAACATTTGATGCCACCGCTACAGTCGTATGATTGTCGCAATATATCGGTATCGTCGAACTATGCGCACCAACTAGAGGAAGATCATACACGAGCTTCCGAAACCATTATGCTTCATCTGTTGCAGTTGTCAATGCATATAACTCAGATTTCATAGACGAGTGATAGAGCAAAATATGCGTTTTCGACTTTCACGATATATCAACAACACCCATGGAGAAGACGTATCATCTTATGGATCTTTCACTTTCTTCTTTCGAGCACCAACTTGCATCGCTCAAGCCTTCCACTACTTTCGGATAACCGATGTAGTGCAATTCAAATTCCTGAGTCTTTTTAAGATATCTCATTATTTTTTTCACATCTTTCTGGTGCTCGATACCCGGATTGTCCGTGAACTGACTAAGCATCCCTACGACAAAAGCAATTTCAGGCCTAGTTGCACCCATAGCATACATCAAGTTTCCGATGATACTATAGTATTCTAACCGTATGACGTTTTCTTCCGGATTTGGCTTCAGCTTCTTGTCACACATGTACGGAGTATCGACCCCAGGAAGATCTTGATATTCATACGTTATGGGCATCTTATATTCTCTACGTAGTGAGCTTGTGACAGAGCAAGTCCAGCTTCCTTCCAAATGAGCTTTATTCCCAGGATAACATCAACATCTCTCATGTTCTTCATACTGAACTTTGAACTTTGATGATATTAACTTTTTTATTTTTGTGACACATTCTAGATTCGTATTCAAGATTAGCATGTCGTCCACATAAAGACAATCACCCATATGCAATCAACAAACTTAGTATAAACACAATTATGTGTCTCACTGATCCTGTAATCGTTTGATTTGATGACCTTATTAAACTTCTCATGCCACATCTTGGGAGTTTGCTTCAGACCATAAGAGATTTCACCAGCTTGCACATCTTGTCTATAAGATCCTTGACAATAAAGCCTTCCGGTTGCATATAAATTTTTTCGGTCAAATCTCCATTCAGAAATGTTGTTTTGATATCCATCTGATGAATCATTAGCTTGTGAATAGCACCCAGAGCATTCAACATCTTGATAGTTGTCATCCGTGCAACTGGAGTGTAAGTGTCAAAATAATCAATCTCATACTTTTGAGAAAATTCTTTGGCTACTAGTCTAGCCTTGAACTTATCAACAGTTCCTTCTGCTTTAATCTTTTTCTTGAAGATCCATTTGCATCCGATAAAATTTTCTCCTTCAGGCAAATTGACCAACACCCTAGTGTTATTGGATGTTATGAAATCAATCTCGTCATTGATCGCCTCCTTCCAGAAAGCAGTGTCTCTGGTGTTGATCGCCTCATTATAGGAAAGCAGATCTACTTCTACATGATAGGTGACAAAATTTTCACCGAAGAATTTTGGCCTCCTCACTCGCTTTGATAACGGCTCTGCGAGTTTTGGTTCATTTATTGCATCTTCGATTGCAACTTCTTCTTGGACTACAACTTCTTTAGAAGTGCTAGCTTCCTTTGTGTTCACAATGTTCTTCGGAAGATCCGCATGAACGATGTTCTTACGCCTGACGAACTTATTTTCGAAGAATTCAACATCGCAAGATTCAATGACTTGATTTGTTTCAAGATCAAGGAATCTGCAAGCGTTACTCTTCTCAGCATAATCCAAGAATATTGTCTTTGTAGTCCTTGTTTCTAATTTTTGAATCTTGATGTCAGGAAGCTTCACGTAGGCCAGACATCTCCACACTCGAATAATATTCAAGTTGATAACTTTTAACCAGAGTTCATGAGGAGTAATGTCTGATATGACAAACGACACTCTGTTAAGAATGAACATATCTGTCAGATCAGCTTCTTCTCCAAAAATAATTTGGAACTACATGAGTCAACAACATAGCCGTTAGATCAGCTTCTTCTCCAAAAATAATTTGGAAGTACATGAGTCAACAACATTAAATTCATCACTTCTGTCAATATCTGATTTTTCCTTTTTGTAACTCCATTTGAATAAGGAGAATACAGAGCAGTTGTTTCATTGACAATTTTATGTTCTCTGCAGAACGATGCGAATTCAATGGAAAAATACTCTGTCTCGATCACTTCTAAGTCTCTTTAGTTGTCCCGTTTGACGTTTAGCTTCAGTCTTGAAGTCCTTGAACTTCTCGAATACTTCATCCTTTAATTTGAGTAGATGGACACAATACTTCTTGAAGTCGTCGATGAAAGTAATGAAATACTTTATCCCGCCCTTTGTGGAGAAGTGTTTGAAGTCACAAATATCTAAGAGTACCAACTCCAATTCGGTTCACCCGTCTGAACGGGTTCCTTACAATTTTAGTGTAAGCACAGATTTCACATTTCTCTACCTCATTACCCCCATATTTGGAGATATTTTTTTTACAATGTACATGTATTAGTCTATTGTGCCATAACTCAAAAGAGTAGCCAGAAACAGACACTTCATTGATACATTCAGTTGAAGTTACAGGAGTGAAAGAAGTCAAGAACTCAATTGTTAAATGGAGGAGTTTACTTCTCGACCGATAGGCCCGGACTCGCCTTTGCTGATGATTTCATGATGTTTATGGGAGCCCATTTTCATGCGTTCCACCGTTTGATATATAAACCAGCCCGGTGATTTTATTTGCAGTTTTAAAATTCCTTCGGTACAAAAGGCCTTTCTGAAGTATGCTCCCTTGTAGGACATCACCATCTGACATGAACGAGACTCCCCGAGATTAGATTTTTGGCAATAGCAGGAACATGCTTCACGTTCTTCATAGTAAGAGTTTTTCTTGAAGACAATTTCAACACCACAGTTTCGATCCCTTTTAACTTCAGCTTGTGATTTCTTTGACATCGAAATCTTCTCAACATTTGATTCGTAAGTGGTAAATAATTTCTTCTTTGAACACACGTGACAAAATGCACCTGTGTCCACCGACCAGTCTTTATCTATGCTAGATGACTCAACCAACACAACCATTGCAACAAAGTTAAGCTCACCTTATTCTGTGTTTTTCCGTTTCTGTTTTGGCTTGGACCTGCAGTCCATTTAGAGGCCCTTCTTGCTACAGTTGTAGCAAATAACATCATATTTGGGCTAGAAAGAAACTGATTTCACCTTTAGATGGTTGAAGTCTCTCTTGTTGTTGTGGAAAGCCTTCTGCTTTTCCTTGGAGTCTTCAGCATGCTCCATGTTTGCCTTAGCAAACTGCTTGGACAGAGTGTCCATTTTGATTTGAGTTCTGCCTTCATCGTCAACATGAATCCAATGCAGTTGATCTTCTAGCCCGATCTCCATCTTACGATAAATGTCTGTAGAAAATTTGTTCCACTCTGGAGGAAGTTTGAAGACGATGGCTTCCACCATGAATTTGTCCTCCAGCTTCATTCTTTTTCTCCTCATGTTTGCTGCAACTTGAGAATTTCCTTCACTTGTGTCAGCATAGTCTTCTCATCTTCAAATTAAAATTTTAAGAATTTGTCAATGAGATGAATCTTGAATATTTTCACATTGGTCTTGTAGTGCTTCGCAAGAGGCTCGCAGACATCTTTTGCCCTAACCTTCTTGCTGTAGAATTCTGTCATGGAATTATCCATGGCGTTGAGAATCAACAACTTGCAAATGTTGTCTTTCTTCCATTTGTACTGTTTGTCAATCCCGTTAGTGACGCGGCACTTTGTGCCCGAGTTTGAGCCTCAAAGTGGCGCAAACTGACGCATTAAGAATCAACAGCTTGCAAAGGTTGCCCTTCTTCAATTTGCAAAGTACAATGTGCACCATCAAAGCGTCAATTTGCGGCCGAGTCCGAGTCGCTAAGCCCTTTCAGAACTTAGCTCCTAAGAAAAATCCCAAAGAAATGAGTAATAAAAAACTTAAATGTTTTTATGAGGATTCGAGTCTTGCACCTCTAGGAAAACATTCCAACATCTCAACCACATGGGCTGCCACACCCCATGCACATGTCAATACAAAGCATAGTATTATATTGAAATAAAAACTAGGGGTTCTAGGCGACGTGGGACTATCTTTCTAGAGTCCAAAGCTAAAAACCCCAACAGTATATATGTTCAGAATGCATATTTTGCTGCTGAGTAATTTTCGTCATGATAATTCTATTGTGTGCATTATGTGATGGTTGTATTAAAAGGATACAACCCTGTCGTCCATGTCGACCTTTTATAACTTTGTCATCTGCTTTTATTGCTGTCTGATATGCCATGCTTGTGTTGGAAAAAAGGATACCTGTGTCCTTGTCTACCCCATGTAGCTATAGCATTTGCTTATAAGTTGTTCGTAAGTACCACATACTTATAAGTTCAAGTTATCAGCCATGGAAGATGTGAAAGTAATGGAATCCAAATCTGCAATAGGTTTAACATTAAATCCAAAACAGGGCCGTTGCGAAAGTTGAAAATAACTATGATACTAATCCTTTATATCGGGAAGTAAGTTTGATTCTAGATAAGTCATGTAAACTATTTACGTATGTTGTACTTCAGCCCTAAAGGATGGTCTCTTCTCTTTGCAAACAGGTAAATCAGTTTAATCAAGATGAGCCGGCCTCATGATGCACAACGGAGCTCTTTGCCTTTTGGAAATCCCTTCCGGATGATCCTTCCCAGGGGTTCTTACTTATCACCAAAACTTCTCGCCTTACTGAACTCTTTTGAGCAAACATTGGCAGAAAGCTTGAGAAAGCTCAAGCCAGAGGACACTTCAGATGTCCTTAGCTTATCTTGGATGAATCAAGCTATGAAGTCACTGTCTGATACCCACATTAACATCAAAGCGTTGACAAACGAGCTTCACTTCCCCGTTTCTGATTGGGACAAGAAGTGGTTGGACATGTACTTGGACAACAGTGTGAAGTTGCTCGACATTTGCATCGCATTACTGTCGGAGCTCTCTCGATTGGATCAGTGCCAGATCTTGCTCAAATATGTCCTACATATTTTGACCTGCTCTGCTACGAACCCTTCATCTGAACAGCTGAAACGGGTTCATTCATCTCTTCACGATTGGATGCAGCAAATTAATGCTAGGAGCCCAAAGCTCGATAGCTGCTTTGCCATCTTAGAGGAGCTTACCAGCACACTTCATTTGGTCAAAGTTAAAAATTCAGCCAAAGGGAAGGTATTGATGAGATCCTTGTATGGTGTCAAGGTTGAGACTATCTTTGTCAGCAGTGTCTTCACAGCAGCATTAGCAGGTTGCTCGAAGCCGTTGGTGGACTTGCAAGTTTCTGGTGATTTCTTGTGGGCCAATGCCTTTAATGATCTTCAAGTCGCAGTGAATGGGGAGGTTAGGAATCTCTTTTTGCAAGGCAAGTCTGTTGTATTCAAAGAGCTTGAGGCAGTTAATGAATGTGCGGAGAAATTGCACGCTTTAAGCATTGACCTGAACAAGGAGAGTGATAATACGAACAACGGCCAAGAATCAGCCTTGGGAAACCGTACCAGCCAGGAAGAATATCAGGGGAAGGAACCTACTTTAAATTTGGCCAGGGCTGCAGATAGTTTTGCTCTTGAGCTTGATGTTCTTTCAAAGCAAGTGGATGACTTTTTCCAGCTTGTTCTTTCATCACGCGACGCCTTACTTTCTAGTTTAAGAGTCTCCGTTGCGAAGCCCAAAGGTGGTGATGCTGATAACCGCATGTAGCTTATATTGCATTCAAGTGTGTTATGTTGGTGTGGAAAGTTGTATCCTTTAGATCTATGTAAGCTTTGTCGATTTGCCTCTGAAAAATGGAAGCTGGTTGTGCTTGTGCTTGTACTCGTACTCTTTATCATTCGTGTATATATCTTCGAAATTAAGTGGTTTTCTTATAGCCTCTTGTTCCCTCCTCTTTACAAGTCACCGAAAGTTGGTGCGTTTTTACTTCGTGGTGGTTGTGATTTGTGAAGTAGATAATGAAGTTAGCAGTATATATATAATGGGCTAAAAAAAATTTATGAAGACAATGGGCTAAAAAAATTGGTGTACCTCAAAATTTTAGGTAATTTTAGGTCCCGGATGATTGTTCCTCCGTCCTGAGTCAAGGCCAGCCCAGTCATAAGTTGGGTGTTGAATAAAGAACACCACTAGAGCCACATATCAGAAAATGAGCATTTGAGAATCTAAACTATATTTGTATATTAAATTTAACTCATTTTAGTATATGATGTTATAAATCATATTTTAGTAAGTTTGGAGTACCATATTTGTATGTATTCTAATAATAGTTAATAATCTTTTGCACCATTTTTTTTGTTCTTTTGTTTTCTAATAATAGTTAATAAAATTTTTCACTAGATTTTGTTTTTGTGTTACGTTTTTTTTTTCTTTCTAATAATAGTTAATAAAAAAAATTCATATATTTTAGCCGTTTTTGTGTTACGTAGGGGTTCGTTATATTAATAAGGATATATGACAATCTTCCGGTACCGTTTTATTTTATTTTATTTATTTATTTATTTATTTATTTATGTTTTTTAGATATCCAACGATATGTACGGGATTTTATGCACGTTGTATTGTATGTCATTTGGACCCACTACCCTTTCATCTTTCCTGCGGTTTGATTCCGAGACTTTCGTCTAGCAAAGAAGGTTGTACCTCTTTTCACTGATCACAAGAGCCAGTTGAGTTTGGTATCTTCCAGTACCGGTTATGTTTTTATTTTAATTAGGACTTTAATAGTCCGAAAGTAATTACTTGGGGTTGCGGTGACATGACACTGGGCTAAGCTTGGCGTTCAAATCCATCAAGAATACGATAAAAGCTTGGCAGCCCATGGCAACAAAGAAATAGCCCACTAACGGGTTGGGCCCACATCCGGAGCTCTTCTTTTTAGTTATATTCCAAAATCCTAGAGGAACTCGAGTTCATAATTTTTAGAACTCGGTCATAAAACACCGTTAGATTGCGTGCATCTAATCCTCTCTCTTTTTCCTTCCCCTTTCCGCATATCAAATGAGACCTTAATGGAAGACGAACGTGGTTTGGCTTCTATCTCGATAATTATATCCGAATCTGAAGCTAATCCAATATACGTCTTTGTTCAGTTTTCTCGCTGGGTTCAACCAACTATATAGCTTGGTCAAGGGTGGTTTTATTAGCACTTGAGGAAGATCAAAGCTTGGATACACTAATGGCAAAATCGATGCTCCTGATGTTGAGGATTCAAAGTACGGAGAATGGCTTTCCAAAAATCAACTAGTTATGTCATAGATCTTGAGCTGCATGAATCCTCAAATTGCAGAAATTTTCAACTTTTTAGAATCGACCTCTCCCCTATAGGAGTCTGTCAAGGAGATGTATGGACATCAAAACAATGCAGCTCGAAATTTTCAGCTGCGGAGAGAGATTACTGGAGCTTCACAGCAGGAAAATATTTTTAGGCCTATGCAATCTAACGGTTGGAAAAGAGAAGGATGCACTGCGTTCCGTCCATACAATAATTTTTTCAAGTTTGGTTAGCAAATTTTGGACATCGAAAAAAAAAAACTCATTTCTTTCCTGCGTTTGAAAGACAAAAAAATGAGCTGTAAAGAAAATTAATTACTACAAGAAAGAAAAATAGAAAAGAAAATGATCATGGATTCACTTTTTCATCCTTAATTATTCAATTTATCTTCTAATTTTTTAAACTTTTCCAAACACCAAAAAAAGAAAAAAGAAATTATTTACCCTCCCTTCCAATCCTATTTGCTAATTTGTCACTCTTTTGAGCTCTTGTCCGAAAATGAAATACAATCCAACCCTCACCGAGTTGGTAGACAAACTTGGAAAAAAATAAAAGTTCTTCTGTTGGTATTTCTTCAACTTCACTCACATCAGATAATGTTTGAACCTTATTGACTAAATGACTCTTACTTGGAACTCTAGTGTTTGGGTAGTTGATACGAGCACTCAGCACTACAGACCATATGACAAATAGTAAATAATGTTTATATGATTTTCAAGCTTCTAGGAAAAATCAACCTGTCTAGGTAGCGAATGGAACTTTGGGAACGTTTGGTAGAGCAATTCCTTTTTTTTTTTTTTTTCTGGTCATGGAAAACTCATGTCTGTTTTAGGTTATAAAAATATATTTTTAAAATTTAAAAATATCCAAATAAATAATGGACTAATTAGAGTTTAGATTCTAAATTTTATAACAGCTTAGAATTTGAGTCCTAATTTATCCAATAGGAAAATTTAGACTCTAAATTTTTATTATTTGGTTTATTTTTTTCTTTATATCCTCCCTTCCATACAAACAATAAAACCTTCCTATATAGAGTAGAAATGATAAAATGATAAAAAAATAAAATAAAAAATAAATATTCATGATCTAAATTTTTTAATTGGACATGTTAGAAGTTAAACTCTAAGCTGGTATAAAATACAGGATCAAAACTCTAAATAGCCCATAAACTCAAAAAATTTATCTCTTAAGAATATGTGGATTTTTTTTTTTCTAGACAAATTTTTTTTTTACTATACTTTTTTTTTTAAATTCTTGTTTTTTTGTTTATCTTTTATGATTTTTGTTTTTTCTTCTTTATTTTTTTGTTCTTTTCATTTTCTTTTTTTGGGTTTTTTTTTTTCATTTTTTCATTTTTTTAGAATTTTTTTTTTTGCTTTTCTTTTTTAGATTTCTCTCTTTAAAAAGAATTTTTTTTTCATTTCTTTTCTCTTTTTATTTATTTTTTCCAAAGAATATTTATAAAGTAGCCACACCTAAAAATATAATTTTTCAAAAAAATTATTACTTGGAATTTGATTTCCAGAAATATATAGTTTCTAATTATCTTATCTCTACTCTTACAATGAGGGTCAAAAACGGTTCAAAATTGAACCGTCTAAGCGCTTTGTAAATCTTTCAACATTTATTAAAAAAAATACCGTCAAAAAAATAACTTTCTCTTTTCTTTCATACAAATATATATTTAAAAAATAATTTTAAGATTGTTTAAAAACTAAAATTTAAAATTAATTTAAAGAAAAAAATATATCAGAAATATTTAAATTGTTTAACAAATCTTAATTCAAATATATTTAAATATTTGATCTATTTTTCAACAATAATATTTTATATTTATTTTACGTGCACATGTATGACAAGTGAGTCTCACAGCAAAAAAAAAAAAGAATATATATATATATATATATATATATATATATATATATATATATATATATATATATATATATATATATACTTTACGAAGAGAGAAAGAACATACGGTGGTTGTATCAAAATTTTAATACAACAATCTGTATCAAAAATTTATTCAGTTCTTACGATTGTCTGTTTAATTAATAGACTTCCCACTCGCATTCTTGGTGGCAGATCTCCCATGAAATTTCTTAAAAATTGAAAATTTTATATATTGCATTTGAGAGTCTTTGCGTGTGTGCTACGTTCATGTACACTACCTCCATCGTGATAAATTGGATCCAAAAGCAACCGGGTGTTTTTTTTTTTTTCGATATTCTTCAACTCAAAATTGTTTCCAGTGTTGCAATCCAAAGATCAAGAAAATTTCTCTTCGAGAACAGTAGCCAGTAAAACTTCAAGACTATATGTTACCAATTGCACTTTATTATATCCAATTCAAAATTATTTGAATTATAGTGATATGTTTAAATCCCATTATGCTTTTATGAGCAAAATTTCTACAAGTTTTCAAGAAGCAAATGCTGTGCTTGGAGGGATGCAATAAAAGAAGAACTGCAAGCTCTTTATGAAAACAAAACCTGGACAATTGTCAGTCTACTAGAAGGGAAAAAAACAAGTTGGTTGCAAATGAGTTACAATGTAAACTACAAGATCAATGAATCAATTGAAAGATATAGGGTGACATTTGTTGCCAAAAGATTCACACAAACATATGGAATAGACTATAATGAGACATTTGTTCGAGTTGCAAAATTGACTACACTTCTAGTTCTCTTATCTGTTGTTGTCAACAAGGATTGGTCATTATTTCAAATGGATGTTAAAGATTTTTTTTTGCATGTAGAATTGGAGGAAGAGGTATATATGGAACTGATAAAGATATTGGTATTTTAAAAATCTATATCTAGGATATTACTATATTATAATCAATATGATCCTAATAGAGCTACTATAAATTGGTAGGAGATTAAATATCTACAATCATGTATCTAGAATATTAACTTTTATGTAGGTAATTAATCTCCTATTAATATATTAAGCGGCGCATGCACCCGCCGTCCGACCACAGACCCGCAGTAGGGGCCTCACGGCCCCCATGGGCCCATGTCGAAGGATGTCGCCTCCGCGGCAGACCTGCAGCGGAGGAACCCTTGAAGTAAAATTCCGAACGATCGGCGGGGAGAATCCTTTGCAGACGACTTAATACGCGACGGGGCATTGTAAGTGGCAGAGTGGTCTTGCTGCCACGATCCACTGAGATATAAAACTTGGTCGCACATATTCGTGAAAAAAAAAACCCAGTCCATAATCTCTAAGTTTCAACAATGCAAAGCTCTGATATCATTGTCACGTCCCAGTACCGAAATACGGAGAAGGACATGGCCATCTACTGTCACGTCCGAGAACCGAAATACTGGAGAGCGGGGGCAGATAAAACCAGCTACGTACACCAGAGTACTATATACCCCGAGATACAATCACGGCTGTCTAGACATGTGAGGGTTTACTCTATAATCCAACAGTCATTTCTAGGTCAAGAAATCCTAGGTGTCTCAATCTCAAACAAGCAACAAGTTACAAGATATATGATCACCAAACATATAATAGTAAGGCGTCCCAAACTATACATACACAGATGATCATGAAGCTAGTTATCAAAATAAAGAACTAGCAGAGTATAATATTACATGATCAGCTCTAACTATAGTCTAGAATATGCTTTACATATAGGCCCGCAGGCTGCAGTATCAAGATCCCAGAACACGAGCTAAACAGATGCTCGGTGGCTAAATGTCTCAAAAGAATAATTATAAAAGATCAAGTGGATGATAAAGAGAAATTCACTCATGTCCCCGGGTGCTCCTCGTGTTCACCATCTTGAGTAGGAAAGTACGAAAGATCCTGCGGTCCTGCTCCAAAATCTGGCCAAACAAAACCAGTGGAGTCAGACCCCAAACAACAAGTACCACAAGGAAGCCAAACTTATGAACTAAATCCAACATGCAGGCAAATCATTAAGAATAGAATGTAAAATAACAGTTAAACAATACTGGAGTAATTAAATAAGGACATCTGGAATCAGTACTCCGGTTACCATTTCCAGATCAGTTGTTAATTAAATCAGGACAGGACGAGATTGAAAATCAAGCAATCACGACCAATTATGCCCTACGACTTGCTATCATTAGCCAACTAGGGTTATCACAGTCCTAGTTACTAACACATGTAGTTTGAAATTTCTTACAGCCACATGCCCTGCAGACTATTCGGGTTATCCAAACGAACGGGTACATAATATAGGTTTATCAGGTATAATCATTTTTTTGTCTTTTCTGGTTGTGCAATACTCGTCGGTGTGCTGAAAGTATGCTCCTCTCAACGAAGAGCTCAAAATCCATCAGGTGTCGCTGGGATACCGGGATTATATGTGGCTAGGAAATCTTTCTAGATACTTTTTAGATTATTATTCTAGTTATTAGCCTGGACAATTATCAAGGATTTCCGACCGTAGTATTCAGAAATTTGGCCTTAGACATGATGCAAGACAGGACAGGAGCTTGACAATTATCAAGGTTTTAGTCATGGGTTCACCCAAAATGAACCGAACCAAGTGTCCATTCTATATGCAGGTCCTAAACCGGGTCTTATGGCAATGCCAATGGGTATTCTACTGGTCTCGGGTAGTCTCTCTCAACAAAAACAAAAATATAAAACAATAAATAAAATTACAAGAACCAGCATAAGAAATACAGCAGGAATACATTATCATAAAAAATTTAATTCTAAAAATTTAAGAAATACTTAATCTGGAATCGGGTGTGACATATCTATCCTTCTTAGAAAAATTTCGTCATCGAAATTTTACCAAGTCTAGTTGAGCTGGAATACACGAGAAAGCTCAAGAAATCAAATCATAATTCAAATGATTATACTAAGCAAATAACTAAAATAGAAAAGATAGCTGCAGAAGTAACTAATAAATAAATGCACAAAAGCAATACACAGATAAATGGAGGCATATGGATACATATACCGTTGAGTCAGTCAAATAGGAACTCGTCCTCGCTTGCCTATGCTGACTCATAAAATAGACAAGAGCCAAGCCTTGAGGTAAGTCGGTACCAACGACTATATCGAGGACATGACTCTAATCCAGGATATACCTTCGCAGTCGGAACAGATAATAGACATCGCGTACCATGAGATACAAGGATAGAAGAGCGGGGGCGATAAACTTGTCTTTTGCTCAAAGAAAGGATCGAAATGACTATCGTATTTCGAACGCGTCAAAACACAAGATGGTTCGACAAGAACCCAAGAATAAGACAAGCTAAAAAGAGCTCAAAAAATTTACCCACAATTGTAGTGCATTCGGCTAACAACTGCTCTAGGTTGCCAAATATTTTGTCAGGCCATCGTCCATGGGTCGTGGCTCTAACTTGCTGTCGGTTCGGTCTTGATGGTTGGGCTTGCTGGACTTGCGCATACTGCACCGGACGTTGCTGCTGGAATTGTTGATTCTTCGTCGAGAGAGGGCGCTGGGCTAGGGGTCAAACTGCTAACACTGGTCCTCACGGGCCTTCATTCACTGCCTGAGGCAGAGCTGGTAACTGTCGGACTGAAGAAGTCGCTGGGTACATCTGAGACACTGGCCATTGGCCCTCCTACACTGTTCTTTGGTGTGCCCTAACTTGTCGCAGTGGCTGCATCCTACTGATACAGACTGCTTGGTAGATTGTACTGAGGTTACTGTGGAGGTTGGAGGTGCTGGCGGGCGAGGAGTTTTGACTGCTGGTATGGGATATGATAACTGAATACTGGTGCTTCTCAAGGATGAGTACGACCACTTCTGGCTCCCGGTCCTTGCTACTAATCTCTGGCCGACAAGTTCTTGGGACCTAGCTGCCCTAAGTACTACATCGTAGGTGGTATAATTATGACCCACCATAAACTGTTGAAGCTCTAGATGTAGCCCTTGCTCAAATCTCTTGGCTCGGTATTCCTCGGAAGCTATCATATGAGGAACAAATCGGTTAAGTCGGTAAAACTCGGCCGCATACTGGTCGACCGATCTTGTGTTCTGGCGGAGATTGATAAACTGCTGCTGGAGCTGAAACTTGGCGGTGGTGTGGAAATACTTTTTCTAGAAGCGCCTATTGAACGTCTACCAGTCAATGGGCTTCTGAAGCGTCATTTCTTGTGCTATCCACCAATCTCGGGCAAGATCTGATAATTGTAGCTTTACGACTGCCACATTCTCATCATCTGGGGTCTTAGTTGCATCCAGGATGGCCTCAAAGTCCTGGAGCCAAGAATCTGTTAAAACTGCATCTTTCGTGCCGAGGAACTTGGTTGGGCGCATGTAACTAACATTGGTCGTCAAGTTATGAGTATAACGCCCACTGTTCTCGAGTGCTACTCTAACTCCATGGCAAAGAGTAGTGTTGGTATGTTCTTGTCCTTGCTGAAACTGCTGGCAAAGTTAGACCACTTGTTGCTGAAGCTGGAGTTGTTGTTGTTGTTGTTGTACCATCATCATAGCTTGGATCATCTCTAACATAGCCTGCGAGCCTGCCCTGGTTTTACTGGTAGATCTGGTGGTATTGTCTGGGCTGGCTGGGCTGGTATGAATGATTTGGCAGGCTGAACTGGTTGTTCCGGCAAGACTGGTGGAGCTCATTGTGCTAGCCGGGCATACATGACTTGCGGAGCCGATTGATAAAAAGCTACTGACGCTTGCCCTTGATTCAATGGCAGAATCTGGCCTACTAATGTATCTGCTGGAGTTATCGGTGCTACGGAACCCTCGGAAGGAGGAGAAGGTGGGGTATCCCTGAAGGATAATGACACAAGGATATCAACAAGGGATGAGAATGGAATAATCATGTCAAGCAAGTTTGAAGTTCAAGGAAAGCGAGAGGTGCATGTTGTAAATGGAGTTCAATCGAAGATTAATAGAGGATTGAGATTCTAACAAGATGAGTCCTCCCACAAGTCTAAAAAATGGACCTGTATGGGCCACCAAGAAAATCTTGTCACGCCCCGCTCCCAGAATACTGGATAAATACGGGGACTGACATGGCCAACCGTACCTTGCAGAATACCGAAGTAAGCAGCAATGTGTTAAGGTTGTCATGAAGACAAATGGGTGAACTCTAACATGCTATGACGTCAGTCCTAAGGCCGACAAATCATATTATCTCAATCCATCAACACAAGTACAAGAGTATATCACACATGAAAGTAAAGAGGCGTCTCAAATTATATGTCGCATATAATCATAAAGCTAGTAAATACAAAATATTGCACTAGCATAATTTAATAATACATGATCAAATATACCAGTCATGGTCTAATATATACATCATATTGACTGAAGTCTCAAAAATATAAGGAGGTAAATTTGCCCCTTGCTAAACACCACAAAAAGAAGTAATCAAGACGAGGGGTGGAAGAAGGAAACCCACTCGCGAGCTTCGGCCGCAGTTCTACGAGTGCGAACCATCTTGCTAGAAGTGCGGTGGATCCTGGTTCTCTTCGGGGTAACATGGTCATGCAAAGCCAGTAGAGACAGAACCCCAAGCAACAAGTACTACAAAGAAGATCGAGGTGGTAGACCAAACACATCACAACATAAGCAGAAAGAGACAATAAAGAAATAAATATTGACCGAGACTTGTACGGTACCAATGTACTTGTCTCAAGAATAATACTGGAAGAACTGGTAACAAGTGCAAAAAAAGAAAGTAAGGCGACGAGCGACAAGAGAGCATAGGAACTACTCTGGATCGGGACAACAATCTTTAAACCAAATAAGGATCGGGGTTGCAGACCTTCATCCGAGCAGAACTTAGCACCCTAACCACGCGCCGGAAGAAAATAAAACTAGAAGAGCGAGCTATAATGAAAGTAACATCATTTATTGTACGACCAAACAACTTTACGACTTTCTACTATTTACTAGCTAGGGTTGTCACAGGCATTAATTATTAAATGTGTCACGCCCCAGTCCCAAAAATATACGGGACCAGGCCACGTGGCATTGGCCAGCTGACACGTCACTAAGGGTTTAATCCAATTTAATGGACCCAAAGGAACGTGCTACGCTGTCCTAAAATACTACAGTCTAATACAGGTAAATCTATCTCATCCACAACAAAATATTAGAAAAAGTGCTGAATATATAGATGATAAGTCTGAAATGTCCTAAACAAATCAGATAAAGTCTGATGGGAACAAACCCACTACAAAAAGTAAGCAAAAGTGAAATAAGATAAACTAGTGCATCGTCCTCGAAATATGTAGCTCCAACTCCAGGTGTACTCGGGCAGATTCTGATGGTAGTTCTTCTAATTTCTCCTCAGTGGAATATCTCTTCTCCTGTCCAGGGCCATCCGCTGTAGGGTGGGATGTCTCATCTAAACCTGGCAGGGAACCAGGTCCTCAGTGGGACGTAACAAGATACAGAAAAATAACATGCCATGTATATAAATACTGAATAAATAAAATAGAGGGTGTGCTAGCCATCTAAGTGAATGCAATTTGAGATAACTTTAGTACGTATGGGAAAGTGTGGCTAGACATATGCTGACGTAATTCACCAATCCGTAGTGACTGGCTAATATATGCCACATATGCCCCCGTTCAAGGGCACTATGCAATATACCATCTACGATGAGTATGGTCACGGGAATATATATATAACAGCCGTATCACTCCGTCGAGTGCGATATCGGGATAAAGAGGTGGGTGTCCCATACGTCTTTTAGTTGTTCTTCCCGCCCAATGTAATTAATTCCAAGTCGTAGTTTTCCTGATTTTATTCTAAGCCGTGATGCACGTCGTACGTACTGGTAGCTAATCAACTACGTAAACTTGCATCCCAAAATGAAGTGCAACCTTGTTGCGTGTACCTGTGTTAGGGTCTAAGAGGATATTAGGATACCCTCACAGTTGATGGTAAGTCTGTAAAGACTAGGTTAATTACACTACGTGTAAACGTACTTGTTGACGGTACCCGAGGCAGTCTCAGATACTTACTGTTATATGAAATTTACTAACAATAACATTCAACAGTTTAATAATTAAACAGTAAAAACTTGGCAAGGTATACTTGCCTACTCCCTGATTGTGTTGAAAACCTGATCTCACAGTCAAGTTTGAGGGTTCTTGTGACAGGGGGTCACTGACTGTGCTTGGAGATATAATCTGTTTAAGACATACATGGTTCGTAAATATAACATTTAATAAGAGGGTACATAACATATATATATATACTTATGTAAGTATATAAGACATAATATATATATAGTCATATATAATATATAGGGTACATATATATATAGAGTATATATATATATATATAGATATAGTAAATATAGTAGTATGCATATATAATATATAAATACATATATATAGATATATATATATATATTTACATATAAAGAAAATGCAGAATATAACATACATAGTTTATTTATATATACTAGTAGTATATATATATATATATATATATATATATATATATATATATATATATATATATATATATATATATATATATAAAAGAAAAGAAAAGTGCAGGAATTGAAATGTATAGATACATATATTTATGTATACTAATATATATATATATATAATAATATATATATATAATAATATAATAATATATATATATATATATATATATATATATAAATATATATATATATATATATAGAGAGAGAGAGAGAGAGAGAGAGAGAGAGAGAGAGATATATTCATATATACATATATATATATAAAAGAAAGAAAAATACAGAAATATAAATACATATATATATATACTGTATATCCAGTATTATATTATATATAATATAAATATATATATATATAATACATTATATATAGATAATACATATATATATACATAGATATATATATACATATATATATATATATATATATATATATATATATATATATATATATATATATATATATATATATATATATATATATATATATATATTTAAAAGAAAAGAAAATGCATAAGGAATATATACATATATATTCATATATGTATATATATATAGGAAATGAAATAAGTATATACATATATATAGTAATATTATATATATATACTGCATATATATATAATAATAATATAATTATATAACATATTTAATTATATATATATAATATCATATATACATATATATATGTATAGATATACATATATATATATTATAATAAAAAATGCATAATACATATAATAATTATATATATATTGTATATATATTTACTGTAATTATAATAATACATAATATTTATATATATACATAATATATTATATATAAATATATATATAATACATAGATATATATATACATAAATATACATATTAAATATATAATAATAATATATGTATACTGTATAAGTATATTGTATTTATACAGTATATATAATATATATAATATACATATTTAATATATATTAATATATATAAGTATATAGATATATATACTTATATATATACATATATACATATATTAATACATACATATATACATATATATGTAAATACGTAGAAAGAGGGGGGGGGGGGGGGGTGAGTCACCTGCCACGTCAGGGGGGGTCCCGCGTCGTCGCCGGTGGAGCTCCGGCGAAGCTACGGCGGCGGCTGGCCGGAACAGCAACTGCAGCAGCAGCTGCAGTCAGCAACAAAGTAGCAGTGGCAGCTGCAGCAGCTCCGGCGGCGGGTGCGGTGGTGGTGGAGGCGGCTCAGGGTGGGGGTTCGGTGGCGGAGATGATGGCTGTGGTGTCAGTGGCCTGTGGTGTCAGTGGAGAGAGTGAGGGAGGTCGGGGGTGTGTGGTGCTGTGGTCGGGAGGGGAGGTAGGGGTGCTGTGGCGGCGCTGGTGGTGGTGGCGGTGGCCGTGGGGGGGTGTGGCGGTGGTGGTTTGGTAGAGGGGGTCGAGGCGAAGGTAATGGGGGGGTGGCGGTGGACCAAGGCGGTCGGGGGTGGCGGTCGGAGGTGGTGAGGTGCTGCTGTGGAAAGGAAGGAAGGGGGTGCTGTGGCGGCTGCCGAAGGCGGAGACGGCGGCCAGGGAGGGCGGCGGTTGGCCGGAGGAGAGCTGGGGGAGTGGCGAGGTGGTCGGCAGTGGTCCGGTGGGCGGGGGTGGCCGAAGTTGGGTGTGGGGAGTTCTGGGAATGGGGGGGGGGCTGGGTAGTTTATATAGGGTTGGGGTTTTAGGTATAGTTGTAAATAAGTGGAATTTCAGGGGTATTTTGGTATTTTGGGTTTTTTTTGGATATTTTGCTGATATTTTCAGATATTTTGTGGGTCCCATGGCCACATGGACGGTCCACGTTCATCAGCCAATAGGGGGTGACACCTCACAAGGAAAAATTACAGAAAAACCCCTGTAATTCCATAAATTGCAAATAGGTCATAAAATTGGTATTTTACGTAATTACGCAATTTGTCTGCTAAAATACCCTATTTCCAGAAAATACTAAAATGCTCAGAATTGAGAGAAAAAAGCTGTGGGAGGGTCCTGAGGGGGTGGGGGTGAGTCTGGGCAAGGGCAGGTTCTGGTTTCTGGATGATACGGGTCATCGTATTTATTATTTAATAAATACTGCGCACGGTGTTCTCTAATTATTTAGAGGCAGGTAGGGCCATAATTTTTCTACGGTGTCAATATACTAATTGTAGTATATTTCAAGTAGAATATTATCGTATTTTTGTTTGGGCAAAACAGGTGCATGTTGGTCCTCAATTTCTAGGGGTACAGAGATGGGTAAAGAGCAAGAAATAAAATAGAATTTAAATACGGACTTTTGTAACGATATTTGTGTGTCTCAAACGAGGATCAAAATAAAGCATCTGTGTAGCGCCCCGTTCTCCCGGTGCGGAGATCGCGGCTAAGAAACACAAGACGGTATCGTTCGATCGGGATAGATTGAATTAAGAACTCGTCCTCGTTATGGATTTGCTTCTTCGGAATCGATTCTCATATTCAGTGGACTGCGCCCCAAGGATCGGCTTAGCGGCAGAGTCAGGAGGGACCTCTCCGCTGCTATCTTTTATTGCCTCGGTTTTCGATGTCGCTTGTTGCTTTCGTGCTTTGAGTTGGTTTTGGGATTTGCTTGTTTTCCTTGAACGGTTTCGATGGTTTTCATTGTTTTCGTTCATTGACTTGCACTTCTATTCTGAGATTGGAAAGAGAGGAAGAAGTATTAATCGAGCTGTTTGTGTGCAGGTGAACGAGCAGTAGGCAGCTTGCGAGCGGAGTCGTGAAGCGCCTCTTTCCTTCTCCCTTCCAAAATCTAAGTGAGTGGCTAACAACCCGATTAGCTAGCCCTGCTTCCAAGCTTCACAGCTAAAACACTTGCATTCTCTTCGCCCCGATCAAACGATACCAAGTAATAACTAAAAGAAACCAAGATAAAAGAGAATAGACTTGGTACATATGCTTGTCAATAAAACTTGTGAACGGTTATATCTTTGCATGCTTGTTCGTTCGAAAATGTTCATCAAATGCATAGATACAAGTTTAAACGTATATCCTGATGCATGAATATAACATAGTTGCAATGTAAAATGAATCATGCAATACTGCTTGTCTTGTACTCACGTAGCCTACGGGCGAATGCTTGTTAACGTAGCCTCCGGGCGAATGATTGTTAATGTGCGATCACGGACAACTTGTGCACAAGGTATAGTTCCTGCGGGCGGCTGCTGGGGCACTGGCACCGTTCCGACTCCGGACGGAACTAACGTTTAGTCTCACGTACTAGGACAGGGTGGTATGCGGCGCCTCACGTTCTTGCACGTAGCAAACCATCTTCGTCATAGACTAGTGTCCATTATGGCAATCAAGCCAGTGATCATCTTGTATATTTAAACCTGTTGCATACTAACTTGTGTCTTCGTGGCAGGGAAGGCATGGTAAGTATTGTGCAGGTAATTCAGACGGGCAGGTAAAATCCACCGAACGGTGGCACGTTCATTTTCAGTAAATTCTATATGCTGCTTACTTGTAAATGAACTAAGACAAGATAGAAACCCACAAATATACATGCTTCATTAAAACAACGTGTTGATTGGTATAGTTCGGCTAGCTCGCCTTCACCAGCATGTTTCGATATGCTGACCCTCGTTGAAATAGGTTCTCCGCACCAAGGCGAACCGAGCGAGGAGCCGAAGTCGTCTTCCCGATCCAGTCCAGCTGTTAGCGCACCTTCACCGCGCCCTTGAAGTATTTTGAAGTCCGAAGCTGCAACTCTTCATACACAAATGCAGCTCCGTGGCAAAGCTATCCTCCAGCCTGAAGGTCTATATCTTTTGAAGTTTAGTAAAGGGATATAATGTACAGGACTACTATCTCATTTTGAGTCATCTCTTTTGTAAGTCGTTCGGCATATTAGCTAACTCGTTCAAGAGTTTGTAATAGATATTCATTATCAATAAAGAGAACTTTTCCATATTTCAAATATGTGTTTCAATTTATCTGCGTACTCTGAATATGTGCTTGCTATGCAAATCATTAAAGCCTTGTGCGGGCGCAACCCCAGGCCCGCACGGCGGTCACGATTCGGGGGACGCCTCAAACGATTCTAAGGAATCGGGTCGTGACATAGTGGTATCAGAGCACAGATTCAAAGTTTCTTAGACTTTGTGTTGGAAAAGTTCCTTTAACGATCAAATTCCTGTGCGAACTCTTGAACTCGCTAGGCCAAAATAAGATACGTTCATGCAATAAGTCCATAATACATTATGATTCTAATGTAATTTACCTTCTTTTGAAGGAATGGTACTAGCGCAATCTGCAGCGCAAGCTCCGAACGAAACACAAGAAAGCAGTTCGGGTACTTCGGGAAGCTCTCGGAGCCAGCGAGGCATATCTCAAGTCGACCCGCTTGAGCGGGTAATGCAAATGTTAGAATCGCAACGACAAAGAGATGATGCTCGCCAAGCCAAGTTCGAGAGCAATCTAGAGACCCGATTCTCAGTCCAACAAAAGCAGGTAGATGCCCTGCAACAGATCGTTCAGACTTTGGCTGCCAACCATTCCGCCGCAACAGCAACGACTCCGGTGGAACAGCCCGTGCTTGAAGTGGAGACGCCTCAAATCCCAAGGCCGAGGGACGTGACTGCCTTCAACTTGGGCCATTTCAAGAAAGTCTGCAACACCCCATTCAACGGGACTGAGGACCCAGTGATAGCTCTAGATTGGCTAGCCGAGCTTGAAGATCACTTCGCTCTGCTAGAGGTCCCAAAAGATAAGCGCATCGCCTGCGCGCAACTACAGCTCCGCCTCAACGCACACGATTGGTGGAACGTGCATCGACGATCTCTCCAATTTGATCACTGAGAGGAGGCGATCTCGTGGACGACCTTTCGTGCCGCGTTCGAAGAGGAGTTTATACCCCCTCCAGTGCAACGTCAAATAGAAAATGACTTCGTGCAGCTGCGGCAAGGCAGCATGACAGTTAAGGAGTACTCCGCCGAATTCAACCGACTCTCCAAATTCGCTAGGGCCTATTTACCTGATGCAGCGAGTCGATCCAGAAGGTTTAAAGGTGGACTACACCCTGCCATCCATTCGCACGTGGTCAATTATCAGTACGGGACAATGCGTGAAGTCATGAATCATGCCCTATCTCTTGAACCTCAGTATCCTCATGTTGCTGCCGGCGCTGTGCATACATCCAGTCACAAATGCCAAAGCAACGAAGGAGGAAACACCGCTACAAAGCGACGCAACAACGGTGGTCCGCAGAGAGGGCAGCTATGTCACTTCTGCAGGAGGCCAGGGCACCTGGTCAACGAATGTCGTCTGAAACAAGG
The DNA here is from genome assembly GCA_036927795.1 of Iris macrosiphon. Lineage (NCBI taxonomy): Eukaryota > Viridiplantae > Streptophyta > Magnoliopsida > Asparagales > Iridaceae > Iris > Iris macrosiphon. The sequence goes on from JAYESA010000017.1 coordinate 141,186,791, forward strand.
ATTATGCCTCATCTGTGGCGATGCAAACCACAGAATTCGTGACTGCCCCAAATACTCTGCTAAACATCCCCAACGTAACGTTCCCTGATGGTAGGTCCTGTTCTTAAGTTTTGGGACGAAACTTCCAATTAGTTGGGTAGGATGTAGCGCCCCGTTCTCCCGGTGCGGAGATCGCGGCTAAGAAACACAAGACGGTATCGTTCGATCGGGATAGATTGAATTAAGAACTCGTCCTCGTTATGGATTTGCTTCTTCGGAATCGATTCCCATATTCAGTGGACTGCGCCCCAAGGATCGGCTTAGCGGCAGAGTCAGGAGGGACCTCTCCGCTGCTATCTTTTATTGTCTCGGTTTTCGATGTCGCTTGTTGCTTTCGTGCTTTGAGTTGATTTTGGGATTTGCTTGTTTTCCTTGAACGGTTTCGATGGTTTTCTTTGTTTTCGTTCATTGACTTGCACTTCTATTCCGAGATTGGAAAGAGAGAAAGAAGTATTAATCGAGCTGTTCGTGTGCAGGTGAACGAGCAGTAGGCGGCTTGCGAGCGGAGTCGTGAAGAGCCTCTTTCCTTCTTCCTTCCAAAATCTAAGTGAGTGGCTACCAACCCGATTAGCTAGCCCTGCTTCCAAGCTTCACAGCTAAAACACTTGCATTCTCTTCGTCCCGATCAAACGATACCAAGTAATAACTAAAAGAAACCAAGATAAAAGAGAATAGACTTGGTACATATGCTTGTCAATGAAACTTGTGAACGGTTATATCTTTGCATGCTTGTTCGTTCGAAAATGTTCATCAAATGCATAGATACAAGTTTAAACGTATATCCTGATGCATGAATATAACGTAGTTGCAATGTAAAATGAATCATGCAATACTGCTTGTCTTGTACTCACGTAGCCTCCGGGCGAATGCTTGTTAACGTAGCCTCCGGGCGAATGCTTGTTAACGTAGCCTCCGGGCGAATGATTGTTAATGTGCGATCACGGACAACTTGTGCACAAGGTATAGTTCCTGCGGGCGGCTGCTGGGGCACTGGCACCGTTCCGGCTCCGGACGGAACTAACGTTTAGTCTCACGTACTAGGACATGGTGGTATGCGGTGCCTCACGTTCTTGCACGTAGCAAACCATCTTCGTCACAGACTAGTGTCTATTATGGCAATCAAGCCAGTGATCATCTTGTATATTTAAACCTGTTGCATACTAACTTGTGTCTTCGTGGCAGGGAAGGCATGGTAAGTATTGTGCAGGTAATTCAGACGGGCAGGTAAAATCCACCGAACGGTGGCACATTCATTTTCAGTAAATTCTATATGCTGCTTACTTGTAAATGAACTAAGGCAAAATAGAAACCCACAAATATGCATGCTTCATTAAAATAACGTGTTGATTGGTATAGTTCGGCTAGCTCGTCTTCACCAGCATGTTTCGATATGCTGACCCTCGTTAAAACAGGTTCTCCGCACCAAGGCGAACCGAGCGAGGAGCCGAAGTCGTCTTCCCGATCCAGTCCAGCTGTTAGCGCACCTTCACCGCGCCCTTGAAGCATTTTGAAGTCCGAAGCTGCAACTCTTCATACATAAATGCAGCTCCGTGGCAAAGCTATCCTCCAGCCTGGAGGTCTATATCTTTTGAAGTTTAGTAAAGGGATATAATGTACAGGACTACTATCTCATTTTGAGTCATCTCTTTTGTAAGCCGTTCGGCATATTAGCTAACTCGTTCAAGAGTTTGTAATAGATGTTCATTATCAATAAAGAGAACTTTTCCATATTTTAAATCTGTGTTTCAATTTATCTGCGTACTCTGAATATGTGCTTGCTATGCAAATCATTAAAGCCTTGTGCGGGCACAACCCCAGGCCCGCACGGCGGTCACGATTCGGGGGACGCCTCAAACGATTCTAAGGAATCGGGTCGTGACAATCTGGGAGTTGCACAAAAATCAGGAAAATAGTCTAACATGTCTAGGGCAAGTATGTGAACTTTGTTTGAGGATAATAGTCAGTGTAATATCCTAATTAATTAGGTGATGGATAGGTGCACAGATAAATAGGATATGTAAGCAAAAATAAATTTAAAAAGTTACAACAATTCTAATTAGCATAAAAATAATTTTAAAGTACTGAAATCTGGTCGAGGGAGTTTACAAAATGCATGTTTTAGAATATTGCACCAAGAAAACCTTGTCACGCCTCGCTCCCAGAATACTGGATAAATACGGGGACTGACATGGTCAACCGCACCTTGCAGAATACCGAAGTAAGCCGCAATGTGTTAAGGTTGTCATGAAGACAGATGGGTGAACTCTAGCATGCTATAACTTTAGTCTTAAGGCTGACAAATCTTATTATCCCAATCCAGCAACACAAATACAAGAGTATATCATACATAAAAGTAAATAGGCATCCCAAATTATATGTCACATATGATCATGAAGCTAGTGAATGTCACGCCCCGAGGCGTCCCCCGAGTCGTGACCGCCGTGCGGGCCTGGAGTTGCGTCCGCACAAGGCTTTAATGATTTGCATAGCAAGCACATATTCAGAGTACGCAGATAAATTGAAACACAGATTTGAAACATAGAAAAGTTCTCTTTATTGATAATGAACATCTATTACAAACTCTTGAACGAGTCAGCTAATATGCCGAACGGCTTACAAAAGGGTTGACTCAAAATGAGATAGCAGTCCTGTACATTACATCCCTTTATAAACTCAAAACGATAAAGACCTCCAGGCTGGAGGATCGCTTTGCCACGGAGCTGCATTTGTGTATGAAGAGTTGCAGCTTCTGGCTTCAAAAGGCTTCGAGGCGCGGTGAAAATGTGCCAACAGTTGGACTGGATCGGGAAGACGACTTCGGCTCCTCGCTCGGTTCGCCTTGATGCGGAGAACCTGTTTCAACGAGGGTCAGCATATCGAAACATGCTGGTGAAGGCGAGCTAGCCTGACTATACCAATCAACACGTTATTTTAATGAAGCATGCATATTTGTGGGTTTCTATCTTGCCTTAGTTCATTTACAAGTAAGCAGCATATAGAATTTACTGAAATGAACGTGCCACCGTTCGATGGATTTTACCTGACCGTCTGAATTACCTGTACAATACTTACCATGCCTTCCCTGAAACGAAGACACAAGTTAGTATGCAACAGGTTTAAATATACATAGGATCACTGGCTTGATGCCACGAAGGGACGGGTTATAGTCTCAAGGCAAAGTGACATGCAACGCGGGTGGCGAGCCCCGCTGCATAACACTTGCCGGGTAACATACGACTATACATACGTTCCGTCCGGATCGGATCGATCCCGGTGCCCCGGTGATCGTCCGCGGAACTCATAACATACCTTGTGCACAAGTTGTCCGTGATCGAGAATACTCATAGAATTTGTTCCATAGCATACAGTTTTGCATAGTCATCCTGACAGTTTATTTCATAACAAGCATATATTTCCATACTTAGCACGATTCATAGAACAGTTATAGACGAACTAGCATACAGGATGATAACCGTTCATAAGTTTGTTGACAAGCATAATAACCAAGTTATTCTCTTTTATCTTGGTTTCTTTTATTATTACTTGGTATCGTTTGATCGGGGCGAAGGAGTGATGCTTGGAAGCAGGGCTAGCTAATCGGGTTGGTAGCCACTCACTTAGATTTTGGAAAGAAGAAGGAAAGAGGCGCTTCACGACTCCGTTCGTAAATCGCCTACTGCTCGTTCACCTGCACACGAACAGCTCGATTAATACTTCTTCCTCTCTTTCCAATCTCGAAATAGAAGTGCAAGTCAATGAACGAAAACAATGAAAACCATCGAAACCGTTCAAGGAAAACAAGCAAATCCCAAAACCAACTCAAAGCACGAAAGCAACAAGCGACATCGAAAACCGAGGCAATAAAAGATAGCAGCGGAGAGGTCCCTCCTGACTCTGCCGCTAAGCCGATCCTTGGGGCGCAGTCCACTGAATATGGGAATCGATTCCGAAGAAACAAATCCATAACGAGGACGAGTTCTTAATTCAATCTATCCCGATCGAACGATACCGTCTTGTGTTTCTTAGCCGCGCTCTCCGCACCGGGAGAACGGGACGCTACAGTGAATACAAAATATTACATTAGCATAGTTTAATAATACATGATCAAATATACCAGCCATGGTCTAATATATACATTATGTTGACTGAAGTCTCAAAAATATAAGGAGGTAACTCTGCCACTTGCTAAACACCACAAAAATAAGTAATCAAGATGAGGGATGGAAGAAGAAAACCCACTTGCGAGCTTCGGCCGCAGTCCTACGAGTGCGAGCCATCTTGCTGGAAGTGCGGTGGATCATGGTTCTCTTTGGGGTAACCTGGTCATGCAAAGCCAGTGGGGTCAGAACCCCAAGCAACAAGTACCATAAATGAGCTCGAGGTGAAAGACTAAACACATCACAACATAAGCAGAAAGAGACAATAAAGAAATAAATGTTGATCGAGACTTGTACGGTACCAATGTACTTGTCTCAAAAATAATACTGGAAGAACTGGTAACAAGTGCAAAAACAGAAAGTAAGACGACGAGCGGCAAGAGAGCATAGGAACTACTCTGGATCGGGACAACAACCCTTAAACCAAACAAGGACCAGAGTTGCAGACCTTTACCCAAGTAAAACTTAGCACTCTAACCACGCGTCGGGAGAAAATAAAACCAGAAGAGCGAGCTATATTGAAAGTAACATCATTCATCGTACAACCAAACAACTTTACGGCTTGCTACGATTAACTAGATAGGGTTGACACATGCATTAATTACTAAATGCATGTGTTTAAGAATATTGCTTAACCTGGATGGCCAACGGCACGCTTGTCTAGTAAACTTAAATGCACATTCAACCATACAATAACATAACTTGTTACTAGTCATAAACAAAAATTGAACTTATAAGTACAAACTTAAACTTGCAATCATTAACTTGCTTTATAAACATAAACTTGTCTTGTAACATATACTTGTATCTAAACTTGTCTTATAAATGCCGTAGCACGCGTAAACTTGGTCAGACATGGAGCCCTTGCCTAGCAGGGTTGTCCATGTTGCATGGGGCCCTTAGCGATCGGGTAGCCGGTAGCGTATTATCCTTCCCTCTCAATGTTCTAGGTAAATCTTATCTTGTTTAATCATTCTAAATTATTTCAAGTTCTCGAGTCGTGGACACTTGAGAACTCCCTAAAATGACGAGTCGCGATGTCACGACCCGCACCCGAAAATCGGGCATGAGCCGTGGGTACGTTCAGCCTACGCCGCAGAATCGGCGGTAGAACGCTGTAAAGGTCCGTTCTAGGTCAACCAACTATCTAGATAACTCACAGAAAAATCCGGCATGACCTCTCCAAAAGGAGGGCAAAACCACGCAATATATATATGTGAATAAAATCCTCTCCAACAGGAGGGCAACCACGCAATATATATATGACAATAATCTCAATCACAAAATCTAGGGGAAGAAATAAGCACGATATGATATAAACAAAGAAAACCAGAACCAAGAGAGCAAGACAATCCAAAATAATACAGTCCAAGTCTAAAAGCTACAACATCTCACAGAAGCACAAAAGAATAAGTACAGTCATCCAAAATACAAACCACTGGAAATAACCCAGGAAACCCACCTAGCTAACTAGGGTGCTATCGGCGTCTCCTCGGCGCACTCCTCCTCGGGGTCACAACAGTCGTCGATACCAGGCCCGTAGAACGTAGGGCAATAGTCCTCAGGATCCTTTGGAAAAAATATGCCCAGTCAGGACTGGAGCGAAGTACATAACTCTGAAAGCAACTCCAAATGCATGGTAAGGTGTATATGACGAGCAATAGAAAAGTAATCAAGATGCACAGGAAATAAATATATGCTGGAGCACAATAAATAGCTGTAATATAAACTGGAGAACAATACAAGTAGTGGAAAAGTAACTGCAGGTGAGAAACATGAATACTAGCTAAGTGCCTTGAGCACAAGTTCGTTATGTGATCGGCTTAGGTTGCACATGAAAGTCACTACGATAACTCCGTTATGCGTGAGTTGCATAACCGACATACACATGAATACTGTTTGGCTTTGATCATATAACCAACTCACTACTCCCCTCCCCCACTAATACCATTGGATCCAACCACAACACGCGAGGACGAGCTTTTCATGAGTTATCGTATTCGCGACATGCGATACATTGGACAATACTCACACTTGATTGTCCGATGCCAAATGCAATAGATTTTTATACACAAATATTTTTACGGTATCGTGAGGATAGTGAACTTATACATAAACTTGTCTTATGAACACACATGCAAAACTTGTCTGGTATCATAAACTTGTATCGACATAAGGAAGCACACAACAATAATCACTAAAAAGAATTACTAAGAGAACATAACAATAGGGAACACAAAATGCACACAAGAATTCATGGTCGCATGCGTCCACTGGCCGCATGGACTCACTGGCCGCATGCACCCTATTGCCGTATAAACGTCCCTCTTGGACTTAGCGAATTTTTTATTCGTTCAGCGAGTGAAAATACAAGGTGTTAAAGGACACTTGTGTAAATAAGCAGTCATACGTCCAACAAGATGGATACATGTTGTCAGTATGCGGTAAGAGTTCAGGTCGCATAACTCTCTCGGCCCGCATATCACTCTCAACCGCATAGCTCACTGGCCGCATGAAGACTTCGTCTTTTCCAACAGCAGGTTCAGCCACGATCGAAAGCTCCGAAAACCAAAATTTTATTTTCTTCATAAAATTTTTATTTTAACTCCAAATCAAGTGAAACAAAAGCCAATTTGCACGAAATAAAATGTGCAAACATAAGGAACCACTAGTTTTTGAAGAAAAAAAACTAAGTTTTAATAGATCAAAACCAAGGAAACTCATAGAACACATAAAAATCATAAACTTAAAATTCAGATCTATAAAAAATTATACATCAAAATCCAAAACTCCAAGAAGTAAATATGATCAACAACTCAAGGAGAACATTTTTCATCAAATACATTTTTTAAAACAACAACATATATAAAAATCTAAAAAATCGTGACTTCACCATTGAACAAGATGTATTTGTCTTGGGTGGCTCTGAGCCTCTACCTCTTACGGTCCAAGTCACGACAACTTTCCCTTAGGGTTAGGGTTAGAGAGAGCTTGAGGGAGAGGAGAAAGAAGAAAATAAAAATGAAGAAGAAGAAAGAGAGGAGAGAGAGAAAAGCTCATATATATATATATATATTAAGAGATGAGAGAAAGAGGGTTTAGTCATGGGTTCACCCCAAATGAACCGAACCAAGTGTCCATTCTACATGCGAGTCATAAACTGGATCTTATGGTAATGCCAATGGGTATTCTACTGGTCTCGGATAGTCTCTCTAAAAATATATATATAAAATAATAAATAAAATGACAAGAACCAACATAAGAAATACAGCAGGAATACATTATCAAGAAAATTTTAATTCTAGAAATTCAAGAAATACTAAATCTGGAATCGGGTGTGACATAACCGCTACTTAAAATCACTCAAAATCGGATCACTCATAATCGGTACTCTAAAAATATCTCATAACCGCTACTCCCATAATTGCCAAGCAGATCCTTAAAGTCTCTACCATATTCGAAAGTTAAATCGATCTTATTACGATTAATAAATTATTTATAAATAGATTTTATTGTTAAAAAATTGAAAAATATATTATTGTCCCATTTTTAATCATCTTCACACTGATATATTATATGATAATGTTTGAGGGTCCGGAGACACCATTTTTTACTCGTTAACATCAAAATACCGAAAATAAACCAAAAATAAAATTATCGAAAGTAAAATTTGGAGGTCGAAATATCTTTTTTTTTTTACGATTCAAATTTTTTTTGAAGTCCGTCAAACAGTGAAACAGTTATCCTATATTACTTTTTTGTTACGGTCATTTTGGCATAAGCTGGACCTTGTTTCGATCTCTCAGTCAAAAGTTATGGTACTTTAAAGTATTAATTTTTATACATTGTCTGTAACATGTGCGTCTTGTTTCGGATGAAAATTCTTTGTACACGAATTGTGTTACTCTCGTCGAAAATATACAAATCGACATATTGTTTGACGAAAAACGATTTTCAAACAAATAGTTGTGGCCGCTCGAAATCTGCTCGACGGTATACGTAATTTTATTTTTTTCAAATTTATTTAAAAAATTATATTGGATGTTAAAATTTTTTTTTCTAATTTATTTAAAAAAGTTATAGGTATACCTAATGCGAAAAGCAAGGATTAAACAGGGTTCTAAGCATTTAAACTGATATAAAATAATTAAAAATAGGCTTCTAGGGCTATTCTAGGTCGAACGGGTCAAACCGGTGAAAATCGGGTCAAAAAGTCAACCCGGGGTCCAAAAAGTCAACTCTAGGTCAAAACTAGGTCAAACGTTGACTTTTACAGTCAACGGAGACAATTATGGTCAAAGCTAGGTCAAACTAGGGTGCCCCTGAAATTCTAGGTCAAACCGAGCTCATTAAGCCACTAAACTCACAAACTCGCCTAATCGAGATACCGGGATACCCTCGGTATCCGATACCTCGCCCTAGGCCACGCACCCCGCCTAAACCCGCTAAAACCTATGCTAGCACGCGTAATTATATATATAAACATATAAAAATTACTCCCAAGCATTTCCTAGGCTAATGCTCAAATACCCCGCTCGAAACTCAATACCTTGAATATCTCAAGGTATCGAGATACCTCGGTATCTCAAGGTATTGAGGTTTCGCCCTAAGGCCCTCTAGCTAGCTGTCTAGCTACTAAATATATACCTAGTTATTAATCTAGGCTAGGTAATATATATATCTACCATATATATATACATCTAAGTATGTATATACCTATGTATATAGATATCCACACACATTTACCCGATTACCCATCATCTTACCCTACGCATAAATATATATACTAACTATAATATATATCTAGCTCTAGGTATATATATATATATATATATATCTATGCATATAGATATAGGTATCTACCATATCTACCTATCTATCTAGTTATCAATAACTTATCTTACCTATTTATCCAACTACCTATCTATCAATCTTATTCATTATCTAATATCTATCTAGTTATTTATCTAACTATCTAGATATATATATACCCTATCAATCTATCTCCCTACTACCTCACTGCATGCTGCCCTTGCTTCCTGGCATTGCTGCTGCTGCTAGCTACATGTGCTACTGCTGCTGCTCCTTCTGGAGCTGCTGCTGCTCCTTCTGGAGCTGCTGCTGCTGCTCTCCTAGCAGCAGCTAGCTGCTGCTGTTGCAGCTGAACTGCTGCTGCTGCAGTTCAGTTTTACCCCCCCCCCCCTCCATCTCACATACACACACACACACATCCATATATATACATATATATATCACTATCTATATATATATATACATACATATATATCTATATATATATAACTAGATACATATATATATATACACACACTTAACTACACATTCTAACACACACACACTAGCACACTCACACACTAAAACATACACACACATAAATATATATATACATAGCTACAAATATATATATAAACACACATATTAATATATATATATATCAATACACACACACTCTAAGATATATACACACACACACATATTCAAATATATATATACATATACACACGAGCACACTTACACATATACATATATATATACACATAGACATATACACACATAAGCACATAGATATAAATACACTCATATATATATAAATATATATACATAAACAAACATACATATATATATAAATATATATATATATATATACACATATCAAAACAAACACAACCACGCACACAACACTCAAACCACACGCCCTACTCACGCCCAACGACCCCGACACTCACCAATACCCTAAAATATATAAAATATAGTCCGAAAACTCTAGCACACACTCCCCGATACTAACCCAACGCGCGCACAAAGCCGAAACGAGGAAACCAAGTAGAAATGGCCGTTCGGTCATTTCGACGAACACGTGGTGCGCGGCTCGGAAAACCTCCTGAAACGCACACCAAACGAACTCGGAATCGGCCCAAAATTTACCCACGCGCTCTACACGATGTCTAGATCCTAGAAAATGCGCTCCCACGTCGATTCTAGGCCCGTGGCGGAAACGCACACAAACTTAGAATCGGCGACGACGAAAAGCCCCAATTTCGCCCGAAACGCCCGTTTCTCTGCGACACGGCTTCCCGTGTCCAAACGGAGACACGCACTCACCCTCTAGACATCCGACAACGTCTACCTAGGTCCATCTAACCTAGGGCATCACCCAAAATTGGGCCAAATTCGGATTCCACCCGAATTCGACACAAAACCTAATGTCAAAGTCTCTAAACTCACCCAAACTAGTTCCAACTTCCTCCTACGGGTAGGGTTAGGGTCTAGGAGGGTTCTACAACACTAATTACACTACACAAAAATAATTAGGAAGGGGAAAGTTAGGTTTTACCTCTTGGGAGTTGGAATCCCAAGGCCAAAGTCTCAAATTCCCTCCAAATCAACTCCCTCGAGCTCCAAGCTTTCAAATCTATCTCCCACACTAGATCTAAGCTCCTCACACCTAGGTTAGAGAAAATGTAAGGTTAGGGTTAGCTTAAAGAAGAAGAAATGGAAGAAAGAAAGAAGAAAGATGGAGAAAAGCTTACTTGGAGAAGGAAGGAAGAAGAAAGGAGAAGTGGAGAAGAAGAAGGAATGAAGAAGAAGAAGTAAATGAAGAGAGGGGGCTGCTGTAGCTGTTCTCACGGGTGGGGGTGGTAGGTAGGGCCGGCCAATGCTAAATAAAGGGTTCACACAAGTCACCAAATTCCCAAAATGCCCCTATTGACTCGGTTTTGGGTTCCGGGTTCCAAATGCGCTCAAACTAGTTCCAAAACTCTCCAACTAACCTCCTAAAAATAAAATAATAATTCTAAGCCCCAAAATAATTCTCACAAGGGTACGGGCTGGGTCGGACATGGGTCCACTAGGGTCGGACATGGGTCCAGGCTAGCCAAAACCCTAAAACAATCAAAATAAAAATAAGACAAGCACTAATTAAATATAAATATAAATAATTAAATACAATACACTATTTATCAAATAAAAAAAAATATACCCTATTTTCTAGAATTGGGTAGTGACAAGCCTACCCTCCTTAAAATAATTTCGTCCTCGAAATTAAAAGACGAAACTAGGACAGGAATGCAAAAAAAGAACCATACCTCAGGGCTCGAAGAGATAGGGGTATCGCTCGCGCATTTCATCCTCCCTCTCCCAGGTCGACTCCCCTGGAGAGTGATGCCTCCACGCGACGCGAACCAAGGGAATAGTCTGGTTCCTCAACACCTTCTCCCGCCGATCCAGAATCTCCACCGGCTGCTCTGGATAGCTAAGAGTAGGGCCCACTGCGATCTTCGAGTGATCCAATACGTGACTGGGATCCGCCACGTACCGTCTCAACTGCGACACGTGGAACACATCATGAACTCCCTCCAGCGTAGGCGGCAACTCAAGCCTATACGCCACGGCGCCGACCCTCTCAAGAACACGGAAGGGTCCGACGAAACGTGGGCTAAGCTTCCCGCCTCCACCGAAGCGAATAGTGCCCCGCGTCGGAGAAATCCTCAGGAACACCAGATCTCCAACCTAGCACAAACAAGGTCTCTGCACTTAGTCTAAAACAAGCAATCACAAGCAAACACAAGAACAAAATCTAGATTCTAAGCTATACCTCGAACTCCAAAGGTCTCCGGTGGCTATCGGCCCAATGCCGCTGCCTGTCCTGCGCCACCCGAAGTCTATCTCTAATGAGCTTGACCTTCTCCGCTGCATCAACCACCATCTCCGGGCCAAGCAAAGCTCTCTCATCTACATCATCCCATGATAACGGAGTGCGACACCTCCGTCCATACAACGCCTCAAAAGGTGACATCTCGATACTGGCTTGGTAGCTGTTGTTGTAAGCAAACTCTACCAAGTGCAAGTGATCCTCCCAAGAGCCTCTGAAATCCAAAACACAGGTCCGAAGCATGTCCTCCAGTGTCTGAATGGTCCTCTCTGACTGACCATCTGTCTGTGGGTGATACGCACTACTAAACTTGAGCTGGGTGCCCAAGCTAGCCTGCAGACTCCTCCAGAAATGCGAAGTGAAGCGACTGTCCCGATCTGATACTATGCTCACTGGAACTCCATGCAGTCTGACTATCTGGCGCACATACATCTCTGCTAGTCTCTCTGTAGACGTACCCACTTTGAATGGTAGGAAGTGGGCCGATTTGGTCAACCTGTCCACGATGACCCAAATCGCATCTTTCCCGCCTGGAGAACGGGGAAGCCCAGAAACAAAATCCATGGTCACATGCTCCCATTTCCACTCCGGAATGGGTAACGGCTGGAGTAATCCTCCTGGCCTCTGCCTCTCCGCCTTCACCTGCTGGCACACTAAGCATCGGGATACGAAGCGTGCTACCTCCCGCTTCATCCCGTACCACCATACATGCTGTCTCAGATCTCTATACATCTTATTGGCACCTGGATGCATAGAGTACTGGGATCGATGCGCCTCCTGGAGAACCTCCTCGCGCAACGACCCACTCGGCACACACAACCTGGTACCGTGCCGCAAGGAACCATCATCAGCAATGGTGAAGTCATCTGCTAATCCCATCTGAACCTGCTCCCTGATGCTCCTCAGGGACTCATCCTCAAACTGTGTAGCCCTGATCCGGTCTACCAACTCTGACTGAATCTGCAGTCCCCACATCTGCATCTCAACTCCAGGCACTATCACCTCAATGCCCAAGCTTTCTAGATCTGCCAGAAGATAACGATCTGTAGTCAGGCACATAGCTACCGGATACCTGCTCAATGCATCCGCAACTACGTTCGCCTTCCCTGGATGATACTGCAATGATATGTCGAAGTCTTTCATCAACTCCAACCATCTCCTCTGCCTCATGTTCAGCTCTTTTTGGGTAAACACATACTTCAAGCTCTTGTGGTCTGTGAAGATCTCCACACGCTCTCCGTATAAATAGTGTTTCCACAACTTAAGAGCAAAGATGACCGCTGCCAACTCCAAGTCGTGGGTAGGGTAATTCTTCTCATGAGGACGTAATTGCCTGGAAGCATAGGCAATCACCCTCCCATTCTGCTGCAACACACAACCCAGTCCCTTCCCTGATGCATCACTATAGATAGTGAATCCTCCAGAACCTGATGGCAACGTCAACACTGGAGCTGTCGTCAACCTCCTCTTCAGCTCATCAAAGGCGATCTGGCACTCCTCTGACCAAACAAACTCCACGTCCTTCCGAGTCAGCCTGGACAACGGCTCTGCAATCCGGGAAAAATCCTGAACAAATCTCCTGTAGTAGCCTGCCAGTCCCAAGAAACTCCTGACCTCGGCTACTGAACTCGGAGCACTCCATGCCTCAACTGCCACGATCTTTCTCGGATCCACCGAGATACCCTCTCCAGTCACCACATGACCAAGGAATTCAACCTTGTCAAGGAAGAACTCACACTTCGAGAGCTTTCCATAAAGCTCCTCCTTCCTGAGAGTCTCCAGCACTATCCTCAGATGCTCCTCGTGCTCCTCTGGGGTCTTCGAATACACCAAGATATCATCTATAAACACCACCACAAACCTGTCCAGATGCTGATGGAACACCTTGTTCATCAGATTCATGAACACTGCCGGGGCATTAGTCAACCCAAACGGCATCACCAAGAACTCATACTGTCCATATCTGGTCCGAAAAGCTGTCTTCGGAATATCCTCCTTCCTGACCTTCACCTGGTGGTAGCCTGTCCTCAGATCAATCCTGGAAAACACCCTCGCTCAGCTCAACTGGTCAAATAGATCATCAATACGCGGCAGCGGATACTTGTTCTTGATTGTGAGGCTGTTCAGAGCCCTGTAGTCGATACACATCCGTATCGACCCATCCTTCTTCGGCACAAAAAGTACCGGAGCACCCCACGGAGAAGAACTAGATCTGATAAATCCCTTGTCCTGAAGCTCATCCACCTGCTTCTTCAACTCTATCAGCTCACTGTTGCTGACTCTATAGACGTGCTGGGATATCGGCTCCGCGCCTGGCACCAAGTCTATAGAGAACTCCACGTCTCTGTCCGGAGGTAACCCTGGCAACTCCTCCGGAAAGACATCCATATACTCCTCTATCAGTGGATGTAGCGACCTCGGCTCTACCACCAGGGCTCCGCAGAAGACTCCCTCTGTCTGCTCCGCTGCTCCTCTGGCAAACTGAAACTCTGGCTCACCCGGCGGACTAAACAAAACTCTGCCTCCACGACAATCTATACTAGCACAATGCGTACTCAACCAATCCATCCCGAGTACAACATCGTAGCTCGGAAGTGGCATTACGAGTAGGCACACACTCAACTCCCGGCCTCCCAAGGTAACTCTCCGGTCTCTGCAAACATCACGGACTAGGATGATACCACCCCCGGTCGTGATCTTGCAGAGTCTAGCTAAAGGTTCAGCAACAAGATGGTGTCTAACAGCAAAAGATACAGACACAAAGCTATGGGAAGCACCGGAATCAAATAAAGCAAGTGCTGGAATGGAATCAAGGAGAACAGAACCTGAGATAACATCACCAACTGGCTCGGCCTCGTCCACTGTCAGGGCAAAAGCTCGCCCCTGCTGTCCTCCTCGGTGCTGCTGCTGGTGCTGGGCGAACCTATGCTGCTGAGTCTGCAAAGGCTGACCTCTCTGCTGCGCTGCAGGTGCTCTGGCTGGTGCCCTCTGAGCGGCTCCTCCGCCCTGAGCTGGACGGGCAAGAGCTGAAGGACAATCCTTCAGCTGGTGATCTGCGACGCCACACAATAAACATCTGCCCAGCCTCTTTCTGCATATGTCCCATCCGTGCCCTGGCTTCTTACAGAAAGGGCAAACGATGGGCTGCCTCTGGCCCTGCTGCTGACCCTGCCTCTGCTGCTGAGGCGCCTGCCGGAAGGGCGCCCGACCCTGACCCTGGTGCTGCAGGGTCTGCTGGAATGGCCTCTTGGCCGGGCCTGCACTGCTGCCTGCTCCGGAAGTGTCTCTGCCCCTCTTCGTCTTCAGCTCCAAATCATCCTCAGCCCTCTGAGCATCGCTGACAATCTGCTCGAAGGTCGCCTCGCGGTCGCTCCTAGTCAAGGACTTGACCGCCATGGCTAAGCCCTTGCGGAACTTCCGCGCCTTCGCTGCCTCAGACAACCCCTCAACAAATCTGTCCAGACGGCAGAACTCCGCTGCATACTCATCCACTAGCATACTCCCCTGGACGAGCGCCTCGAACTGACTCTCTAAGGCACTGAGAGCCACGTCCGGGAAGAACTTCTCCTTGAAAAGCTTCTTGAAAGCCTCCCAAGTCAATCCCGGAGCTGCTATCCGCGTATCCGTGCGGAACCAAGTAAGGGCAAGGTCGAACATCTGGCTTCCCGCTGCCTCTATCTGCATGCTGGCTGGGATCATCGCCAGCCGAAAGATGCCCTCGATATGCTCGATCCAGTCGTCGGCATACAGGATCCCCTCTGTGCCGCGGAACTCCTTAGGCCGCATCCTCTGAAAATCGATGATAGTACCCGGCCTAGGATACTGAGCCTGCTCTGGCTGTGGCTGGATCTGAGCCACTCTGTCGACCGCTGTCAAAGCCACCTGATGAGCATTCTCAATGCCCATCCTCATAATATCTGCCTGGCGGTGCTGCGCATCCATCATCTCTCGGAAGAACGCGAACAGCTGTGTAGCATCTACTGGCGCAGGCGGTGGTGGAGGAGGTACCACCGGGACAACTGGGGTGGCTCTCGAATCAATGGGAGTAAGGGGATCTCCGAGAGAAACTGAAGCTCCCTCAACCGCAGGAGTGGCGAGTGGAGCGGTAGCGGCTGCCGGACGTCGAGCAGGTCGAGAGGTGGCAGACCTCTCGGTGGCAGCTGCTGGGGCGGTACGCTGAGATCTGGTCTTCGGAGGCATCCTGAACACAGATCAAAAGAAGTCAATATAGTGCAAGAAACGATAACATCAATGAAGGACAATAATATTGCAAAAGAAAACAATTTCAGAAAAATTAAAGATAGCAAAAGGAAGTAGGAAAGGTCCTAGTTGTGATTGAGCACACTCTCTCTCAGCCTATATCCTATATCCTACTGCAGGTAAACTAAAAAGCTGACCTGCATGGGCCACCACCAAAAACGTGTCACGACCCGCACCCGAAAATCGGGCATGAGCCGTGGGTACGTCCAGCCTACGCCGCAGAATCGGCGGTAGAACGCTGTAAAGGTCCGTTCTAGGTCAACCAACTATCTAGATAACTCACAGAAAAATCCGGCATGACCTCTCCAAAAGGAGGGCAAAACCACGCAATATATATATGTGAATAAAATCCTCTCCAACAGGAGGGCAACCACGCAATATATATATGACAATAATCTCAATCACAAAATCTAGGGGAAGAAATAAGCACGATATGATATAAACAAAGAAAACCAGAACCAAGAGAGCAAGACAATCCAAAATAATACAGTCCAAGTCTAAAAGCTACAACATCTCACAGAAGCACAAAAGAATAAGTACAGTCATCCAAAATACAAACCACTGGAAATAACACAGGAAACCCACCTAGCTAACTAGGGTGCTATCGGCGTCTCCTCGGCGCACTCCTCCTCGGGGTCACAACAGTCGTCGATACCAGGCCCGTAGAACGTAGGGCAATAGTCCTCAGGATCCTCTGGAAAAAATATGCCCAGTCAGGACTGGAGCGAAGTACATAACTCTGAAAGCAACTCCAAATGCATGGTAAGGTGTATATGACGAGCAATAGAAAAGTAATCAAGATGCACAGGAAATAAATATATGCTGGAGCACAATAAATAGCTGTAATATAAACTGGAGAACAATACAAGTAGTGGAAAAGTAACTGCAGGTGAGAAACATGAATACTAGCTAAGTGCCTTGAGCACAAGTTCGTTATGTGATCGGCTTAGGTTGCACATGAAAGTCACTACGATAACTCCGTTATGCGTGAGTTGCATAACCGACATACACATGAATACTGTTTGGCTTTGATCATATAACCAACTCACTACTCCCCCCCCCCACTAATACCATTGGATCCAACCACAACACGCGAGGACGAGCTTTTCATGAGTTATCGTATTCGCGACATGCGATACATTGGACAATACTCACACTTGATTGTCCGATGCCAAATGCAATAGATTTTTATACACAAATATTTTTACGGTATCGTGAGGATAGTGAACTTATACATAAACTTGTCTTATGAACACACATGCAAAACTTGTCTGGTATCATAAACTTGTATCGACATAAGGAAGCACACAACAATAATCACTAAAAAGAATTACTAAGAGAACATAACAATAGGGAACACAAAATGCACACAAGAATTCATGGTCGCATGCGTCCACTGGCCGCATGGACTCACTGGCCGCATGCACCCTATTGCCGTATAAACGTCCCTCTTGGACTTAGCGAATTTTTTATTCGTTCAGCGAGTAAAAATACAAGGTGTTAAAGGACACTTGTGTAAATAAGCAGTCATGCGTCCAACAAGATGGATACATGTTGTCAGTATGCGGTAAGAGTTCAGGTCGCATAACTCTCTCGGCCCGCATATCACTCTCAACCGCATAGCTCACTGGCCGCATGAAGACTTCGTCTTTTCCAACAGCAGGTTCAGCCACGATCGAAAGCTCCGAAAACCAAAATTTTATTTTCTTCATAAAATTTTTATTTTAACTCCAAATCAAGTGAAACAAAAGCCAATTTGCACGAAATAAAATGTGCAAACATAAGGAACCACTAGTTTTTGAAGAAAAAAAACTAAGTTTTAATAGATCAAAACCAAGGAAACTCATAGAACACATAAAAATCATAAACTTAAAATTCAGATCTACAAAAAATTATACATCAAAATCCAAAACTCCAAGAAGTAAATATGATCAACAACTCAAGGAGAACATTTTTCATCAAATACATTTTTTAAAACAACAACATATATAAAAATCTAAAAAATCGTGACTTCACCATTGAACAAGATGTATTTGTCTTGGGTGGCTCTGAGCCTCTACCTCTTACGGTCCAAGTCACGACAACTTTCCCTTAGGGTTAGGGTTAGAGAGAGCTTGAGGGAGAGGAGAAAGAAGAAAATAAAAATGAAGAAGAAGAAAGAGAGGAGAGAGAGAAAAGCTCATATATATATATATTAAGAGATGAGAGAAAGAGGGTTTAGTCATGGGTTCACCCCAAATGAACCGAACCAAGTGTCCATTCTACATGCGAGTCATAAACTGGATCTTATGGTAATGCCAATGGGTATTCTACTGGTCTCGGATAGTCTCTCTAAAAATATATATATAAAATAATAAATAAAATGACAAGAACCAACATAAGAAATACAGCAGGAATACATTATCAAGAAAATTTTAATTCTAGAAATTCAAGAAATACTAAATCTGGAATCGGGTGTGACATAACCGCTACTTAAAATCACTCAAAATCGGATCACTCATAATCGGTACTCTAAAAATATCTCATAACCGCTACTCCCATAATTGCCAAGCAGATCCTTAAAGTCTCTACCATATTCGAAAGTTAAATCGATCTTATTACGATTAATAAATTATTTATAAATAGATTTTATTGTTAAAAAATTGAAAAATATATTATTGTCCCATTTTTAATCATCTTCACACTGATATATTATATGATAATGTTTGAGGGTCCGGAGACACCATTTTTTACTCGTTAACATCAAAATACCGAAAATAAACCGAAAATAAAATTACCGAAAGTAAAATTTGGAGGTCGAAATATCTTTTTTTTTTTACGATTCAAATTTTTTTTGAAGTCCGTCAAACAGTGAAACAGTTATCCTATATTACTTTTTTGTTACGGTCATTTTGGCATAAGCTGGACCTTGTTTCGATCTCTCAGTCAAAAGTTATGGTACTTTAAAGTATTAATTTTTATACATTGTCTGTAACATGTGCGTCTTGTTTCGGATGAAAATTCTTTGTACACGAATTGTGTTACTCTCGTCGAAAATATACAAATCGACATATTGTTTGACGAAAAACGATTTTCAAACAAATAGTTGTGGCCGCTCGAAATCTGCTCGACGGTATACGTAATTTTATTTTTTTCAAATTTATTTAAAAAATTATATTGGATGTTAAAATTTTTTTTTCTAATTTATTTAAAAAAGTTATTGTTACACCATTTTTTTTAAAAGAACTAAAGATAAATAAAACTAACCCAAAGTACTCTTTTTTTCAAAAAACAAACAAACAAACACGAAAAAAAAAAATCAAACCTAACAAAAAAAAAACAAACAAAAAACAAACAAAAGACAAAAAACCCAAAAAAAATCACTGTCAGATTTCCATCAATCCAGTTGGCAAAAATTTGACAAATATAAATAATAAAAAAATTCATATTTTCGCCATCCCAAATGGCGAAAACTTTCGTAACTTCAAAATTTTCCAAAATAGTTTCGGTTTAGTTAATTTATTTTAAAATATTTTCTGTACAACAAATTTTCTGCTTTACTTAAGTTTCTGGTAAGGATCAACCCTTCATTAATTCAAATTTTTTTTTTTTACTTTTACACTTTCTGAATGACTTATATGATAAAATAGAAATATGAAATTGTTGAGATGGCTACTTTCCCTAAAATAAGATTCTCAAATATATAGATATATACATATTTTTTACTTTTATACTTTCTATAATATATATATATATGTATATTTTTTACTTTTATACTTTCTGAATGACTTATCCGATAAAATAGAAATATGAAATTGTTGAGATGGCTACTTCCCCTAGAATGATGAATCTCACCTCGAGCATGACATGCAAAACCATCTCGACTTTCACAGGCATAGGGTTTAATGAGGATTCTTTATTGTTTGTTAAAATGACTTCCTTCATGTACAACTTTGGTCTTAATCTGTATTGATCATATTATTCTTACATGAAGTGGCACGATTGAAATCAATCATCTCAAATATATTTTTCACAAAGACGTTTGCTATTAAAGATGTAGGTTTCTTGAAATACTTACTTGGAACTGAGGTTGCAGTTTACTCCAAGACGAGAGGCTTGTTTCCTAATCAAAGATATGTTGGATCTAGAGAAGCTTGGTGCAAAACCAATTACTAGCAATGACAAGCTTGGTCTTAGAAGAAGAATTACTAGGTGATGTTGGGCATTGCCAAAGACTTGTGGGTCGTTTGATTTTTCCTACTATCACATGTCCAGACACATTACTCATGTTATTTATTAGTCTTGTCATCCAATTCCAGCATAAACCAAGAACAAGCCATATGAATGCGGTGGGCCGAATTCTTGGATATTTGGAAGGTCTCTCTAGGCAGAGGTATTGTAATGCAGAAAAATGGGCATAGTCAAATTGTTGGATATTTACTGAACTCGAGTGATCTTTGTGGTTACCGAACAGAGGTATAAGATCTCAGCTGGGTGGCGAAAGATCAGTATGATTATTGGGACGTATTATTCATTCCATTTATTAATGGTGGGAGATGGTGGGAGATAGAGGGGGGAGTGGACTCACAAGACGTGGAACGCAGCATACGCAAAGTCCCGTACGAAATGTCGGACCACATAAAAAAAATATAAAATAAAATAAAATAAAATAAAATAAAATAAAATAAAATAAAATTGTTGGGTACTTTGATGCAAATTGGGATGGAGGTGTCGACATAAAATCCACAACAAGATAGCGCAGGACTTCTTCGTGAATCTCCGCTATTTGAATCTGGTTGTTTTCACTGAGGCGCCTTAGAAAGTCACCTGATTTGGCACCAGCCAAAGGAGTAGGAGCAGCAGCTGGGAGGCACGTAGCGTTTGACCTACAAAATATCCAACCAAGGTGTTTTTCCAAGATTCGTTAATGCACCATCTTCAAAGGATCCGGAGTTTTTCGAGAAAATGTCCCATCCTTCAATATCATGATTGGGTCGACCAGACCTAGACAGGGAGGTTCGGGAAGTAGCGCGTGCCAGCATTCACTGGTGGCTCCCTCTGTAGTAGGGCGTCTTCGGTCGCCTCACTTCGATTATTCAATACTTGTTTCTTAAGCGTCTGACTTCTAAATTTTCATAAGGTCCCCCAGGAATTCCTTCTAGAGCCTGTTGAATAATTTTTACAGATTCCCCCCGCTCAGATTGCGGCCAATCCTCCTAACTGCACGCGGGCGCTTGCCTTCGGGCGCCTTCCTTCCTTTACTACCACCGACTGGAGACCGAATTGCTACCAGAGAGAGGAATGACTATAGGCATGGAACTGACTTTTTACCCTTTCTTTGCCCCGGGGCGTCCGATCCTGCTTTTCTTGTTTCGGGTTCAAGGATCGAGTGGGAAGCGGGCAGAGCTCACAACTTGTCTTGTTTCTTCTCATTCTTGCACTTGCTTAGCTGGGGACTTCAACGAGATAATTTGACCGTCTGGAAAAGACGGAGGTGCTCCTTTTGTAGAGGATATTGGAATTAGGGAATTGATGCACATTAATAGGAGGAAACTTGGTCTCATAAAAAAGCAAAAAAATAAAGTGTAATCGTATGGTTTAGTGTAGACCATCAAGCTGCTATAAAAATTGTTTCTAATCCGATATTTTATGAAAAAATAAAGCATATTGAGGCATATTGTCATGTGATTAGAGCAAATGTTAGGAGACTAACATTCTTCAAACTCCTTATGTTCAAAGTAATGATAAACTTGTTGATATTTTTACCTAAGGGTCTGTCAAGCTTGGTTAGATTAACATCCTACCTTCAGCTTGAGAGAGAGTATTTGAAGTATTACAGTAATTAAGTGATAGAAATTATTATTTCTGTTGTAGCATTGGGAACCATCAAAGTCTCTTTGGAATCTACCCACACATATGGTTGTGGTTGGTGGTTGGTGGTAGTTGAGTTATTTTGATTACCTGGGTTGTGGGGTTCCCAGCCACACCATTCCTTAATCTCATCTCAGTGTTACCAAGCCATCCCCTTGGTAAAAGGATATGTCCGAACCCAATATTTTTCTTCTGAAATCTAAAATTGTCCATCATCATCTCCAAAAAAAAAAAAAAATTATACAAAATTTGGTGGGTTATTTAGTTTTACGGTCGCGTATGATATTCAAAATTTACGTTTTAATTTTTATATTGTCCAGAAGAAGATACGAGTCTTGTCTTGATAGTTGATTTGGATTGACCATCCAAAATAGAGACATAAATACAAATTTTGAATATTATACTAGATCATAAAACTGTTGGTGTTGGATGGGTTTCCAACCTATATGAAAAATATTCAAGAGTGCGGCGAGAGCCATCCGTGTGTCAGAGAAACTCGAGAAGCTGAAGGCGTAAAAGTAGAGTTAAGAAATATGCAGTCCGAAAATCTACTCAGACCTGACCGTCACTACTAGAATAAGCGGAATTAGCGACATTTTTTAGTGACTCCATGTAAAAACGTCACTAATTTAGCGACTCCAATTGGCGACATTTAGCGACGTTTAGCGACTTTTATTCAGTTTTTAAAAGATTAGTCGCTATAAGTTCAATTTAGGTCGCTAAACGTCGCCAATAATGACGTCGCTAATTTAGCGACGTCTTAAACGTCGCTGATGACGTCACTAAATGTCCAAAATGTATATGTCGCTAAAAACGTCGCTAAACGTCGAAATTAGCGACGTCATTATTGGCATAATTTAAATCATCAAATTGAAAAATAATTTTTTTTAAAAAATCATCATAATTGAAAAATAATTTAAATGCAGTCCACCAATGTTCAAGTCTGAAATTATATATTTATCCTTCAAATTCAAATTGATGATTTTACCTTCAATACTCAAAATTTTAAATTATGTACTTAAGGTATAAATATTGGGTCCTCAATATCAAGATTTTTAAAATTCATTAATCCTCATAATCTTAGTCATTCTTCTAAAATTCTCAAAATTAAATGGCTTGAACCTCTCCCAATCTAATCTTACTCGATCATAATCTAAAAGAAATTCCTCTCGAGTTGCCAATGCACTGCTACCCAACTTAGAATTTACCCATCTATCACAGAAGGCGATATACTTTAAGAAAAATATTCCTTAATTTATTTACTCATGCTATTCAATTATCAAAGTTTTAACACCAAACATATCACCTATGATATACCCTTAATCAATTATAAAAAAGTGTCACTAAGTCATGTGATTAGCCTTATGGGGTATATCTAGTACTATCAGTGTCAACTTATACCAGCATGAGGTTTTGTCTTTCCGAAATAGGGAAAGACGGAGAGAAATAATAAAGAACTCAAGGTGAAGGTGACCGAATACAAGTACGAGGTTCAAAGAGGTTAAAGAATCGAAAAGAGAGTTGTCAGGACAGTTGTGGATTGAAATCCTATTTTTGGTAATTTCCTATTTACCTGCTCGTATCAGTACAGTTATGTAACTGATACGATGTGTCAGACATATCTAGGGGCAAGTATATCTGTCTACTACCATATATCTCAATCCACGTAAAGTAGTCATGCGAAGAGCGAACCAAGCGCACTAAGATTAGCTAGACCTTAATACACCGATTCTGACTAGACAATTGTATCATTGTGTGCACCCAATAATACATATGCCATGAGCAAGCTCGATAAAAGAATAAGCTTGCAAAAACTAGGCTATAATAGCAGCATAAGTCAAGGTAGTACAACAAACATAAATACGCTGGATTATGATGAAAGAAGGTACATAACAATTCAAGTTCACAAAAGATAAGACTCCACAAACTCTACATTTGTCATACTAATTTCTTGTCTAAGTCGATGGTCGACAAAGTAGGGGTATAGCCTCTAAGTTCTACAGTCTGATGAAATATTATCTTCTTATGCTAGCACACAGTTAATGTCATTCAGCTACACTTCAATAATAGGGCAAAAGACTATGTGATACTATGTTGTGAGGTATACTACCCAACTTATAACAATAAACTAGTACTGTAATTATCTTAAGCATACCGTATAAACTCCTGTTAAGGTCTACGAGAAGGGATCTTGGTACTTATTAGGGTATCCTCTATACTAGGTTCAAACATTATGGTAAAACTTCTAACTAACTCTAGTAGTGTCTATACTACTCTCAAGTCTTCATAATACATCAAGGGATAATGGTAAACCAATCTATAGAAAAGAAATTCTAGGGTTCACTAGATATTCTAAACTTAGTGGTGTCTATATCCCCGTTGTATTCTTAATAGGTGTGCTACCATATTTATCATTCTAATAATAGGGGTTCCTATATTCTAGCAGAAGGCTATACTCAAAGAACTATTAGGGAAGTACAGGAATCAAGCGAGATGCAATTATCCAGATGGAATGGATTGGAAGGAGAACGAATCATAGTCAATTATGGATGAGATCCTATACTCTATTCCTAGGTGCAGGCTTGTTCGGTACAATAACGTAACCGAGATAATATGCTCTAGACCTGCATGGGCCACCACAAAAACATGTCACGCCCTAGTCCCAAAAATACGTAGGACTAGGACACGTAAGCATGCCAGCCGCATGGATATGGCAACTCCAATATATGGAAACCAAATCCACACATACGCTGTAATATGAATATCAAATCCACAAGTGGTATAAATGTAATACAAGTCGCAGGGAAAAATCTAAATCTCATCCACCAAAATCATATAGAAATAAATAACCACTATCTATGAACTAGATCTCAATAAGAAGTATCTAAGGATGCTAGTTGGATGGAAACAAATCCACTACCAACACAAATAGGAAAAGTAAATACAATATAAGTACAACTCACTCAAATAATATAAGTACCCGCTACCAATCACGGCTCGAAGGGAAGACATCCACGAAGCATCTATATCCTTCCAAATCTGTGCTCCTGCAAATACTCAAGAACAGGTACACCTGGCAGCGGACCAGGTCCTCAGAGGGACGTAACAAGATACAGAAAATACGAGCCAACTTGAATACAGTAGACATGCATATAATTTAAAAATAAATAAGTATGCTGTACAAGACAATCTATATGAATGCAAATGAGGACAACTTTTCGACGTATGGGCAAGGGTAGGCTACTCGATCTAATCCTCACAACCTCACGCTCGTCAGTGGACATCATCAGCCGTCATACCTCGGGGGTAGCGACCCTCGGACTCCATCAATCGACATACCTCGGGGGTAGCGACCATCGGACACGACCCACCATAGTGCGTGCTAGTGACTACGGTGTTACCAGAGTGGTTAAAAGCCCATACGCCTAATGATTGTCCTCTATGATACTAAGTGTCAAGTGTGTGTCAACATATCTAATATATAGTAATGACTGAAGGAACTACACATGCAATAAATAAACAGAATGAAATAATTATACAGAAATATACTAAGCATGTAAAATACTGTAAACAACTTGGCAAGGTATCTTGCCTGGGGTCCTGCTGCTGGTATGAATCAGAGTCCAAGTCACAGTCCAAATAGCCTATGTATTACAAATTTATCACGTCAAAAGATAATTTATTTTAATTTATTTAATTCTATAATAATTACTCTAAAATCCTATTTTAATCTTATTATTCTGATTTTTAGGTTAATGCCTAAATTTTGTCCAAAGGAATTGAATTTTATTGACTCGAGACTCATGGCACGCAAATCGAGGCGATCTGTTGACCGAAAAGTCAACTGACACAAACTTGACTTTTATGCATGAATTCCTGTAGATTTCAACGTCAAAAACATGCTGGAATTTACGGCTTGTCCGAATTCAAATTCGTTTGGAAATTATGGCACATACAAGTTTCGTATCGTGCACCGATGGTTAAATTTTACCTTAGAAGTTCTACAGAATTAACAATATAAAAATACTTTGAAATAAATTCTGGGAAAAACATAGGTCAATGATCTCGATATTAGCTTTCCAAAATTTTAAACGGTTCATGATTCTGATTCCTGGTTCTCCCGGAATCATGAAAACATCGAAACACGTCTATTTTCGGACATGCTGTTTTCTACGAATTTTCCAGAATTTAATAAAATAATTTCGTAAAAAAAATTATATAATCAGAAAGCTAACCTCAATATCTTTCTAACACAAAAAACTAGACCTCATTTGGAGTCCGGAGCTATGCGCAATGGCTTCTGGAAGATGAAGGAATCCTAGATGACAATTCTCCAAAATTCGGCTGAAGAAAAACCCTAGAAATAAACTTAAACTAATATATATAGAGAGGAGAGAGAAAGCAGTCGCGGCTCAGATCTTGACACGTGGCAGCCATCCAACGCTGCCCGCCCCGCAGTCACTGACAAGCGGGCCCGGCACTGTTTGCTGCGGGCGGCTGACAGGTGGGCCCCCTGTTTGCTGACTGGGCAGAAATAATTTCTTTTTGGGTTTTCTTTTTCAGAAAATAGTTTTTAATTCAGTTTTTGATAATTAACCCAAAATAAATGCTAAAAATAATCAGAAAATTTCCAAAAAATTATAGAAAATATATTTTATTATTTAGAACCTAAAATAAAAGTTTGGGATATTTTTATTTAAGTTTGAATATAAAATAAATTCTTCAAAGTCCTAGAAAATTAGTGTTACTAGTTTTTAATTAACTAAAAATTATGGAAAAATCTCAATAATCTAAAATAGACTAAAATAATTCTAAATAAATATTTATATAAGTAAATATACTAAAAAAAAAATTATTTTCTAATTAACTAAGAGAATATTCTAAATAAATTCAACATCTATAATAAATATAATAATATAAAATATACATAAAATACCTATTTTGGGTGAGGGAGTTTACAAATAACCAGGCAAAATATTATTTTCTCCCATAGTTGTGTTTAATTAGAGGATTCATGAATCTCAATGGGAGAGGGTTCACAAGTCTCATTGGGAAGCAGCCATTTGTATCGTTTAAGGATCTCGGAGTAAGTATTAGGCTTTCTTTCCATGCTCATAGTAATACATAACCTGCTAGTGAGATTCACAAATTCAAGTAAGCAAAATCACTATATGATCTCAAACTGGTTATACTATTTTATTTTTTTTCATAAATTTTTTTGTAATCAAAGATTAAAAATTGGAACATTATGGATTGATACACGGTGATGTTGAATATCATAACACAAGTCTATGTAGGTTGAATTTGGATAAACAAAATGGTGCATGACATCAATTTGGATTGATACACGGTGAGGTTGAATATCATAACACAAAATTTTGGAAAGGGTATGAGCTCCTTGTAATGTTGTTGCAACAACAAAAACATAGTTTTACTTTAATTTTTTTGGATCGGCTTTGTGAGTCATCTAATTCTTCCATTCCGTATTATTAAGGGTATGTCTTAAGTAATATTTGTTATCAATTATATTCTTTGTTTTCATCTATCTTACCAGTTGGCACCCATGAGAGAGACACCTCCTACTGTTAAGGAGAAAGTGATGCCTCCTACTGTTAAGGAGGAAGAGATACTGTCACGCCCCAGTCCCAAAATACATAGGACTAGAACACGTAAGCATGCCAGCCGCATGGATATGGCAACTCCAATATATGGAAACCATAACCCATAAGTACGCTGTAATATGAATATCAAATCCACAAGTGGTATAAAATGTATCACAAGTCACAGGGTACAATCTAAATCTCATCCACGAAAATCAATATAAATAAATAACCAACATCTATATAACTAGATCTCAATAAGAGGTATCTAAAGATGACAGTCGGATGGAAACAAATCCACTACCAACTCGAATATAAAAGCAACACAATATAGGTACAACACCAAATAAACACTAGGCCCGAAGAGTAAACCTCCCCAATGATCAGCAACAAGTCCGGATCTGCGCTCCTGTGAATACTCATAAACATCTATACCTGGAAAGGGACCAGGTCCTCAGAGGGACGTAACAAGATACATAGAAGCAAGCCAATTTGAATACAGTAAACATGCATAATATTTAAAAATAAATAAGTACGCTGTACAAGATAATCTATATGAATGCAAATGAGGACAACTTTTTGACGTATGGGCAAGGGTAGGTTACTCGATCTAAGCCTCATAACTCACACACCCGTCAGTGGACATCAGAAATCGTCATACCTCGGAGGTAGCGACCAGCGCGACTCTACAGAAATTGACATACCTCGGGGGTAGCGACCAGCGCGACACACGCCCGTAGTGCGAACTATATACTACGGTTTACCAGAGTGGTTAAAAGCCCATACGCCTAATGATTGTCCTCTCATGATACTAGGTGTCAAGTGTGTGTCAACATATCTAATATATATAGTAATGACTGAACGAACTACACATGCAATGAATATAACTGAACGAAACTACACAGGCAATGAATAAACAGAAATATAAATAGCATACAAAGTACTGTAAATAATTTGGTAAGGTATCTTGCCTGGCAAGAAAGCTGCAAAGTGTAACGTCCAGATGTCACGCGCATAGGATCAGAAGCTATGGCCTCAGAACAAATATCTCCAGATACTGAAATAGATATCACCAACGTTTCCAGAATAAGCAAAATAGCTAGAAAGCACTTCCCTTTCGTCCAATTTGGACACAGGGGCAAAACAGTAATTTTGGGTCAAAGTGGGGTCCAAATGTGGCCCACTTTGCACCAAAAAGCGTGCTAGGGATAAAGGTCTCTAAATAGGACAAAATTATAGGTCAAACTAATTCTAAATGTCAATAGGAACTCAACGTACGTCCAATTTTGGATTCCGGTGAGCCGAACACAAATTCGTCCAAAAAGTCAACCGTGGGGCCCGCCAATTAGCGACTTGGTCAACTGTCTCAGAATTACGTGAAAATTGGGTCACAGGACCAGCGCGTTACCATGAGTCTAGTGGCGCAAGTTTTATCGCAATCTGACGAGGGTGCACAAAATGCGCACGGCTTTCGCAAAAGTTGCGACACGATGATTGTCCGCGGATACGAGCTGATTTCGACGCGCACACGCGTCCGAATCAGTTTCTGCAAACTCTCACGTATCCGGGTATACTGTGCGCACCGTTTGGTATACTGGGTACACGGCGGGGCGGTCCCGTTTGGCGGGGTGCGCTCCGTTTTACAACTTTTGGAAATCTAGAAAAAGTATTTTTTTGGGGTTTTCCAACGAATTTAATTCTACATACAGCAGTTAAAAATTTAATATAATTAACAGAAATTAAACTAGGTCAAGTGGTCTTCGCATACCAAAAAGAAAAATCGGATTCGGATCTCTGTGGTGGGAGATACGAACCCGGGAACATAGGTAGTTTACCGCAGTTTTCTGTTGTCACGCCCCAGTCCCAAAATACCGAGGGACTGGACACGTGGCAATGGCCAGCAGCACGCACCGATGGACAACCCAATTTAATGGATCCATCAGGGCATGCTTAAGCTGTAGTCTAACAATGAATAGAACAATTGTTAGAAGTCACAGACTATTCTAATCTCATCCACAACAGATAATCACAGATTAAATGCCAGAATAATGCAATAGAATAATTAAGCAAATCTCAATTAAGTGTCTCGAGAAACAATCTGAGAATATGTCTGGTACATCAATGCAAATAGACAGAAAATAAAGCAACTGAAAAATAGAAATAACTGAGTATATGAAGCCAGTACTCAGGGGAAGTCCTCTGGTACGATCTCGTCCTCAGGTTATGGTACAGCTCCTGGAAGTTCTCCGGTACGGTGTATCTCTGGATGGATCTCTTCGGCTATACCTGGGGACATAATCCGGATCCAGGTCCTCAGGGGACATAGCAAGGTACAAGAAAGCTCAAGCCATAATCATGCAGTGCAGGAAATAAATGAAACAATAGGGTAAACTATATAACCAGCTAAATGATAAATGCAAGTTGAGAGCATCACTAGAACTCAGGCTGAGCCACTACAAGCTCTGTGTCGGGGAGCCGGTAGCGGTAATATCACTAATAGAGTGCCTAGCTCTGATATAGAGTCCGAGGCCTCACAATAAATATAACACTAATAGAGTGCCTAGCTCTGATATAGAGTCTGAGGCCTCACAATAAATATATATATATATCAGCCTGTAGCCTGTGTGTCTCTCCCCACCCAATGTAATCACATGTCTCATGTCCATGACACGCAAGATCAATACTAATGCAGCAAGTCATATGATGTCTATGAATATAATATCTATGTCATAAAACCTGTATCCTATACAGAATCACCATGAATATCTCAGGAAGATTCTGTCTCATGAATAGTGTCAAGTGTCATGGGTTATAATGTACTTGATAAGACAAGTACGAGAATACATAGGGTCTCGATATCCATGTCTATGTGACGTTACACAACTCCGCGTACGGGGTTGGCACCCGACTAGTAATCGGACGCTAAGCAAAGTCACTCGGTCCTGGGTTGAACAGTTAAACAAGTTATATATATTTTACACAAGAACTCAGGCAAGTACTATAACAGGAATTACTACGAGTTGGCAAAGTATAATTGCCCACTGATGTATAAATAAGTCAAGAAAATAAATAGCAAGCTGTAGGGTTTGGCAAGGTACACTTGCCTGTGGTTCCGGTTCCAATTGCGGCTCTGACTTCAGCTGGAATTGCAGGCGGTACTCCGGTTGCTGAAATAAATATCACCATCAGATCCAAAAAATATCAATCAGCTAGAAACGCCTGTCCTTGAGTCCAGTTTGGAGACAAGGGCATAAATGGCAATTTTGGGTCAAAACGGGGTTCACATGTGGACCCGCTTTGCACCGAAAAACGTGTCAGGGTCAAAGGTCTTCAAATTTACCAAACTTAGTGTCAATAGGTCAGAAACGATGATATAAACCCAACGGAACTTCCAAAATTGGATTCCGATGAGCCGATCACGAAATCGCCCGACGAGTGGAGCCTGTGGGGCCCACGACACGCGATTTCGTCAACGTTCTCAGAATTGAACCAAACTTGGGTCACAAGACCAGCGTATCGCTACGAGTCCGATGGCGCAAGTTTCGTTTCGATCCGACGTGTGTACACAAAGTTAGGTCGCGTTCCAGAAATGGCGGATACGGGACGGTGTCCGCGGATACGCGTTGATTCCGGTGTGCACGCACACCCGAATCGACCTCTGCGAAATCCCACACGTCCGTATCAACGACGTGCACGTATCTGTGAAGACCGCGCGAGACCAAGTCGTCCCGTTTGGCGGGGCGTACCCAGTTCCGGGGTGAATCAGGGCGTTGTTTTTCTTATTTTTGGATCGCAGTTCGCGATCGCCACAGGACGCGATGCCCCGAGCGGGTTGCACGGGCACCGAGGGGGTCATGCAGGCTACGCAACGCAACTGACGGAATCGAAAATGGGTAAACGAGCAGGGAGATACGCGTACCTGAACAGGGTTCAAAAAACCCAAAATTTACCGTGTCCAACACGTGTCCGACACGTGTCCGACCTAGGGTTAGGGTTTGGGGGTTCTGTCGGAGCTCCGGCGGTGCTGCGGCGGGGGAGGCCGGCCGGAGAGGGCTGGGAAGGCGCCGGCGAGGCTGGGCGGAGGCGGAGCTGCGGGCACGGCGGCCGGAGGCGGCGGGAACGACGGAGAAGCTCGCGGGGCTGCGGGTTGAGGGAGCTGAGGCTGCTGCGGCCGGTCGCAGCGAGCACGGCGTGGTCGGCGGTGGCACGGGGGTTCAGGCGGAGACGGCGGCAACCGTGGCGGTGGCTAGGGCGGATCGGTGGCGGCGTCGGGTGGCGCGGGACGCGGCAGGGAGGGGTGTGGATGGCCGGAGGGGAGAAGGCTGCGGAGGTTTATATAGGGGGAGACGGCGGTGGTCGTGGGGGTGCGTGGGCCGGGCGAGGCGGCCGGGGAACGCGGGCTGGGCGGCGCGTGGCCGGCGAGGCGCGGGTGGCCGGGCGGAAGTCGCGGGGGAGAGGGATTCGTGGGGGAAGCGGTCAGCGGGTTCGGGTCGGGCGGGTCGCGGGTTGGGCGGACCCGACCCGATCCGCTAGGGTCAGCGGTCCGGTTCGTTTGGTTGGACCGGGTTCAGCCCGGTTTGAACCCGGTTCAATTTATTTTTAATTTAAAAAATAGTTTTTCGGCTTTTAAAAATGTTTTCAGGGTCCAATAAATTCCCAAAAAATTACCCTAAGTCCAGTTTTTTATTTTACACCCAAAAATATTATTTTCATAATATTTTAATATATTTTAAAAATATTTAATTTATTTAATGCCAAAAATACCTTGTTTTTAATTAGCAAAAATTTCCGAAAAATTCCAGAAAATTCCGAAAAATCCAGTTTTAAAAATCTTGAAAAATCAGGGGGTTTACATCTGTGATACCAAAAAGTGGTCTTTTTCCGTCAACTTGGACGTTGTTTTCGCCTAGGGTTACACGATGTTCGAGGTCAACTATCATACATATATTAGAGAGGGTTAAGTGGTGAACGTACCGGTGAGGACGGGGTCGAGTTTGGTTCAGCGAGGTGACGGAAAACAGCGCTGGAACACAGGCAACCTGCTGTCCAAACTGCAGTGCGCGGTGTTGCGCGTGGGGTCACGGTCGTCTTGCGGGCGGTCGGGGTTCTCCGACTGGGCGATGGCCGATGGTAAGGTGGAGGCTCTGGTTGATGGGACGTCGAGATGGAAGGAGAAGTGATCTAGGATTAGGGTTTTATGAAGAGGAGAGATTATATATAGAGAGGGAGAGAGAGATC
Organism: Iris macrosiphon; assembly: GCA_036927795.1. Taxonomy (NCBI): domain Eukaryota; kingdom Viridiplantae; phylum Streptophyta; class Magnoliopsida; order Asparagales; family Iridaceae; genus Iris; species Iris macrosiphon. The sequence goes on from JAYESA010000017.1 coordinate 141,219,604, forward strand.
GCGATATGCTCGCGGGTGAGGACACGCAGTCTCCTGCTGGGCCACGCGCGGGAAGGGATTAGCTGGGCTAAGGGGGTTAATGAATTTGCTGGACTAAGGGTTTTGTTGGTTACTTTAAGTAGTTTTGTTTTGTGTTTTTTTTTCTTTTCTTTTCTTTTCATTTCCTTTTCCTTTCTTTTTCTTTTTAATAATATATATATATATATATATATATATATATATATATATATATATATATATATATATATATATATATATACACGTATAGAAAAATCTAGAATTTGTATTAATGCATACCATTAAGCTAGCAACTGTCCACGGGGTCTCCTAAATGAAAAAAATTAGAAAAAAATTATACCGACTCCATAAATCTCCTAAATTCACAAACACCTAAAATAAAAATTAAATAAAATCTATTTCTCCTAATTGGCTCATAATTACTACAGTTAAATTAATAATTAATAAAAAATAGCTTAATACGGTTTTTAGGATTAGGGATTTTACAGATACCACCTGCTGTATCTCAGACGGGGAGTTCTAGTCACCCAGCACATATAGCGGAGATTGATCACATAGACGTGGTTTATGTGCAGTATCTGAGGGACTGGTGTGTGCCCCAGCGTGTTGGATATCCTCGAGATTGATACTGTGATGTTTCATATACTTTTATTGTGGTTATTGTGTGATTGTGATACTTATATATTATGCCCATTGTGTGACTGTGATACTTATATATTATGCATTTTGTGTGACTGCGATACTTTTATTTTGTGTGTATTGTGTGACTGTGATATTTTATATATTTTTTGTGTTATTTCGTATGCAAAAAATTCAATGGAGGGTTGCTCTAGGTCTGTCTATAATATTTGTGTGTATTGTATGACTGTGATACTTTTTATTCATATTAAATGATGTTAATTTACTGGTGTTGAGTGTTCCACCGAAGGGATCGGCGAACCCAGAGAATTCAACGGAGGGTTGCTCCGGGTCTATTTTTAATTAGAAATTCATAAATTGCAGGAATAATAGTTTGGACGTTTAGCGACGTATTAAATATTCATTTTTTTTATTTTTCTGTAAAATTAGCGACGTATTTAGCGACGTTTAGCGACGTTTATACATGTCGCTAATTAGCGACGTTAATAGACGTCGCTAATGACGTCGCTAAATACGTCGTTGTACGTCGCAATATGCTGACATAGCAGTACTGCCAGGTCATTAAAGACGTCGCTGTCACGTCGCTAATTAGCGACGTTTGTTTACGTCGCTAATTAGTGACACTGCGTCGCTAAACGTCGCTAATTTAGCGACACATTTATGTCGCTAAAAACGTCGGTATAGCGACGTTTTTTCTTTCAGCGACGTGATGAGTTTCGACTTATGTAAAACGTCGCTAATTACGTCGCTAAATGTGATTAGCGACGGTTTTTTGTCATTTAGCGACGTTTTTTGACGTCGCTAATTTGACTTTTTCTGGTAGTGCGTGTTCGGTCCAAATTCGGTCGAGCCGAGTTCGGTCAGTTTCAAACATAACTCTTTATTATTGGGCTAACCGAGTTCGATCCAAGTTGAGTAGAACCTTTCTGTTAGGTCAGACCGAATCGGTCGTCGGACTGAGATGAGTTTTGGGTGTTTATTTGCACCGTTGGATCAAATCTAATGGCCCAGATTTGTTTTGGGATTGAGAGGACTATATAGGTATTTTCTAAACCCTAATCTATGCAAGTTGAAGCTTTACACCTTTAATAAAGAGAAAAAGAGATTGATGACTATTTTGAAGGAGATATCATTTCAGGTAATTATTCTCGTCGTCTCTTGTTCTTCGGAGTCTGTAAACTATTTTTCATATTTCAAGTAGTTGCGGTGTGGAGAAATTTGTAAGGAGTCAGTGTATCTTCTTATTCAATTACTGGAGTTTTTTTCACGATTAGACTCCGATTGTCCCGTATTTTTTTTTTTCACAAAAAAAATTTACGTCAAATTTGTTGTGTCTACATTTTGGCTCTTTTGTAATTATTGACAAATTGGTTTCTATATTTTTTCGATTTTTTTGTAGTCTTTTTTGTTTGGAGGAACGGTTTTCTTATTTGGTTTTCAACAAACATAAATTTGATATACTATACGAGGCAATAAAATTAAATAACCCAAATTTTAGTGGTATTTAACTGTATTAATAACAATGAGACGATGTTATCATCTCTCACTCCGGCGTACCATCTCACAATTTTGATTTGAATGAAATGTTAGGTCAGCTACTATCTACACACTAACATTTTAAATACAAATTAACTGTAAATTAAAAAAAAGAGAGACTAACATCATGCTAGTCTATTGTCAACGGTTTGTTTCATTTTTTAGAAACACAATAAGCCGGAACAATCACAATCAGTATTGTCATGATGCTCCCATCACTTTCCAGGTGCTAATCTGTCTCAAACTCCCCCATGAGCTGGCACCTCAGTCAGTCAATGCATGAATAATGCAAACCAAATATATATATATATATATATATATATATATATATATATATATATATATGAAAAATAATATAAACTATAAGTTAATATTTTTACATGAACCAATACAAATATGAATCAATAGAAATATAATATACTAGTACACATGGGTGTACATGAGATATAGTAATCCATTTCTATTGGTCCACATGTACATGACTCATTTAGTAATATAAACATATGACTCATATCTCGTTTATCCTATATATATATATATATATATATATATATATATATATATATATGAAAAAAAGGATATTAGCCATAGGCTCATATTCCTACATGAACAAATGCACATGTTGACTAATAGAAATAGAATGTACTATTACACATAGTGCACATGGGATGTAGGAATTCAATTACTATTGGTCCACGTGTGTATGACTAATTTTATATATATATATATATATATATATATATATATATATATATATATATATATATATATGATAATGAATATTGTACCAATAATTATTGTAACAATTATTGTACCATTTATTCTTAATCACACATAATAATATCTTGATAAGTGTGCATTTTACGTTGATAAGTCCACCAGCACATTTATCAATGCATATTTTATATTTATCAATACACATTTTATTTAAGTGAAAGGTGCATTGATAAATATACTCATAAAAATACCAATGTAAAATGTACACTTACCAAGGTATTATCATGTGCTCTTAGAATACATGTTAACAATTTTTTTTAATAAAAATGTGTTGTTGAGAATGATGCTGATGTGATACTATTTATGGAATAATTTATAACCACACAATTGAAAAAAATATATGATTAAAATTACTTGTTATAATAATTTAATATAATATTCTGCATATTATATATATATATATATATATATATATATATATATATATATATATATATTTGTGTATGGATGTCCTTATTTTTCGACCAGATCAAACATTTGCATCTGTATATAAGGTTGTCTATGTCTATGCTGCCAAATTGAATATAAAACTACAAGGATAGGATCATTGAATATAAAACTTGTAACACTTTCCCGGTCAAGATGGACACCATGTGGCACGTCCCGGTCATGTGCTTGACAATATTAAGCTGGTTAATTTGAAGAAGTATTCACACATTAGATATATAACTTATTTAAGGGTTTTGTTAAAACGTGTTTCACATGTTAACACATTAATAAATATATATTTTATATTAATACTTCTATTAACATATTTATTAATACATATTTTATATTAATTAATATATATTTTAAATATTGAATTCGAGTGGTTTTTGTGGTTACCGAAAAAAAATATAAAATTCTGACTGGATGACAAAAGCTGGATCGAACCACAAAAATATATTATTTATTCTATTTCTAAAATAATGAAAGTTGGATAGAAGTGGCCCAAAAAACATATAATATAGTATGCATGCCACTCAACATGTGATACAGGTTAAAGAACGGATACCTATACCATGATGCCTATACAAGATCCATGACTAAAGATATCATATAAGCTTTACACCAAGTTTTATATAGTTCTAGAATAATATTTCAATCTTTAGGATTATTTACACTGGTTCTCTCTATGTTTTGTACTTATTATACGAATATTTTCTAATTTAAAAATAAATATACTAATATTTTTATGTTTTGTATTAAATATACGGACTATTCGTAAGCTTTATAATTTATGTAAAATATTTTACATTGTCCGTTCCTACTTTTAAAAAATATATATAATACATCGGTGTCAGTGTATTTATTTTTTAATTAGAAAATGTTCGCATAATAAAAACAAAACATAAGAAGTGTCCGTGTAAATAACTCCAATATTTATTAATTATAATTCTAGAATTTTGCTGCAAATGACATGAATAATATGATATCAAAATAATTTAATTTTGTTCTTCTGGGACACGTATTTTAACCGAATTTAGGAAAAAAGAAAAAAGAAAAAGAAAAAGAAACTAGACGGTGATGTGAATCGAACTCTTCGTCCATAAATCGAACCTTCATGATAACACAAATATTAACTCGCTAAACCGTGTAGATTTATGTGGTAAATGGCAGAAACTTGACAATATCTATACTAATATTAAACTACGACCTCTTTGAAATCGTTGTTTGGTGAAGAATTAAGGGTTCAAAATATTTGAAAACAAATTTAAATTTCAAATATGTACATACACGTTATAACTGTAGATGCATTCGTACATATCATATACATCTATAAATACATGCATGCCAGCAGGATCGGTACTGAATAATTGAAGGTTCTGTGCGAATCTTAAAATGAGGCTATAAATTTATTTATTCGTACTTTTTAAAGATACTATTCTATGTATTTATGAAAATATATGGAGATGTTCTTAATTGTATATTATAACTAAATCTATAGACATTTACTAAAAAAAATAACTAGAACTCAAATTATCTATATTCAAGCACATTACATTACATAATATAATAAATATATTTAGATAGAAGACGTATTGACCGTTAAATAATTAAATTATATAAATAAAAACTAGGCTTGCACATCGATGTTTCTTAAATAAAGACTAGGCCTGCACATCCAAATTTCTAAATTATATAAATAATAGAAATCTGATCATTATTGTAGAAAATAAAACTCACGTCAGATCTTTATTATAGAAAATAAATTTATCTAACAATTGTGGGATCTTTAGAAACAAAATAACAATTGAACCGTTTAGAGATGATAGACATCACACCGGTCAGAACAAGATATTTGAAAAATTCTAGAAATTTTGTATGATTATAAATATGAGTCTTAGAGTCGGTAGGAAATAATGATTGAAGAATTGAAGATCTTATGTGTATAGTAGAGCCTAGAGATTAAGAAAGAAATATAATGACTTAAATTACAAAATTATAAAATTGACTATAATATATATTGGAGATTCTGTGCGACCGCATTTTTTGCACGCCCAGGCCGGCGCTACATGCCAGCCGTATAATTAATCAAGTGACAGCAATCTATCAAAGCTTACATTTCTTAAGTAAACACTCTAAACATAGGAAAGGGTCATAGCTGAGTCACTTCAACAAGTTTAGGTCCATGGACAGGTAGCTAGCTAGTTTCCTCAGTACAAATTGGATGGACCATATATGTCCGTCTGAATTCTGAATGTGCATGCAGATTAGATTCTGGGACCTGAGAAGTAAACATGGGTGAACATTCCGTTAGATCGAATCGAATAATCTAAAATTGAATTAGATCAAATAAGCAAAATTGAAATCCAATCGAAATAGTCTATAACGGAACCAATCTGAACCGAATTAAATTTGTTCAGTTTTCGATTTATTCGATTTCTTTTTATTTACATTTTTTTAATTTGTTAATATATATAGTAAATAAATATATCTAGATATATTTAATATATACCTATAGGTATCAGTGTGAACCAATAAATTTTTTTTTTTTTGTCGGATCAATATTGATCTACTGTTTTTCAAAAAATAATTATAAATAATTTTTTTTATAAAAATTGAAAATTAAATTTGGACCACAAAGATTAATCCAATGGCTAAACAAATTGGTTAGACTGATTTGGTCCAACCTAATTTTTTATTCGGACCGGTCCAATTTTTAAAACAATACTCGTGGTTTGCATGCTATGGACTGCATCAAGTCAACAATCTAATGACACAATAGAGATAATGACTTCACCAGCTTGGAAAGACTCCAGACAAAGGTGGGACCAGGAATTTAAACTGAAATAGAGTACAGTGGACTACCTACAGGCTAATTCATCATTCATGTGAAAAAAAATAAATATAACAAAAACATTTTTTTGGGTGCAATGGAGCACATCGGTAATTCCGCCGCTGACTTAGAGACTTGTAAAAGCTGAGGCTCGTCTCGGTCTATTTTTAGATTCAGAATTTTCGATCTCATCTTAAATTTATTTTTAAAATTTATTTTGTAGAATAGTAAATTTAATTCAATTTCTAATTTTTAGATTTTCGATCTCATTCTATCTATGGTAGCTATATATTGGGTCTTTCAATTTCTAGATTCTAGATTGTATGAATCTATTTTGTAGAATAATATGTTCCAATTTAAAACCAAATTTTCTAAATTTTAGAATTTAGAATTTTTTACATTAATATTTTAATTACACAATAATTAAAATCGGAGCTCACTTCATCCTTTCCTACTTTATTATTATTAATCTTTTTTTTTGAGATACCAAATTGTATGGGAAAGTCGTAACTAGTAATAATGCTCTAAGAACTATATATATACACAACAACATTGACATCCTACGGTGGAGAGGAGTGTTGGTCTCTGGAGAAATACTGAAGAAGAAGAAGAAGAAGAAGAGATGGAGGGAGTGAGTGTGCGGAATGGGGATGGGGAAGTGGAGGTTATTATTGAGGAGGAGGAGGAGGAGGTGGAGAGTAGTCTGGAAATAAGACAGAGGAGGAGGGGCAAAGTCGGAACTGGACAGCAGAATGGTGGACCTCCTGTGGAGAAGAAGGAAGAGGAGCATAGAAGTGTGTTCTTGGACTCAGACCAAGGTACTTTCAGAATCTAAGCTTACTCTACTTTCTTGCTTTTGTAAAATAATTTGTAAATTACTGATGTACTTGTGTTGATTGTTGTGGATATATCTGGCCCATCTCTGTTTAGTGCCCCTACCCTACATATGATTGTTTTTTGGTAGTATTTTAGATATTAGTGTCACATAATTTGATAGAATAACTTATTGGTTTTTATTTAAAGGATCATGAGTTCAAGGTGTAGTGTAGTCCTGCTGTTCTTAAAAGTTAAAGCTCAAACTTGTTCATAATTATTATGTTCTATAGTTGTTGCATAGACAATGTAAATATAATAAAAATCTAGGATACCGAGATAAATCTTTGCGCATATATCTGCATCCATTACATTTGAATTCTACATAATATTTGTGTCTCAACTTTATGTGTAAAGATTTCTTATATCTAGTGAATTAACATATCTCCATCATTCCCTTTAGTTTGTACACACAAGATGTTTTGCTGAAATGCTTCTCTATATTAAAATTGGTTAGATTCTTAACCCAACCCCTATAGGCTGTGTACACAAGGTGTTTGTTCAATTGCTTGA
>JAYESA010000017.1:141227318-141367318 GCA_036927795.1 Iris macrosiphon
TTTTTACAGTGCAATTTTTGAAGAGAATGTGTCAACTAATTGTAATTTTTTTGACAATTGATTAACCTCCAACAATGAGTGTTTTCTTCTTCTTAATATTATGCAATTATTGTTGCTAATTGAGTTACTTTGAAATCAGGACTTTCTTCGCCACACGAGAGTAGCATCATTCCTGGAAAGCAAATGGGTGGCTCTTCCATCAATGTGCAAGCTCCTCCGACTACAACTGTATCAGATGCCAGCAATCTTGCAGGTAATTACATAAGTAATAGACAACATGACAAGTATTAGGAAACTACTACTGCTCAAATCTACTTCTTAATATTATGCAATTATTGTTGCTAATTGTGTTACTTTGAAATCAGGACTTTCTTCGCCACATGAGAGTAGCATCATTCCTGGAAAGCAAATGGGTGGCTCTTCCATCAATGTGCAAGCTCATCTGACTACAACTGTATCAGATGCCGGCAATCTTGCAGGTAATTACATAAGTAATAGACAACATGACAAGTATTAGGAAACTACTACTGCTCAAATCTACTTCTTAATATTATGCAATTATTGTTGCTAATTGTGTTACTTTGAAATCAGGACTTTCTTCGCCACACGAGAGTAGCATCATTCCTGGAAAGCAAATGGGTGGCTTTTCCATCAACGTACAAGCTCCTCCAACTACAACTGTATCAGATGCTGGCAATCTTGGAGGTAATTACGTAATTAATGGACAGCATTACAAGTATTAGGAAACTACTACTGCTCAAGTCTACTTCTTAATATTATGCAATTATTGTTGCTAATTGAGTTACTTTGAAATCAGGACTTTCTTCGCCACACGAGAGTAGCATCATTCCTGGAAAGCAAATGGGTGGCTCTTCCATCAATGTGCAAGCTCCTCCAACTACAACTGTATCAGATGCTGGCAATCTTGGAGGTAATTACATAATTAATGGACAACATGACAAGTATTAGGAAACTACTACTGCTCAAATCTAGTGACCTAATATCCTGCAATTCATTGCCACCTAATAATAATGTTGAAGATTGTCTTCTGTGTGTAAAGTGTAAACTACTGTGTGCTTACAGATTTGCTCATCATAACTAAACACCAGTGGAAACCATTAAGATTCTGGTTTTCTCGGATTACCTCCTTCCACTAGGGACCACTTTGATTAGATTTGACCATAACTTTAGGACTAGCTTGATTTATCCGCATGTAATGGTTATGAGTATGTTATCATTTCCAAGACTTTCCTTTTCCTTCTTAGTGAACTAAGTCGTAAGCTGTTAAAAAACCTTCGGGTGCCTTTATCTTACCTTTGACAACTGGAAAACTACTCATTGATATTTGTATTTGTTTCAACAGTTCAGAAATACATATCTTCAAAAGGTTAATGAAAACCAATATAGGGAGAACAGTGGATTAAGAGATAAGAAAGACTTTATATGTTATGTGTTTTGTTAGTAAGAATTGATTAAGCTTTCCCAGAGGCACAAAAGAGGAAATTTATTGGGTTTAAGTGAGAAAAGCTATTAAATAGGTATATTTAACTTTGAAATGTGTGATAAAATCCTTTTGTACGAAATTGGGGCATAAGTGGTTATAAGTTATTGGAGATATATGGAAAATTTAATATCTTGAAAAAGTGAAGAGCATAGATAAGTTTATAGAGGATTTATATGATTTCGTGTTTAATGAAATTCTATCAGAGAGATGGAGTTAAAGAAAAGAAGTTCCCAGGTTCAATGTGGACTTCAACCAAAGCCTTCTGAATTGTATTTAGAAGGATGCAGTCAGGAGATTGTTGCAACCATCTATTTCGGATACTAATCTTTAGTAAACAAACGTTTTAAGAGGAAAGCTGCTATGTATTCAAATTTTCTTTAAGTTTCTATATGCGAACTTGAACTTCCAAAAAAGTTCATATTGGAGTAGATATCGATCAGATGAGAGATAATGGTCTTTTCCCTTGTGATGGAACTTTGTTCACATGGTCCCATGATAAATAATGGAAACATCTTAATGGGATCTCTCACATTGCTGAAATTTTTGTTGAAATTAGTTGATGATTTTATTGATTGTCTCATTGGCATTATATAGCCTTATAGTCATTAATACAATGATCTCAATCATTATGACAATAATCTCATAATGGAATATCCTGTGACATATTCTGGCATTAATGGAATATCCTGTGACATATTCTGGCATCCCAAATATGTCCTCAGGATATTCCTATGTGCTTATACTATACTTAAATATGACACCCAACATACCATATCAACACTCCCCCTCAAGATGGGTGAAAGATATTCACTAAGCCCATCTTGTCACATCCTCTAATCATGCTCACTGAGGCGAGTCCCTTGGTTAGTCCATCTGCTACTTGATCCCTAGTTGGAACATGGCCAAGCTCCAGTAATCCACTATCCAACTTCTCTTTGATGAAGAATCTATCAATCTCGATGTGTTTGGTCCTGTCATGTTGTACTGGATTGTTGGCGATACTAATAGCTGACTGATTGTCACACCACAACTTCATCTTGGCTCCTTGATCCAGCTTCAGCTCCACCAGCATATTCTTCAACCATAGTAGCTCTGCAACTCCCAAGGCCATAGCTCTGTACTCTGCTTCAGCTGTCGATCTGGCCACCACAGACTGCTTCTTACTCCTCCAGGAGACCAAGTTACCTCCTACAAATATGCAATATCCCGAGGTAGACCTCCTGTCATCAGCACAACTAGCCCAGTCAGAATCACAGTAGCCCTCGATGCTCACGTGATTGTTCTTCCTGAATATTAGTCCCTTTCCGGGAGCACCTTTCAAGTACCTCAGAATCTGGTACACTGCATCCATATGACCCTTCCGTGGATCATGCATGTAGCGGCTCACCACACTTACTGCAAAGCAGATATCAGGACGTGTGTGGCTCAAATAGATCAACTTGCCAACCAGTCTCTGGTATCTGTCCCGATCAACTGGTTCTCCAGCCTCAGCATCAATCTTGAACCTCTGATCTATTGGTGTCGCTGCAGGTTTGCACCCCAACATCCCAGTTTCTGTGAGAAGGTCCAGTGCATACTTCCTTTGAGAGAGAACAATCCCCTCTGCTTCTCGAGCAATCTCAATCCCAAGGAAGTACCGAAGAAGGCCGAGATCCTTCACCTCGAATTCCTTGCCAAGCTTTCCTTTGAGTTGGGCGATCTCCTGCTCATCATCTCCTGTGATAATCATATCGTCCACATACACCGCAAGCATGGTGATGTGGCCTCCACTCCGACGGAAGAACACAGTATGATCAACATTGATCTGCTGATATCCCATCCCTATCATCGCCCTTCTGAATCTGTCAAACCACGCTCGAGGAGACTGCTTCAGTCCATAGAGGGACTTCTTCAACCTGCAGACCTTGCCTACTGTCTGATTGGTGCCAAATCCTGGTGGTATCTCCATGTACACCTCCTCCACTAGATCTCCGTGAAGAAACGCATTCTTCACATCCAGTTGGTGTAGCTTCCATCCACCATTCGCTGCCAGAGAAATCAGAGTCCTGACAGTGCTCATCTTTGCAACTGGTGCAAAGGTCTCGTCATAGTCGATGCCGTACGTCTGACTGTATCCTTTGGCTACTAGTCGAGCTTTGTAGCGCTGAACCTGTCCATCTGGGTTCTGCTTCACGGTAAAGACCCACTTGCATCCAACTGCTCTCTTCCCCTCTGGCAGTCTCACAAGCTCCTAAGTGTGGTTCTTCTCCAGAGCTCCCAACTCCTCGTGCATTGCCGCTTTCTACTTTGGATCGTTCTTGGCAACCTGCCAATTGTTAGGTACAGTAATACTATCCAAAGATGCTATAAATGCTCCATGAGAAGAAGGGATATGGTCATAAGAAACAAACTGAGCAATATCCCAACCATATCTGTTTGGAGGATTTTCTGCATTGCTGCGAGTGGTCCTCCGTACATATAGTGGTGTGGGAGGAGTAGAAGTAGGAGGAATGATATCTTGTGAAGGAGGGGGTATCACCTGAAGGGGGGTTGGTGTCGGTGCCTCAGGAGTTGGGATGAACGCAGGCAAGGGACTTGGCACTGGCACTGTCGGTACTGGTCCTGCAGTTTGCTTCTCTCTCCTGCTGTAGGTAAGTAACTCTCCCTGAGCCGTAGGCCTAACACCTTCACCTTCTTGTCCCTTCTCCGTGCCTCCATGCCAAACTTCTAAATCGGTTACCACCAAGTTCTCCATCTCCCCCTCTCGCCTAATACTGGCAGTATTAGGTGTGTTGTGTGAAGTTCCGTCCTGGTGGTAGTATGGCTCATGCTCCCGAAAGTGGACATCCATACTGACAAACTTCTTCTTCTCTACTGGACTCCAGCACACATACCCCTTCTGGGTCGCTGAGTAGCCTACGAAGATGCATTTGACAGCTCTGGGGTCAAGTTTCCCAACTGATGGCCTGTTGTCCTTCACAAAACACACACCCAAACACCTTCAGTGGGAGTATCCCACTATTATTGCCTTGCAATACCTCACATGGGGACTTCCATCCGAGGACCTTCGAGGGCATCCTGTTGATGAGTTGAGCTGCTGTCAACACTGCATGCCCCCACAGACTCTGTGGGACATTCATGTCGATCATCATACTTCTTGCGACCTCCAGAAGGTGTCTGTTTTTCCTTTCTGTAACTCCATTTTGTGCTGGTGTGTATGCACAGGTGGTCTGATGCTGTATTCCGTGTGCTGACAAGTATTCTGCAAGCGTCCTGTTGGTATACTCCGTTCCATTGTCAGACCTCAGTACCTTCACAACTGCTTTGTACTGAGTCTGGACATGCTTATGGAAATCCCGAAAACAAGCAGGTACATCATTCTTATTTTTCATCAAATATAACCAGGTAACACGAGAGGCACACTCAATGAAAGAAACAAAGTACTTATAACCATTCATAGTGTTAGTAGCACATGGACCCCAGACATCAGAATGTACTACCTCAAAAGCAAGAGTGCTCCTATGACCCGTGCCAACATATGAGCTCCTAGTAAGTTTTTCTAACTCGCACGCATCACATACTAATTTCTCTTTATTTGTTTTTGCATAAATCTCTGGATACAACTTACTTAGAGTATCAAAGGAAGAATGTCCCATCCTCCGATGATGGAGTATCAAGGTATTCTCAGTCCTCTGCTGCAGTCCTTCCATGTCAGCCTTCTCTGCCATAGATACCAATGCTGAGTCTAGTCCTTCTCGATCTAGGTACCACAGTCCCTCATGCCAAGTGCCAGTCCTAAGTCTTCGTCCTGTCCCTTTCTCCTGGAAGGTCACCTTAGGAATATCAAAAGAAACAATGCATTTAAGTTGGAGGATTATAGAACTAATGGACAAGAGACTGACTGGAAATGATGGAGCATGTAAAACATTGGATAATCTTACTGAACCTGTACAATTAACAGTACCCTTACCGACCACTGGCTGGAAAGTGCCATCAGCTGTCTAAATGCTGTCTGCTGATGCTAGGTGAGTGTAGGAAGAAAACTCACTAGCATTCCCCGTCACATGCCGAGATGCTCCCGAGTCGATAATCCAGTCTGATGATTTAAGGGAAGAGATAGACGCAAGGGCAAGTGATTCGTCAGTACCTTCTGATAGATGGGCATACATGGCAGCGTTGCCCCTAACAAAGAATGAGGTGGACGCCTCCTCTGTTCTACTCCTCATGTCTCCCAGTGCCTGGTCCTCCACAGTAAAGGTGCCATCAGCTTCTCCGTTCCCTTCTGATATCAGGAGGTTTGCCCGATAACCTCCTCGGCCGCCTCGTCTACCCCCTCGACCACGACCACGTCCTCCATTATATCCTCGTCCGCCGAACGGTCCTCGTCCATCACCTGAATCTCCCTCCCTAGGTGGTTTGGTACAAGCATACCGATGATGACCCATCTCCCCACAGTTGTAGCACTGCCGGTTATGCTGCCAGGGCTCTCCCTTAGATCCTGTGTTACCTGAGCTGGTGATCGCTAGTGCTGACTTTGCTTCGGGGGGACCACCTGTCCCGGCTTGCAGCCTGATGCGTGTCTCCTCCTGGATCATGGCTGAGATAGCCTCCTCAAGGCTAGGGATCTTTGGTTGGGCTAGAAGTAGGGCCGTCCTCTGTGCGAAAGCTGCAGTCAGCCCTTTGAGGAACTTCATCGTCCTCTCCTGCAGACACACCTGTCTCTCCTTACACTTAGGGTCCCCGCAGCTCGCCCGATCTGAGGAGTGATCATAATCCAACCACAGACGCTCCAACTCCGTGGCATACTCCTGCACCGTCTTCTCTCCCTGTACGGTGTCATCAATCTCCCCCTTTATCTGGAAGACCCGTAAGTTGTTCCCCACACCATCATAGGTCCTTCTCAACTTCTCCCACACATCTTTCACCATCTCAATACCGTCTACTGTGGCGGCAATAGACTGGACTAAGGAGTTGAGAAGCCAGATGTAGATCACCATATGAGTGGACTTTCACTCATCGCGTCCTGTCGAGCCCTCATCCGGCTCTGTCGTCTCGCCCGTCAGGAACCCCTCCATGTTTTTTCCTGCGAGGGTTCTTCTCACCCGCCGTGACCAACTCAGATAGGTGGCTGGTCCATCTAATTTCAGATCGATGGAGGGAAGCTTCAACTCCGGCGACGTTCGTGTCGTGTTCTCACCAGCCGACATCGTCAACAACTTCATCAACGTCGCCACCTCTGCAGAATCTAGCTTCTTGATGATCTCCTCCATCGATGCGTCGTCTATCCAATCACGTCACGTCCGCTCCACGACTCACGCTCGTCCTCGTCGTCCGCTCCTAGATCCGAACATGTCCCCCCTTTTTTCAGATCTAGGTATCCCTATTAGGCGCTGTCTCGTGCTGGTGCGGAGGAGGCGGCAGCACGCATGTCACAGCCGCCGTCGCAGCAGCAACAGCAGTCGCAGCAGCCGCAGCAGCAGTAGTAGCCGCAGCAGTAGCGGGACGGGGCCGCAACAGTGAAGGGCGGCCTGCGAAGGGCGGAGAAGGGAAGAAGGGGGGGCGTGGAAGAGTTCGGTGGAGGAGATCTAGGAAATCCTCCTGTGGGTTTGTGGAAGCTTGGTGACGGCTAGGGTTTGTGGAAACTTGGCTCTGATACCATGTTGAAATTAGTTGATGATTTTATTGATTGTCTCATTGGCATTATATAGCCTTACAGTCATTAATACAATGATCTCAATCATTATGACAATAATCTCATAATGGAATATCCTGTGACATATTCTGGCATTAATGGAATATCCTGTGACATATTCTGGCATCCCAAATATGTCCTCAGGATATTCCTATGTGCTTATACTATACTTAAATATGACACCCAACATACCATATCAACAATTTTTAGTAGGTCCTGGATTCCTTCTAGAAATGTAAAGAGAACCACGAAATATAGAAGAAGAAAAATTGAATTTTGTAAGAAGAAAAATTGAATTTTGTGTGTGTACTTTATGCAAGATACGTGGGCGAAAATCTTCAGTCTCAATTATTGTGTAAATGTTATTGTTTACACCAAACTATTTCAGCCATTTGTCTAGCTTTTCCTGGCTAATTTTCTTTTCGGTATTGTCATTGTTTGTTAACAATATGCATTATATTTTGTGGCAGTTTCATCTATGAATGTTGTTATGTCTTCTTTATATCTTGATTCGGTCAGCAAAAGGCCATCAGCATAGCTGAATGGTAGATACTGATTCATGTAGCAACCCCTAAAATTTGGATAAAGTATTTGTTCTATGAAGCATGGACACTCCAATATCACTGTCGTGTCCATTTAATATCCATGTCAGACAAGTACAGAAACGACATGAAAATTCGAAAATACACTAGGGCATGCCAAAACCGGCATTCGTTCTTGTTGCCATGTCTGTACCATGTTATATTCGTATCTGTGCAACATAGGTGGTGTTGTTTTTAATCTGATTTGCTATAAAAAGGATGTGCTATTTCTAATGTTTACATAGGAAATGGCCCTAGAATGATTCAAATTGCCAACCCCAAAAATTATGATGAAGGCTTTATGTTTGTTGTTGTGGTCTAATCTTTATTTGTTAATTACACAGAATTGAATGTTTTTAGAATCATGTTAATTTATGTCAATTAGATCTGACAGACATTGTTATATTTATACCAGGATTTAGAGTTACAATAGAATCATATAAAAGCTCCAGTGGAAATCCAGCCTTGGAAGCGAAACAAATTGCTCCAACCCAAAACATAACCGGTCCAGCTAAAGTTGCAGAAAGTCGCAGCATTTTAACAAAGGATGATGCAGGTACTTCGGTTTTGGTTTTCCTCCTAGTCACATGGAATCCTTGCTTTATTGCCTATCATCAGATTTGCCACTAATATCAATACTGTAATGATAATATCAGGGTCTCCATTACCTTATAAGACCAATGACATTGCTGGTGAAGATCTATCCGTAGAAGTGAATCAAGTCTCTCCATATCTATCTGCTTCAGAAACTGAAGGTATGGGGAAATGTCACTCTCCAACAATGACACAGATCTTATAATTAAAATCTTACATCATATATTTTAAGTCTAGTCTGCATACTTCATCTTACCTTATACCAATCTTTTTGTATTATCTAGGCTATATTATGCGAATAAATATTTTCAATTTTTGTAATGTATTTGCATCTCACTTATAAATATTGCTGGTGATACCACCAAGGGGGTGGTCCAGTGGTAGCACTGGTAGGGGAGGAGAGGAATAGCATGGGGTTCAAATCCCATTTTAGGCCAAATAAAAACGAGAGAGGTTCCTGGTGATAATCTAGGAAGCACCTGGACAATACGTGATTCGTGAGTATCACATGATATGGGAGATACGATAAGCAACTTTCAAAAAATTTAGGATACATATACGTTAGAGATGCATACTTCTTTTATATATATATATATATATATATATATATATATATATATATATATATGCAACAAGTAAAAAGAGTGTACCTGATTTCCCTAAGGTTTTGCATTTTAGTTTAACGAGTTTGGGATGTGTAATGGGTTGTGGGTTCGATTTTTCTTTTTTTATTCAAAGATGCCTTTCAGTACATATGCTACATGTATCTGAAATAAAAAAATTATAATTCAGGATACCTGTTTTTACGTATCCTGGACGTATCTAATGCGTACAGAAATTAAAAAAATAATTATAATTCAGCAAACGTGTTTTTAACGTATCCTGGATGTATTGAATGTGTATAGCATATCCAGTCCGTTTGAATACGTATCGTGGACGTATCTGATGTGTATAGCATCATCATCCAAGCCTTCTCCCATCATAATGGGGTCGGCGATGGAGCATAACAAAGTTCCATGAAAGATTTGCCAAAGTTTATATGGCCGGCTGTCAACTTGACGTCATGTTGGTGCCAAATTCCTAGCCAAGGTAACTATGAGCATGAGGGGGTCATGTTGGTTTCGATGCTATAGATCGCACTTGTTATGTAACCATAATATGGGCAGATAGTAGGTGTGCATTCTTTTTCTCTTTTCATTTGTAATTTATTGATGCAGGAGATGGTACCAAGACGCCTATTCTCGAAGTTGAACCTTTATCTCCTGGTGGAACTTTTGAAAGAACTCAAAATATTAATGGTTCAGTGCTACCTTCTTCCTTTCCTAAGTTACCTGGTAAGATAATTTTATCTTGAGATGTAAAGCAGATTATAATTTCTCAGTAATTTATCTTATAACGGGCAATTGATATTTCATTCTTGAGTTAAAGATGCAGGATATGATGACATTAAACCTATTGCAATGGTTAAACCTACATCGTCAACTGGAAGTACTCAAACCAGTGGAAGTATCCATGATTCAATGCCACATGCTTCTGTCGAGACTCTTATTGATGTGGATGTGCAAGGTGTTATAGTACCTGGAAGAAACAATGAATGGGATGTGCTGAAAAGCATTGTCTATGGGGGATTGATTGAATCAATTACAAGCCTTGGTGTAGTATCATCTGCAGCTGGAGCTGATGCTTCCACACGTAAGTGTTTCCATTCTACTTAATAATATTTTAGTCTTTTGCCCTAATTGTTGCATTATTTGCCCATGCTAAATTCTTAATTTCATGTTATGCTTTCACTTTAATGGGTAGATTATGCACTTCATAACTGACGTTCAGTTGTAGCTTGTGAAGATTATGATTGAAAAAGGTTGTGCATTAGGCTTATGAAGATATACTATGATTGAAAAGCTTGTGCAGTATAAGGGACCTCTGTTATATTTAAGAGATCTAAAATATTTAGGAGGGAAAAGAACAAATAAACAAAAAGCTATTGAACAACAGAGCATCACAAATCTGCAATATGCTTTTGAAAGAGGAGTACCTAATTCCCTTTGTTGGAAATCAAGAGTAAAAAGACTTAATAAATTATTAAGTGTCCTTCTAAAAAAGAGTCCTTTGGCTTTTGGCGAAATCCATCAGGAATCGAGCCCCCTCAAACTTCCATTCAGGTCTACCCTTGATTTTTTTCTTCTGAAAATCCATTGTCTATCAATTTCCAAGTAAGGTTCCTATAATAATAGCAGCACCCCACCATTCGCGACAAAAAACGATGAGATAATTTGTTTGATCTGAACACTATTGTATGCCCCTCTGATCAAATTATATATATATATTGACAGAAGTGCATGAACCTCTAATTTGTGACTTCCCCTTATCCAAGGAAGGTTCTTACTTCTTATTCATCTGTCTAGACTCTTTGGCATAATATACTTAATCCAAAGGGTAAATTACAGGAGAGTACCCCCACCCCCACCCCTTCCTCTCTCTCTCTCTCTCTCTCTCTCTCTCTCTCTCATGTTTTTAGTATATTTAGATCATCCCTTCTGTTATTTTTTTTTCTAGACTTCCCTCTTACCACCTGGTTTCTCGGACAAAAATAGCTAAGCCTAGTCTATAAAGGAAACTAATATATACTCATAACTATCATAACTAGTGCTAGTCTAGAAGGAAAAATGCAGTGATCTGTGCTATTTATATGGGATAAAGCTAATTTATCTATGGTTCTGATTTCATTTCTTTGATGCATCGGTACAAATTAATCTTTTTCTTCTATCTATATAATTTTCTTCTTTATCTCATTTGTATTCTGTTCTAATTTTGCTGATTGTCAACATCCATGAGGTTGTCAGCCTAATTTCAGTTGGGGCCTTCGAAGAATATGTGCTATAATTCATTGATATATGACATTATTTCAAATTGGTTTTTAAATGTTTACATTTTGTCTGATGATCAAAAATCCTTTATAATGTTTCCTTCCCTTTTCAGTGAATATCTGTGCCTTGGGGTTAGCAAATTTGGTTGGTGGATTATTCGTGATTGTTCATGATGTAAGGTGCCCTTGTTCTCCATGTTAAAAAGATTTCTGCTTGAAGATTAAGTTAGCTAATATTCTAATATATGTTCCTCACCCCCCATGAATTACTTCAGCAGTATTTGCACAGTTTTTCAGGTATATGGATAAGATACAAAATAGTTAACAGGACTTTAAATAATGAATGCTAAAGAGTATACTTAAAATACTGATCTAATGCATTCTCTGAAGAGAGGAGCAAAAAAAATAAATAAATGTCAGACTAGTTTTGCAATTAGTTTCAAACTTCAATGTTGAAAAGAAATAATATAACCATACAACACTGAAGAAGTAGAATCTGATATTACACTAAAGTGAACTGCTAAAGCTCAAGTTAGAAGAAGGTAAAAGAACTAACTGAAGGTTTCTCTCTAATGTTTGTTTAGTCGGAAGTGGTGGATCAAGGTTACTTAAAATTTAAGTTTGTTTTGTTTTATTAGTTTTCTCATGTGGTGACAGTTTAATTATTGGGTGTGACTAGCTGTTGTTAGGTTGACCTGGTTATCGATATTAGATGAAATATATAACTTCAATTCTGGTTAGGTTAAATTTTTTTTTTTGTTGATCCTCACCATAGACTGATATGGTGCCCTTGTGTTGATGAACTATTCTTGAGATTTTATATTCCATTGTCTCAAACTTGACTTTTCAGCACCTGTCTTGCCAAACTTAGGCTGATAGTTGGGCAGTTTTGGATAGTGAGCAGCCAGTTACTGCAGGTTTTACATTGAATTCATCTTCCTTTTGGGTATTAGTCAATGTTCTAAAAATCGGGGTAGGCGACGCTTAGGCGCTAGGCGGCCGCCCGCCGCACCGGAATCTCCCAAATCGGCAGTCCTAGGCGGCTAGACGGACCTGTTCGGCCTAGGCGGGTAGGCAGGAATTGAAATTTTTTTTTTTTGAATTTCCAAAATTTCAAATTTCCAAATTTTAAATTTGAAATAAAAAGAAAAAAAAATCAGATTTTAGAAAAAATTCAAGAAAAGTCAATTTTCAAATTTTTTAAAAAATTCAAAATGAAAAAAAAAAATGAAAAGAAAAAAAAGGAAAAATTCAAATTTCTAAAGAAAAAAAAAAAAAAACACTTTGTGGCGGCCTAGGCGCTATTCGGCCCTCCCCCAAATTGTTGGCTTTATATTAAGAAGGCCCTATTCAACCTAGATCCTTCACCAAGATTACATTATAGTTTCTGAACCAATCCATAATAGAACAATTAGAATCTCAGTAGGTAATTATGTAAAAAATTTCCTTTTGTAGATATCGGAACTGAGAAGCAGCCCAAAGCCTGAAGCTACGAACCAGAGAGAGGAACCAGCTGATCGGTACTGGGATCTGCTTGGAAGAAGAGAACATTTCCGGCGGCACATAGTTGTCTCTATACTATCATACATCATTTTTGGATTACTTCCTCCTGTTATCTATGGCTTCTCTTTCAGAAAGAGTGACAACAAGGAATACAAGGTCATTGCAGTAGCTGCAGCTTCTTTGCTTTGTATTGCTCTGCTGGGGATCGGTAAGGCCCACGTGAGGTCGCAGAAAGATTATATCAAGAGTCTACTATACTACCTCATGCTTGGTGTGTCGGCCTCTGGCCTTTCTTACGTAGCCGGAGTATTCATTGACAAACTCTTCGTGGATCTTGGTGTGTATGACCAGAGTGCGTCTACCTCGCCTTCACCGCCTTCATCACTTGAGTTTCAAGGTATTGGATCTGGAGCATCTGCGGCATGGGCCTCTCTTTAAGGGCTCTCCACCTCTGAAGTTTACCAAACCAACAGCTACATGAGGAATGCAATTGGTAGAGAGCTTTCTAGAGTTACTTAAATTATCCATTTATTTTGGGGTCATTGCCAGTGTATACAAAATGTTCTTTCCCTGGTACTATAGCCTAGTTTACGGTTGTCCGGCTGTTGAATACTGGAATGAACGGTACTTTAAAATGGTTTTGCTATATTTATGTTTGGAGAGTTTAGATGAATTACTTTTTTCCCGACTGAAAGCAGATGAGAAACGGAAATAAAATCATTTGGCAGCATTCCAATGGTTCCTTTGTTTAACCTGCAGCAAAGATATGAGTGAAGAAGAATGATATAACTGTATCAATGTAGGGGGAAAAACAAAACAAAACTATATTTGATGAGATACAATTGAGCATATTTATAATATTAAAATTCTGTTTTTGCATATTTATATATGGGGTATTTTAGCAAATGTCTTTATTCGAAATATAGAAGATAGCATATACTCCCACTATTTAAAAAAAATAACAAATGTTTCCATTTTTTGTAGGGAACAATTAAAAAAACTAAGGTACATCTCCACTACTTTAACCGAAATTTTGATTGCTTTATTTTTTAGTTGTTGTGGCATATGTTAGTTTTAATATTTTGAATGGGGGACATTTGTTAAAATATACCTTTATATTTCTTTAGCCATTTTAATGTAAATAATCTTGTCACAGAAAATAGAAAGGGATGAGAAATTTCAGGTAGTTGGGTTGTACAGTGAGACTTTTAGCCATGTTCTAATTTTGAGATATCATTGGTTGCATCTCCCTTCATTTGCAACTTTATTGCCATTAGTCATTTGATTTCCAGTTAGACGAACTGAAAAGATGACCTACACTACAAAATTTAGTTTTGCAGAGTTGCAAGCATGAAGAATTGACATCCTCTGTGGCTAATATTTCGTGCTATTCATATAAATAGAAGAACCATACAAGATTTTGCATGATCTCCTATTAGACATTGTAGTATAGGCTGAGAGATTTTTGCTGGAGGGGATTTAAATTTAACTAGAAGATATCTGATGTTATTTATAAGTATTTTAATCTTTCTAAACTTGCATGAGTTGAAAAGTATAGGTCAGCCAGACAATCTACACATTAACATTTGAACTACAACAATTAAATTGTAATGTTGATAAAACGAAAATCTTCTTCAGACTTGTGTGCAAATGACTGTTTTCAATCATTTCATTGATAATGCTTGAACAATCACTGTCATCATGCTCATCATTCTCAAGTGCTCCCTGTATAAGTTTGTTCCTCAGTCAGTCAAATCAATTATACAAATAAAATAAGTATCATAGTCTTGATTAGCTGTCTCAATTATGGGAAGATCAACTTCCTACCATATCTTTGTTAGTTCTCTTCACTTAGCTTGGGGACTCACATATGATGTGATGATCTGGGATAATTATTCTGTTCATTGTCTCTATAAATCTTGAAAACTACTAAGATAGGGATAATTATTCTGCTCATAGTCTCTATAATTCTTGAAAACTACTAAGATACTGCATGTCATTTAGTTGAAAAGAAGATGTAAAGTAATTGTGTCATTATGACTTTAGTGTATTTTGACGAGAGAAACCATTATATCTTGGGTTTGTTAATATGTACACATGTTAACACATTGATAATTGTATATTTTATATTATTATTTTTATCTGCACATTTATCAATGTAATTTCACTTAAAATGTGTATTGATAAACATAGAAAGTACATGAATAAATGTGCTGGTGTAAATACCAACATAAAAAGCATATTTATCAATGTGTTAACATGTGGCCTTAACCCTTGTTAGCAATTCGGCAAACGGAAAAAAGTCGGGACGGCAAAAGTACGAGTATAAATCGGCACAATACAAGTAAAATACGTTACAAAATTCGGTCAAATATTCGTCAAACGTGAAACATTCGGATTAGATTTAATTCGTATTTAGTACGTTTTATATGAACAAATTCGACACTAAAAATTCGACATGTATTTGTTTTTTAATCACTAATAAATAAGCAACCAACTCATTAAACACAAATTCATAAGTCCACATTTCTACCCATCTCACAAAATGATTATTGGTGGAGGCAACAAGACTGTCGAATTTCTTTCTTGGTTAATTAAATAGGTTGTATGTGAGGGATTTTTTTTTGTATAGACATTTTTTTTTTTGAATTGTGCCAGGTTCGTTAAATGTAGCAAGGCTGCAAGAGTTAATGAAAGACTGTTGTGTTTATTTTTTGGTTAATTAAATAGGTTGCGCTGCTAGTCACAATTTTATGAACCAAATTTTTTAATTATTCGTACGAAAAAATTCGTACGGAACGCGTACGTAAGTATTATATGTTTATGAAAGATACGCAAAAATTTGCATATTATACGCGTATTATTCGGATAATTGCTAACAAGGGCCTTAACATGACACATGTTAACAAAATCCATATATTTTTGTTGATCGCGATGCTATCAGTAGAAAAAAGTTTGACTACTTTTTCTACTTCTAGGCAGATGAAGCCTCATAACTTAAGAATTGCATGATAAAGGTTAATTACTAATGCTGGATGTTCAATGACTAATAGTCATCTATATCTGGAGTCCTATTGTTCTCAGAACCTCAAGAAAGTTCATCATATATATGCTATCCATTTATATATTAAATTTGGCTTTGAAGTAGGTTTAATAGTGCTTTAATATCAGATACTGTATTTTACGTTTAATACTTTATATTAGTAAAATTTGGTAGGAAACTCCTTGGTTCCATCCTTTATCTAAAAAAGGAAATTATATCTTCGGTGAGTGTTATTAGATTAGTTTTGCATGTCTAAGAGCTTCTCAGATATTTGATGACCAGTCTTTTTGTCTCCTTGATTCCATCCTTTATCTCAAAAGGAGTAAAATTTTTTTTTTTCCAAATATTTGAAGACTTTGTCCAAAAAAATAACTTAGAAAAAAGGCCAATGTTATTGGAATCGTATTTTTATCTCAGAGGACATCACAAATATATTGAACTTTTTACTGCCGAAACTACCTTAGTATTTTTTGGTGGCAACTCAAGTTATGGATAAAAGAACCCATTTATTTTGGCTTTCCTCTTTGTCTTCTTCCTTACCAAATCCAAAAACCTAAAACTCAAAAATCTTAAAGCTTTCCAACCTTAAACCATAATATTCTGAGCCATATTTCCTTTAAAGTTTTTCGACCAAGTTTGAGGTACTTTTCCAACAGAAATGATTTCCGAAAATGAAGAAGAGGCGATTGAAGAATTTTCGATGAATCGACTCTTATAACCCATTACAAAGTATTCGAAAAGCTTTCTAAGAACCTAAGATTGTTTTTCATTCTTTTCTTTCTTCATTTTTGCAAACAATGTTAGGAATCAACTAGACATGTCGAGACTGTCATAATTTTGATAGTCCTACGGTACACTAAGATTGCCAAAAAATTTGTAGTCCTACAATGTATTAGGACTGCTAAAATTTTAACAGTCTTACAGTACATAAAGATCGAAAACTGTTCACCCTTGATCTCTATGACAAATTTTTGGTTGAGCTTGTTGGCGGATAAGGAAAAAAAAACTAGAATGATGCTTCCTAAATTCAGCAATGAGAGTCTGTGGGGTCGTAACATGTTGGTTATGATGGAGGACTCCTGTGGGAATGGACACAGTTCGAATTTTTTCTTGAAAATTTAGTTCATAATCAGATAAAAAGTACATAAAAGAAAAATAAAACAAAATCAGCAAGGGGGGTCAGCCTTCTAATATTGCATCTCAGTGAAGTTGTACTCTAGTAGGCAACTAAAAAAAAAATGCAAACATGAGAATGCTTACTAGTTTAATAGTCAGGTTTTAGTAGAAAACTTTGGTGGGGAAGAAGTTTGTAATAATTTGGAGTTAATAGTAGTCTGGTACTATGGAAAAACTAGTTTGGTTATGTACTAAACATTAGAGAGTTATGTAGCTTGCTGATTGATATATTAGAAGTGATGGTTGGCATTGGTCGAAGATCTGACTAATGCTTACCCTATTAATTTAGTTAACAAAAAAAAAAAAAAAAAAAAAAGGCTCATTACTGAAGTTAGAAAGTAGTTGTTTATTTTTTTCAACTATCAACATCTTTGGCTAGTTCTCATCACCATAAGAACATCTCCAACCCTGTTGTGAGTTTGGAAAAAAATATTTGCCACATAGGAATCACATTTTCTTATTTTAAAATTATTTCTTCAATACAAATGTGAAATAAATTGTGAAGTTGACATGACAATAATATGTCAAAGACAATGTAAAGTTGGTTGTCTAGATCTAGATAATGGACTTCACAATGCTTTACTTCCACATCATCAATTATGAATAAAATAAAATAAAAAGTGGAAACTTTTTTTTGAAAGTTGGAAAAAAAAAATAATTGTTATTGTCTTTTCAATACTTTTGCATTGGAGAACACTTTTCTATCTCATTGTCTTGAATGAATATAATTTTGTCACATAGAAAATATATTATCTTGTATCTCATGTCACATAGAAATCACAACACAAAATAAGACTAAGGTTGGAGATGCTCTAAGGATATATTTGTTGCACGATTATCAATTTAACCATTCACACAGCACATTTTCGCCTTTGGTAAAACTGCATGCATTTAAGTTTTTGAATCTCCTCATCGGAACATCCTCTCATTTTCTGCACACACACATATATATATATTCACCAATCGGATCATATAAATTAAGCAAATATTAAAAAAAAAATCACCATTCAACCTTCCAACAGATATCAGATTAAAATGGATATCGGAACATAACGAACATTTTTTAGCACAAGAGTTGTTCATGTATTTATTTTTAAATGCACGTCTCCAATAGCAATAGCCTTTGACACATTCTCGTTTCCTATCTTCAACACTCCACAGATTCATGTTATATATGTGACAAATAGTATCATGTTGTGAGATACATGCGTTGAAGTCCCTGAGTCAAACAGCCAAGAACTGTCAGCGTAGATGAGGTTCATAACAACTTCATCACCCACAATAATAACATCACCCTCATGTGCTAAGGCGATCGTTGTTGTGATCTCACTCTGCTTCCCCTTGTCGTCCTTGTTCTCTCTCTTCCAAGCGAAATAATTTCGCTTTATGTGGCCCTTCTTGCTACAATAGTAGCACTCAGAGTCCTCGAACTGACTCAAGGACTTACCTCTGCTCTTGTCTCTGCCACCGTCCAGATCTTTGCTTTTACTCTTGTCACGGCTCTCTAAAACAAGTACCTCGGAATGAGATGTAGATGAAGTACCATGAGATTTTCTCCGCAACTCTTCATTTAACATCCCGCTCTTGATGAACTCCAGACTAACAATACCTTCTGAAGCAGAAGCGATCATAGATACTCGTACAATTTTTCACGAGTCTGACAATGCATACAACAACCACATTTTCTGAACTTCGTCGTCGAACTTTACTCCCATAGAGGATGACTGGTCAACCACGTCCTGAAACTCACTCAGATGATCCATAATGGGTGAACCATCCTTATACCTCAGACCCATCATCTGTCGGATCATGAACAACTTGTTTATCTCAATTTTCTTCGCGTACAAAGATTCTACTTCTCACATATAATTTCCTTGCTTGATCAATATTAACAATATAATTGTACACATTCTCGTCCACGAACTGCCTGATATATTCACATACATGCATGTGCTCTAACTTTCAGTCCTCATCATATTCATCACTGGGTTTCTCAGAAGAAAATATCGGTAGATGCAGCATCTCGACGAACAACAAATCCTTCATCTTTCCGCTAATAGTGGTAATTGGAACTGTTTTGGTTTACCATATGCACTGACTTCACGTCCATCGCTTCTACTTGGTTTAACTGTCAACTCTGACACTTGGTAACTTATGTCCTGATACTCTGAACCTAAAGCTCTGATACCACTTTGTTAGAAACGAAATGCGAAAATCGTTCCTCCAAACCAAATGACTGCGAAAGAACCAAAATAATTTGCATGAAAATTAACGTACTAAAATCTTAGACAAATCATAACACAAATAATTTTGACGTGAAAATTCTTGCAAAAAAATCATGGAACGATTGGAGTCCAACCCTAAAAAAGATCTTCACTAATTAATTAGTATAATACGCCATCTACAAACTTTTCTACCAATCCAACCGGCCGATTACCGCAACTACTCAAAGTAATGAAAACAAATTACAAGAGGTTACCGAATAACGGAGATAACGAGAACAATCACCCGAAACGATCTCCCTTCGAAATAACCACCGATCACTTTTTATCTTCTTTGAAAGTTGCAAACTTGAGAACTCACTCCTTGATCTTCACAATAATAGATTATATATTGGAATTAGGGTTGGGAACGACCTATTTAAAGTTTCCTAAATTCCGTAGCAATATGGATCGTTGATCA
The DNA here is from genome assembly GCA_036927795.1 of Iris macrosiphon. Lineage (NCBI taxonomy): Eukaryota > Viridiplantae > Streptophyta > Magnoliopsida > Asparagales > Iridaceae > Iris > Iris macrosiphon. The sequence goes on from JAYESA010000017.1 coordinate 141,246,939, forward strand.
GATCCAATAATGTAAATAAAACACCCAAATTCGACATCAGCTCCCGACAACGGTATACCTTTGGAGGTATACTTTCGGTGGTATACCGAATTGGCTGAGTCCGAAGTTCTGGAACGAACAACAACTTTTTTTTCACCATTTTTTACATACCGACGGTATACCTTTGGCGGTATACTTTCGGTATAACGGTGAAATGCTATTTTCCAATTTCCAATCCGATGCCAACTAAAATTTGTTGTCTTTAACTTTTCGAGCTTCTTCGACACACGGATGACGCTCGTCGCCAGGGGCGGAGCCACTAGTTGGCTAGGGTGGGTTGGAGCCCACCCTATTCTTTTGTAAATCCCCTCGACCAGATTCCAGTATTTTAGGAATATTTTTGTCTATTTAGGATTTGTTGCAATAATTTATTTTATTTTGCTTACATATCCTATTGACTTGTGCATCTGTCTGTCACCTAATTATTTGGAGCTTTACCTTGACTGTTATCTCCGAACGAAGTTCACATACCTCTCCTAAACATACCAGTCTATTTTCCTGAACTTTTTGCAACTCACAGATGTGCTATAATGAGCCTCGTTTGAGACGCACAAATATCGTTACAAACGTCCGTATTTAATTCCTATTTTCCAGACCTGTACCCATCCCTGTTCCAATAGAGATTTGAGGCCCAATATGCACCTGTTTTGCCTAGACAAAAATACGTTAATTTTCTACACTGAGTATACTACATTTAGTGTATTGACACCGTAGAAAAATTATGGCCCTACCTGCCTCTAAATAATTAGAGAACACCGTGCGCAGTATTTATTTATTAAATAAATACGATGACCCGTATCACCCAGAAACCAGACCCAACCCCTGCCCAGACTCACCCTCACCCCCTCGGGACCTTTACACAGCTTTTTCCTTCAATCCTGTGAATTTTAGAATTTTCGGGAATCGGAAGTTTTTCCAGACAATTTCGTAATTGCGTAAATTCCCAAAATAAGACCTTTACGCAATTTATGAAATTACAGGGTCTTTTCTGCAAAATTTGCATATGAGGTGTCACCCCATGATTGGCCGGTGAACGTGCACCGTCCATTCCAAAAGGAGTCCAGATTCGATGTATTTACATTAAGTAAATATCCTAATTGTTAATTTACAATTTAAACCTTAAGTTATTTTCTATAAAATGAAAATTAAATAAAAGAAAAGCAAAACCTATCCCTAACCCTAGCTCAGCCGAACCCCCCCCCCCCCGCCGGCGGTGAGCCGACCTCGCCGGAGCCGACCCCCCGCGGCGAGCCTCTCCCCCGCTCGGCCCCACTACTCCTCCACCCCCACCAGCAGCAACCCCTCTCCTTTCCCCGCTCGCCGGATCCCCGCCGACCACCTCGCGGCAAGCCGCCCTCCGCCGCAGGTCTGGATCTCCTCCGCCCTTCCTCCCCACCCTGTCGATTCCACCACCACTCCCATCACCGCCACCACCTCCTTCTCTTCCTCCCTCAGCCCCCTTCTCCCCCATCCGCCCTCTTCCCTCCACAGCCACCGCCATCATCATCGTCGTCGCCGGCACAGCGCCGTGCCGACCCCTCAACCACCTCCTCCTCCTCTTCTCTCCCCCTCTACCTCCACCTCCCTTCTTCCCCTGAGCTCGCCTCGCCGGACCCCCACAACTCTGCCACCACCGCCCCCCCCCCCCGTCACAGCCACCACCACCATCATCATCACCACTCCTCCGCCTCCTCTCTCCTCGCTCCTCCTCCATCTCCGATCGCCGCCACCACCTCTTTCTCCCTGACCTCCTTCTCCTCCACCCCCCTACGACCCCACCGCCAGCCAACCCCCCCACTTGAATCTCCACCAGCGGCCACCCCAAGCCCCGTCTTCCCTCTTCTCCTCCCCGAGCTTCCCCTTTCCCCCCGACCAGCCGTGCGACAGCCCCGAGCCGTCGTCCCCCGGCCAAAGCTCCCCCGTCCGGTCAGCAGTAACCCCCTGACCCACTACCCTAGCTCCGGACACGCCAAGAACCGGACACAGCAACCTTTCAGCGGCTGGACACATCCCGGACACGACAAATCCGGACCAGGACACAAACCAACATCTCGGACACGTGAAAATCAGATTTACGGAGCCCTGTTCAGGTAACGATTCCTCTCACCTCGTATTTCCGTTTTTAATTCTGTCAGTTATGACATGTAGGCTATGTGACCCTCTCGGTGCCCGTGCAACCCGCTCGGAGCATCGCGTCCTGTGGCGATCGCGGCACGCGATCCAAAAACAGGAAAAACAACGACCCGATTCACCTCGGAACTGAGTACGCCCCGCCAAACGGGACGACTTGGTCGTACGCGGTCTTTACCGAAACGTGCGTAACGTTGATACGGACGTGTAGGAATTCGGAGAAGTTGATTTGGATGTGCGTGCACACCGGAATCAACACGTATCCGCCGACACCGTCCCGTATCTGTCAGTTCTGGAACATGCTGCAACTTTGTGTACACACGTCGGATCGAGACAAAACTTACGCCATCGGACTCGTAGCAATACGCTGGTCCTGTGAGCCAAGTTTGGTCCGATTCTGAGAACGTTGACAAATTCCTGTATCGTGGGCCCCACATGCTCCACTTGACGGGCGATTTTGTGACCGGCTTATCGGAATCCAATTCGGGAAGTTCCGTTGGGTTCGTATCATCGTTACTGACTTGTTGACACTAAGTTTGGCAAATTTAGAGACCTTTGACCCTGGCACGTTTTCCGGTGCAAAGCGGCCCACATGTGGACCCCGCTTTGACCAGAAACTGTCTTTTTTGCCCCTGTGTCCAAATTGGACGAAAGGACATGCGTTTCTAGCTATTTGATATTTTCTGAGACTGTTAGTGATGTTTATTTCAGTATCCGGAGATATTCATTCTGAGATCATAGTTTCTGACACTTGGTACTTGACATCGGGACGTTACATATTTGCAGCTCTCTTGCCAGACAAGTATACCTTGCCTTGTTGTACTGTTTAAATTCAGTTATTGCTAGTTACATATTTATTTATTTTAATATTATATAAATGTGCGCGTCCGAGCAGACTCGGGTGCAGTCAACGAAGGCGTTGACGTTAGGACTTGTGTCTGACCTAGTGTCTAGTAGACCCACCTAAAATTATGAAGTTCCATGCTCTGCAGGGATGGACGATTACAGAGTTACCCGTGTGATCGGGGGCATATGATACATATACTAGCCAGTCATGACGATTGGTGAATTACGTCAGCATATGTCTAGCCTACACTTTCCCATGCGTACTACAAGGTCTTTAAATTGTATTCACTTAGATGGTTAGCACACCCCTTTATTTATTCAGTATTTACTTTATGGCATGTCATTTTTATGTATCTTGCTATGTCCCTCTGAGGACCTGGTCCCCTGCCAGGTGTATATTTTCTTGGGTATTCGCAGGAGCACAGATCCGGACATGTTACGTTTATCCCGAGGAGGTCTTCTCTTCGAGCCTCGTGATTGTCAGATGTTGTTCTTATATGGTGTGTATTTGGTTCCTTTTTATATTCTATTTCGGCAGTAGATTTGATTTCATCTGACTGTCATTCTTAGATATCTGTATTGAGATCTATTTACATGGTTATTGGTTATCTTTATGTGATTTCTGTGGATGAGATTTAGATATAACCCTGTGACTTGTAATTAGTTTTACCACTTATGAATTATTGTTCATTATACAGCGTACGCACGTATATATGGTTTCCATATATTGGAGTTGCCATATATACGGGCTAGCTGGCATGGTTACGTGACCTAGTCCTACGTATTCTGGGACTGGGGCGTGACATGTTTTTAGTGGTGGCCCATGCAGGTCAGAGCATATTGTCTCGGTTACGTTACTGTACCGAGCAAGCCTGCACCTAGGATTAAGAGCATAGGATCTCATCCATAATTGACTATGACTTATCTTCCTTCCAGTCTGTCCTACTTACATAATTGCATCCTGCTTGATTCATGTCCTTCCCTAATAATTTCTTAAATATAGCCCCTGCTAGAATATAGGAATCCCTGTTGATGGGATGATAATTAGAGTAGTATTCCTATTAAGAACACAACTAGGGCATTGACATATCATTAAGTTCAGATTACTTAAGGAACCCTAGTCTTCCATATTCCCTAATGAACCCTAGTCTTCCCTACTACCTAATGAACCCTAGTATCACTACCTATAGATTAACTTATCCTTATCCCTTGGCGTATTTATGTATGACTTGAGAGTGGTATAAACACTACTAGGATTAGTTAAAGAATTGACCATAGTGTTGACCCTAGCCTTGAGGAACCAATAGAAATCCAATGTTGAACACTAGGACTGAAACCTCATCCTATGTTCAGATAAACCCAGTGTTACGCCAGAAACTCTTTACCCTTGTTGGCGTAAAAGCCAATTGACTCTTGGTTGCGTAGAAACCAAACTACTGCCTAGTTAGCATAAAAACCAATTATGCAGAAGATTATCTCCTTTACGCAGCAGTTATAATAACTGCTATCCACTTTCATTTAGTATTCCTTATCCTGCGTAGGACACGTCATGAGAGCCACGTAGGTAACTGCCCTGCATACACATGATGATTCTAGAATAATAGATAACCAGCGTAGAGTAACCTGATTAGACGTAGAATATAAGGATAGAATGTAAGCGTATTTGTTACAGCCTTAGTTTTCCCCAGCCATGACCCAATCTTGTGCATTAAATGCAGAGATACGCCTCGAGCCTGTGCAAAAAGAAACAGCCTTCTGACAGGACATCTGATTCTATCTCACCCCGAGCGTAAGTGACTTGTATCCAATAAAGTCACTAAACGACAACCAGGGACTCCGTACAAATTTATCGTCACAACCGACCGCTCGATCGTTGTACAAGTACTTTTGTCAGTTGTCAGAATTCACTAATTTTGACTGACAAACTCATAAGTTTCTTGTACAACTTTACGCTGCAACGCAGGAGATTTTACGCAAACCTTTTAGGCAAAACTTTACGCAGGCAGACTTTTATACAAACCTTGCGTACGCTAATTTTAGGCGCAAAATTTTAGCGCAAAACTTTTACGCTCAGACTTTCACCCAGACTTTTACGCGCAGATTTCTATGCACAGACTTTTTACGCGAACAGCTCTGAAGCTCTACCTTACGCTTCTCTGTTCTACGCGGATAGCTCTGAAGCCATGCGTTACGCCAAATTAGTTTATCTCTGCTTTACGCAGACAACCTCGAACCCCTACTTTACGCGGACTTTCTTGAAATCTCTGTTTTAGGCAGACAACCTATAGTGTATATTAAGATTGTAGAACTTTGAAGGCCATACCTCTTTTGGGTCAACTAGCGACTTAGACAAGGAATTAGAATAATAACTGTAGAGATTGTAGAGTCTTATCTTTTTGTGATTGTGAATTGTTTGAAATTTCTCATATCATAATCTAGCGTACTTATATTTACTATACAACATTGACTTATACTGCTATTATAGCCTAGTTTTGCAAGCTTATTCTTTATCGAGCTTGTTCATGACACCTGTGTTATTGGGGCCTGATCCACCTCACTAATACAATTGTCTATTCAGAATCAGTGTATTACGGTCTGATCAACCTTAGTGCATTTTGATTCGCCCTTCGCATAACTACTTTACGTGGATTGAGATATATAGTGATTAGTAGACAGATGTACTTGCCCTCTAGATATGTCTAAGCATAGCGTATCAGTTACGTAACTGTACTGATATGAGCGTGTGAATAGGAATTACCAAAAATAATATTTCAATCCACAACTGCTTTGACAAATCCCATTGAATTCTTTAAACGCATTGATCCCCACACTCATAATCTATTACCTTCCCCTTGAACTCTTGATTATTGTTTTCTGTCTTCCCTTATTTCGGAAAGACGAAACCTCGTCCTTAGTATAAATACGAAAGTGTATTGTTCTGTAGCCATTTCTGTTTGTTTCTTGGATATTTACCAAACCCTATTGCTAGATTAGATTGCCGTTATAAATGTGCTATCCTTAGAATGACCTTCGCTACCTACCTACTTTCCTGGTACGTGCACCACTATGGCAGCATGAATTTTTATCTTTGCCTCGTAACTTGGGTCAAGTTCAGAACTTAAGTATTACGATAAAGGAAGTATCATTTTGCTGTCAAGATCTAAAAGGATTTCACCTAGATGGATAATTGACTGACTCCTGAATGGATAGCAGCACCTATGACTAGATGGACTTGTAAGGATTAAGAATTCCTATGGACCAATGAGTGTCAAGCCGCTTTCGAGGAGTTGAAGAAGCGACTGACGGCATACCAGTCAGCATTGTACCAGACAAGGATTCACGTGACCAGAGTTGGTGGTCAACACCGAAGAGACGGTTAAGCAAATACAAGGACACTGGCGAGCAATGCAAGACAGACAGAAGCAGTAGACAGACCGTCATCATCATCCCTTGGAATTCAAAGAGGACGATCATGTCTTTTGAGGATATCACCATTAGGCCAAGACCTGTCGTATCAAGAGCAACCCGTGGGAACCCTTGACCATCGAGAAAAAAGGTATTTAGGAACCAGTCTATTCCCTTGATCCGCGTACCATGGAAGCATGGCGCGCCAGAGAAATCTACTTGGAAGCGTGCGGACGACATGTGTAAACGTTTTTCGAACCTATCCGTGGACCAAGATAGAAATTACTTTGTTAAATCATACCTTATGCCGTCTTTGACTTCTACCCCGGCTTAGTTTTAATTTCGAGGACGAAATTTTTATAAGTTGGGTAGATTGTAAACCCCCTCGACCAGATTCCAGTATTTTAGGAATATTTTTGTCTATTTAGGATTTGTTGCAATAATTTATTTTATTTTGCTTACATATCCTATTGACTTGTGCATCTGTCCGTCACCTAATTATTTGGAGCTTTACCTTGACTGTTATCTCCGAACGAAGTTCACATACCTCTCCTAGACATACCAGTCTATTTTTCTGAACTTTGTGCAACTCATAGATGTGCTATAATGAGCCTCGTTTGAGACGCACAAATATCGTTACAAACGTCCGTATTTAATTCCTATTTTTCAGACCTGTACCCATCCCTGTTCCAATAGAGATTTGAGGCCCAATATGCACCTGTTTTGCCTAGACAAAAATACGTTAATTTTCTACACTGAGTATACTACATTTAGTGTATTGACACCGTAGAAAAATTATGGCCCTACCTGCCTCTAAATAATTAGAGAACACCGTGCGCAGTATTTATTTATTAAATAAATACGATGACCCGTATCACCCAGAAACCAGACCCAACCCCTGCCCAGACTCACCCTCACCCCCTCGGGACCTTTACACAGCTTTTTCCTTCAATCCTGTGAATTTTAGAATTTTCGGAAATCGGAAGTTTTTCCAGACAATTTCGTAATTGCGCAAATTTCCAAAATAGGACCTTTGCGCAATTTATGAAATTACAGGGTCTTTTCTGCAAAATTTGCATATGAGGTGTCACCCCCTGATTGGCCGGTGAACGTGCACCGTCCATTCCAAAAGGAGTCCAGATTCGATGTATTTACATTAAGTAAATATCATAATTGTTAATTTACAATTTAAACCTTAAGTTATTTTCTATAAAATGAAAATTAAATAAAAGAAAAGCAAAACCTATCCCTAACCCTAGCTCAGCCGAACACCCCCCCCCCCCCCCCGCCGGCGGTGAGCCGACCTCGCCGGAGCCGACCCCCCGCGGCGAGCCTCTCCCCCGCTCGGCCCCACTACTCCTCCACCCCCACCAGCAGCAACCCCTCTCCTTTCCCCGCTCGCCGGATCCCCGCCGACCACCTCGCGGCAAGCCGCCCTCCGCCGCCGGTCTGGATCTCCTCCGCCCTTCCTCCCCACCCTGTCGATTCCACCACCACTCCCATCACCGCCACCACCTCCTTCTCTTCCTCCCTCAGCCCCCTTCTCCCCCATCCGCCCTCTTCCCTCCACAGCCACCGCCATCATCATCGTCGTCGCCGGCACAGCGCCGTGCCGACCCCTCAACCACCTCCTCCTCCTCTTCTCTCCCCCTCTACATCCACCTCCCCTCTTCCCCTGAGCTCGCCTCGCCGGACCCCCACAACTCCGCCACCACCGCCCCCCCCCCCCGTCACAGCCACCACCACCATCATCATCACCACTTCTCCGCCTCCTCTCTCCTCGCTCCTCCTCCATCTCCGCTCGCCGCCACCACCTCTTTCTCCCTGACCTCCTTCTCCTCCACCCCCTACGACCCCACCGCCAGCCGACCCCCCCACTTGAATCTCCACCAGCGGCCACCCCAAGCCCCGTCTTCCCTCTTCTCCTCCCCGAGCTTCCCCTTTCCCCCCGACCAGCCGTGCGACAGCCCCGAGCCGTCGTCCCCCGGCCAAAGTTCCCCCGTCCGGTCAGCAGTAACCCCCTGACCCACTACCCTAGCTTCGGACACGCCAAGAACCGGACACAGCAACCTTTCAGCGGCTGGACACATCCCGGACACGACAAATCCGGACCAGGACACAAACCAACATCTCGGACACGTGAAAATCAGATTTACGGAGCCCTGTTCAGGTAACGATTCCTCTCACCTCGTATTTCCGTTTTTAATTCTGTCAGTTATGACACGTAGGCTATGTGACCCTCTCGGTGCCCGTGCAACCCGCTCGGAGCATCGCGTCCTGTGGCGATCGCGGCACGCGATCCAAAAACAGGAAAAACAACGATCCGATTCACCTCGGAACTGAGTACGCCCCGCCAAACGGGACGACTTGGTCGCACGCGGTCTTTACCGAAATGTGCGCAACGTTGATACGGACGTGTAGGAATTCGGAAAAGTTGATTTGGATGTGCGTGCACACCGGAATCAACACGTATCCGCCGACACCGTCCCGTATCCGTCAATTCTGGAATATGCTGCAACTTTGTGTACACACGTCGGATCGAGACGAAACTTGCGCCATCGGACTCGTAGCAATACGCTGGTCCTGTGAGCCAAGTTTGGTCCGATTCTGAGAACGTTGACAAATTCCTGTATCGTGGGCCCCACATGCTCCACTTGACGGGCGATTTTGTGACCGGCTCATCGGAATCCAATTCGGGAAGTTCCGTTGGGTTCGTATCATCGTTCCTGACTTGTTGACACTAAGTTTGGCGAATTTGGAGACCTTTGACCCTGGCACGTTTTCCGGTGCAAAGCGGCCCACATGTGGACCCCGCTTTGACCAGAAACTGTCTTTTTTGCCCCTGTGTCCAAATTGGACGAAAGGACAGGCGTTTCTAGCTATTTGATATTTTCTGAGACTGTTAGTGATGTTTATTTCAGTATCCGGAGACATTCATTCTGAGATCATAGTTTCTGACACTTGGTACTTGACATCGGGACGTTACATATTTGCAGCTCTCTTGCCAGGCAAGTATACCTTGCCTTGTTGTACTGTTTAAATTCAGTTATTGCTAGTTACATGTTTATTTATTTTAATATTATATAAATGTACGCGTCCGAGCAGACTCGGGTGCAGTCAACGAAGGCGTTGACGTTAGGACTTGTGTCTGACCTAGTGTCTAGTAGACCCACCTAAAATTGTGAAGTTATTGATATAACTTCCCAGGCCTTGACACGTATCATTACACGTCACCGAGTGAGTACATGTAGGGACGCGTGCCTCATGCGCGACTGGCCATCAGTGTGAGCAACACGTGTAGAGGTATTTAGCTCAGTTGTTTATTTTATTGAGACTTGCATCATAGTAGGAGGTGTCCACGTCGTTTTTACGACTTATACATCTATATTGGGCGGGAAAGACATCTAGTAGGCGTATGGGACACCCCCCCCCACTGATATATACTCAAGTTACCATGCTCTTCGGAGATGGGGATTACGGTATATATAGCGAGTTACCATGCTGCTCGGAGATGGGTATTAGTTTTCTTGTTCCCATTACCATGCTCCGAGGAGGATGGGGTATTATCCTTCGTTCCATGCTCTGCAGGGATGGACGATTACAGAGTTACCCGTGTGATCGGGGGCATATGATACATATACTAGCCAGTCATGACGATTGGTGAATTACGTCAGCATATGTCTAGCCTACACTTTCCCATGCGTACTACAAGGTCTTTAAATTGCATTCACTTAGATGGTTAGCACACCCCTTTATTTATTCAATATTTACTTTATGGCATGTCATTTTTATGTATCTTGCTATGTCCCTCTGAGGACCTGGTCCCCTGCCAGGTGTATATTTTCTTGGGTATTCGCAGGAGCACAGATCCGGACATGTTACGTTTATCCCGAGGAGGTCTTCTCTTCGAGCCTCGTGATTGTCAGATGTTGTTCTTATATGGTGTGTATCTGGTTCCTTTTTATATTCTATTTCGGCAGTAGATTTGATTTCATCTGACTGTCATTCTTAGATATCTGTATTGAGATCTATTTACATGGTTATTGGTTATCTTTATGTGATTTCTGTGGATGAGATTTAGATATAACCCTGTGACTTGTAATTAGTTTTACCACTTATGAATTATTGTTCATTATACAGCGTACGCACGTATATATGGTTTCCATATATTGGAGTTGCCATATATACGGGCCAGCTGGCATGGTTACGTGACCTAGTCCTACGTATTCTGGGACTGGGGCGTGACATCTTTTTCCTATACATATTTTTATATATGGACCATTCTATTCACTTAATTTAAAATTTAAGCAATATTAATTCCAACTCCATTACAATTTTGCTACAGACCACTTGTCATACTTGGAATTATAGCTTCCAGAATGTCTTGGTTGCTACAATGAACTAGCAGAAGACCGGGAAGATCTTGGTTCTTTACAAGTCTGCAATGGACTTGTAAAAGATCAAGCTCGATGGCTAGTAATTCGAATAGACGAGTGCGACACTTTACCTGAATGTTGACAACAAGAATGATTTTGACCTTGGACTCAACATATTTGAGTACGAGGTGTTGTTGGCAGAAGTGAGAAGCTGTCATTTAATAAGGAAGGCAAAAGTACGCAGATCAACAAAGTCGACGACATGGTTCTACATTGGCCAAACATTGTATGGTATGGACACGATAAAATTAAAATATGGACATGACGATACTGACACAACATTTATTTATTTAAAAAAAATTAGAACGTTTTAAGTTCAGCCCGGGGTAAATTAAAATCCTGGCTCCGCCCTTGCTCGTCGCACTCCAGGATATTCTCCACATAGGTTGTGAATCCCAGCCAACACCAACAAAAATCATAATCAAACCTATCCTTATAATTAAGTTAAGTATATCATAATTTGGGAAAGAAATCGAGAAAACACTCTCTTTAATGGATGTAATCTTCATTTACTATTTATGTATCTTCTCATTATAATGGATGTAATCTTCCCCACAAGAGTGCACTAAGATTACATTTTATTTTCTTAATCATATTGTAATGCATACTCATGATCAGTTCCAGTACGTTTTTCTTTTCAGATATCGGAACTGAGAAGGATCGGAATTAAAGCTGAAGCTAAAGATCGAATGCTATCATTATCTTTTCACAATGCTAGGGATAGACAAAGCTTCTCTCGAGTGCTTTAGTTATTCATTTATTTAGGTTCTTTCTGATCCTAGCTATACCTAGTTTATAGTTGTCCACTGTTGTGTGTTGGAACTATCGATCAGAATTTTCTAACTCCCATTATCATTTGCGATGATTAATGGCTAATAATTAAGTCTGCGTGAGTTTATGTGTGAACTTGCTTGGATCTATTTCTTGTTTGTCAAGGTTGTAGTCAAGCTACATGTTCAGATATTGGTGTAAACTTGCTCGACTTGATCATCTTTTGACAGAACAACCAAGTTATTAGCGACGGTCCACCGATTGATCACGATTGCATGCATGCCTGACCCTCCAGTTTGAGTTAGCAACTACGTACGTACAATAAGTCCATCAAGGAATACAAAGCAATGTTGTAAAATAGCCCAGTAACGAGGAAACAGGACACAAGTTTTGTGGAGGATGAATAAACTTGGTGGTTTTTATGGAATGAAATGGTAGCTATATATAGTTGAACATTTGATGTAAAGAGATAGACTAAATAATAAATATATCAAAGTTGTTTCAACAAACAACTTATCAATCTAAACCAACTAATAATCTAAACTAACTAAACAATCTAAACAAACTAACAAGATTATCCCAACAATCACTCCCTTAATCTTGTTGTATCAATGCTTCACTTTCTTCTGATCATTAGGAAAGGATTCTCTTCGTCATCCTCATCAGTTCTCCTTTTTAACGGCTTCTTCTTCAACTGGTCCTCACGGCCATCCCGGACACGGATTTTCTGAGAAGGCGGAGGTTTGGACAAAGGCGGTGGCTGTCTTGGTGCTGGTCTAACTTCATACATCCTTTCACTCGATCTCCTCTTCTGTTCAGAGTAAGCATTCTTCTGACTCGAAGAATGAGGCACTGCAGATAGAACCTTCTTTTTTAAAGTGGGGTCATTCATGACCTTTGCAGGTCTATTTGCACCTGCAGTAGTACAAGAAACCTTTGAAGGTAAATGTTTATGCCCTACAGGCCGGCTGGAGCCATTACCACCAACAACTTTTCTATTCTCAGCTGAAACTGGCGTGGATCTGCTCATAACAGCTTCCTTGACTGGGCCTAGTCTAGTCTTTGATTGAAGATTTTTCGCAAAAGAAGTCTTCATCTGGTCGTCATTGGACACGGGCCTCGCAGGCATATGCTTGCCCATGGGTGGTTTGAACTTCAATGAATCTTGAATGGTTTTCTCCACAGAGTCGATGTCATCCATTGATGCAAAGCTCTTTATCAGGATTCTAAAACCACAATTGTCTGGAGAGATATTACTAGCCTTCATATCTTGGTACAAGTTTCGAACCTTCTCATATTGGCCTAATTTCATGTGAAGGCTCAATAGGTGGTTGTAGCCCAGAGTATCTGGCACTATGTTGAGTTCCTTCATCTTCTTGTAAAGGGTAATGGCCTTGTCTGGTATTCTCTTCGTGCAGTAGCAGTTTAAGAGAGCTCCATAGGTTAGCTGGTGCTTGATAGGTTCTGAGAGGCTTGCCAGATAATCCTCAGCAGCATCTATTCCCACAACTTTCGTTTCCATCCAATCCAACACCTCCAGCGCCTCCTTGTGGCGGCGGAACTTGCAGAGGGCTCTCACGTGCTTCATCAGGTGCTCCACCGACCACTGGTCCAGCGTCTCCGCCACCCTCTCTTTCGGTGACGATAATCGCCGGTAGAGGGAGTTCCCGCTCGCCGCCGGTGGCCCGACCGCCGGTACCAGGCTTCTCAGTGCTGCCGATGCTCTCCTTATCGACATAATCTCCTCGAGCTCCCCATTCTCACGCGCCGACTCGGCCAGCGTCTCGTCTCGCCATGCTAGCTCCTCGCGCGCGCGGTCCCTCCTCTCTGCATCGAGGAGTTTCTCCTGCGACGCGGACAGCAGCGCGTTGAGGCGTCTGGTCTCCTCCTCGCTGGCGCCCAATCTCAGCGCCTGTTGTTCGCTCTTGGCGTCCGCTTCCTCCAGAGCGGACACGAACATCCTGTTCTCCTCCTCCAAGGACGCCACCTTCTCGACGAAACTACTCTTCAGGCTCTCGTTTGCAGAGGCGAGACGCCTCACGGCCGAGTCCTTGTCGCGGAGGCTGGAGTGGAGCTCCTGGCTCGTCTTCTTCGAAGCGGCCACCTCCTCGCTCTTGGCGAAGATCTCTTGGACGTTTATGGAGATCTCGGCCCGGGCCTCCTGGAGCCGCTTCAGGTTCTCGTCGTGAGCGTGCTTCAGGTTCTCGGCGAGCCGGGATTTGGACTGGTATTCCTTCTTTAGGGACTCCAGTTCCGACTTCGTCTCCTCCAGCTCTTTGTAGATTTCTTCCATTTTTTTCTTCCCCGAATTCTCGGCTCCGGCCTCGGATCTTTCGACGGTCTTCTTGATGCACTCGATCTCGTGCTCTGCTTCGACAAGCCTGGCCTCATAAGACTCCTTGGTATCTCTCACCATCTGTGTAGTAGACTTCTCTTCAGTCTCTGGTACGCCATTTTCAACTCCATGGCCAGAACTGTCTGTTGCACTTTTGACTTCATGCATATTGACATCACCTTCAGTTGTTGCTGATGAATTGGTTGTACCTTCATCTTCATGGATCTGCACTTTTTTCTCATGAAGCATGGCCATGAGCAGTGTTGGTTCATCGTCGTCGACTTGCGTCAGATTGGCACGCTCATCGCGCTTCGGCTTGCGGCAGTCCTTCGTCCAGTGGCCGTAGATGCCACAATTGTGGCACTCACCCTTCTTGTCGTGCGTGCCACCGGACGCGTTGCCATTACCGTAGTTCGTGTTGCCGCGGCCACGACCTCTTGGCTTGCCGCGTCCACGACCATAACTTTTTCCACCATCGGAGTAGGCGTCGCCTTCCTTCCTCTGCTTCGTGCGAGCGATCCACTCATCTTCGGAGAGGAGAAGGCGGATACTTGTGTCGTCGGAGTTGCTGCCAAGATCGTACCGCTCCTCGACGGCTAGAAGACGACCGATAAGCTCTTCAATTGACACCGTCTTGAGATCCACTAAAGTATCAATGGCGATGGCGACTTGCGTGTACTTGGATGGAACGACTCGAAGGAATTTTTTAACTACCTTCTCGTCGTCCATTTCGTCGCCGAGTAGGTGCAGGTCGCTGACGAGTCCCGTGAGCCGCATGGCGAAGTCCTCGACGGACTCGCCGTCCTTGAACTTCGTTGATTCGAAGTCAGCGCGCAATTTCTGCGCCTTGGCCTCGCGTGTAGCGCCCCGTTCTCCCGGTGTGGAGAGCGCGGCTAAGAAACACAAGACGGTATCGTTCGATCGGGATATATTGAATTAAGAACTCGTCCTCGTTATGGATTTGTTTCTTCGGAATCGATTCCCATATTCAGTGGACTGCGCCCCAAGGATCGGCTTAGCGGCAGAGTCAGGAGGGACCTCTCCGCTGCTATCTTTTATTGCCTCGGTTTTCGATGTCGCTTGTTGCTTTCGTGCTTTGAGTTGGTTTTGGGATTTGCTTGTTTTCCTTGAACGGTTTCGATGGTTTTCATTGTTTTCGTTCATTGACTTGCACTTCTATTCCGAGAATGGAAAGAGAGGAAGAAGTATTAATCGAGCTATTCGTAATGCAGGTGAACGAAGCTTCCTCCTGCTCTATATAATACTTTCCATTCCAAAGAACGGAGTCGTGAAGCGCCTCCTTCCTTCTCCCTTCCAAAATCCAAGTGAGTGGCTACCAACCCGATTAGCTAGTCCTGCTTCCAAGCTTCACAGCTAATCAATCTGCACTCTTCTTTGCCCCGATCAAACGATACCAAATAATAATAAAAGAAACCAAGATAAAAGACAAATATACTTGGTTATTATGCTTGTCAATCAAACCTGTGAACTGTTGCCTTATCGTATGCTTGTTCGTGCAAATGTTCTATAAACGTGCTAAGTAGAACACATCTTGTATATGCATAAATGTTCAGGGAGGCTATGCAAAATAAATCATGCAATACTGCTTGTCGTGTACTCGTGTTCTTGCATTCGTGTTGCCTCAAATGCATGACTGTTAACTTGTTCATCGTGTTCGATCATGGACAACTTGTGCACAAGGTATTGGTTCTGCGGACGGTCGCTGGGGCACTGGCACCGATCCGATCCGGGCGGAACTCGTGTGTAGTCGTCGTGTTCGGGACTGGATAGCTTGCAGCGCAATCGTGTTCTCTCGTAGCATACTATCCTTGTCCTCGGCTACGTCCACTATGGCAACCATGCCAGTGATCATCGTGTATATTTAAAACCTGTTGCATACTAACTTGTGTCTCCGTGGCAGGGAAGGCATGGTAAGTATTGTGCAGGTAATTCAGACGGTCAGGTAAAATCCACCTAACGGTGGCACGTTCATTTCAGTAAATTCAATATGCTGCTTAACTGTAAATGAACTAAGGCAAGATAGAAACCCACAAAATATGCATGCTTCACTAAACAACGTGTTGATTGGTATAGTCAGGCTAGCTCGCCTTCACCAGCATGTTTCGATATGCTGACCCTCGTTGAAACAGGTTCTCCGCACTAAGGCGAACCGAGCGAGGAGCCGAAGTCGTCTTCCCGATCCAGTCCAGCTGTTAGCGCGTCTTCACCGCGCCTCGAAGCCTTTTGAAGTCCGAAGCTGCAACTCTTCATACACAAATGCAGCTCCGTGGCAAAGCAGTCCTCCAGCCTGGAGGTCTATACGTTTTGAGTTTATAAAAGGATGTAATGTACAGGACTGCTATCTCATTTTGAGTCAACCCTTTGTAAGCCGTTCGGCATATTAGCTAACTCGTTCAAGAGTTTGTAATAGATGTTCATTATCAATAAAGAGAACTTTTCTATGTTGCAAATCTGTGTTTCAATTTATCTGCGTACTCTGAATACGTGCTTGCTATGCAAATCATTAAAAGGCCTTGTGCGGGCGCAACTCCAGGCCCGCACGGCGGTCACGACTCGGGGGACGCCTCGGGGCGTGACATAGTGGTATCAGAGCACAGATTCAAAGTTCCTTAGACTTCGTGCTGGAAAAGTTCCTTTAACGATCAAATTCCTGTGCGAACTCTTGAACTCGCTAGGCCAAAATGAGATACGTTCATGCAATAAGTCCATAATACATTATGATCCTAATGTAATTCACCTTCTTTTGAAGGAATGGATCCAGCGCAATCTGCAGCGCAAGTCCCGGACGAAACGCAAGGCCAAGGGAGTAGTTCGGGCACTTCGGGAAGTTCAAGAAGCCAGCGAGCCACGCCAAGCATCGATCCCGTTCAGCAAATATTGCGGATGTTGGGGGAAAACCAACAAAGGGACGAGGCTCGCCATGAACGGGCCGAGAAGCGGGCGGAAGAGAGTCAGCTCAAGTTTCAAGACAATATAGAAGCACGATTCTCAGTCCAACAGAAGCAGGTAGATACCCTGCAGCAGATCGTTCAGACTTTGGCATCCAACCAGTCCGCGGCAACGCCAGCGACTCCGGTGGAGCAGCCCGTGCTTGAAGTAGAGACACCGTAAATTCTAAGAGCGAGGGACGTGACTGCCTTCGACTTTGGCCACTTCAAGAAAGTCTGCAATACCCCATTCAACGGGACTGAGGACCCAGTCGTCGCTCTAGATTGGTTGGCCGAACTTGAAGATCACTTCGCTCTGCTAGAGGTCCCCGAAGATAAGCGCGTCTCCTGCGCACAATTACAGCTCCGCCTCAATGCGCACGATTGGTGGGACGTGCATCGACGATCTCTCCAATTTGATCACGGAGAGGAGGCGATCTCGTGGACGACTTTTCGTGCCGCGTTCGAAGAGGAGTATGTACCCCCTCCAGTCCAACGTCAAATGGAGAACGAGTTCGTGCAGCTGCGGCAAGGCAGCATGACAGTTAAAGAGTATTCCGCCGAATTCAACCGACTCTCCAAATTCGCTAGGGCCTATTTACCTGATGCAGCGAGTCGAGCTAGAAGGTTTGAAGGTGGACTACGCCCTGTCATCCATTCGCACGTAGCCGTTCCTCAGTATCGGACAATGCGTGAAGTCATGAATCACGCCCTGTCGCTCGAACCACACTATCCTCACGTTCCTACCGGCGCTGTGCATACCTACACTCACAAACGCCAAAGCAACGACAGAGGAAACAATGCTACAAAGCGTCCGTACAACGGTGGCAAGCATTGGAGCAATAAGTGTCAATTCTGCAAAAAGCTTGGACACGATAAGAAAGACTGCCGCATGAGACTTGGGTTATGCCTCGCTTGTGGACGATCAGGCCATGCTATTAATTCCTGTCCGAACCTTCCTGATTGTCGTCCTGAACGCAATAATCCCTAACGGTAAGTTCTATCCTAAGTTTCGGGACGAAACTTCCAATTAGTTGGGTAGGATGTAGCGCCCCGTTCTCCCGGTGTGGAGAGCGCGGCTAAGAAACACAAGACGGTATCGTTCGATCGGGATAGATTGAATTAAGAACTCGTCCTCGTTATGGATTTGTTTCTTCGGAATCGATTCCCATATTCAGTGGACTGCGCCCCAAGGATCGGCTTAGCGGCAGAGTCAGGAGGGACCTCTCCGCTGCTATCTTTTATTGCCTCGGTTTTCGATGTCGCTTGTTGCTTTCGTGCTTTGAGTTGGTTTTGGGATTTGCTTGTTTTCCTTGAACGGTTTCGATGGTTTTCATTGTTTTCGTTCATTGACTTGCACTTCTATTCCGAGAATGGAAAGAGAGGAAGAAGTATTAATCGAGCTATTCGTAATGCAGGTGAACGAAGCTTCCTCCTGCTCTATATAATACTTTCCATTCCAAAGAACGGAGTCGTGAAGCGCCTCCTTCCTTCTCCCTTCCAAAATCCAAGTGAGTGGCTACCAACCCGATTAGCTAGTCCTGCTTCCAAGCTTCACAGCTAATCAATCTGCACTCTTCTTTGCCCCGATCAAACGATACCAAATAATAATAAAAGAAACCAAGATAAAAGACAAATATACTTGGTTATTATGCTTGTCAATCAAACCTGTGAACTGTTGCCTTATCGTATGCTTGTTCGTGCAAATGTTCTATAAACGTGCTAAGTAGAACACATCTTGTATATGCATAAATGTTCAGGGAGGCTATGCAAAATAAATCATGCAATACTGCTTGTCGTGTACTCGTGTTCTTGCATTCGTGTTGCCTCAAATGCATGACTGTTAACTTGTTCATCGTGTTCGATCATGGACAACTTGTGCACAAGGTATTGGTTCTGCGGACGGTCGCTGGGGCACTGGCACCGATCCGATCCGGGCGGAACTCGTGTGTAGTCGTCGTGTTCGGGACTGGATAGCTTGCAGCGCAATCGTGTTCTCTCGTAGCATACTATCCTTGTCCTCGGCTACGTCCACTATGGCAACCATGCCAGTGATCATCGTGTATATTTAAAACCTGTTGCATACTAACTTGTGTCTCCGTGGCAGGGAAGGCATGGTAAGTATTGTGCAGGTAATTCAGATGGTCAGGTAAAATCCACCTAACGGTGGCACGTTCATTTCAGTAAATTCAATATGCTGCTTAACTGTAAATGAACTAAGGCAAGATAGAAACCCACAAAATATGCATGCTTCACTAAACAACGTGTTGATTGGTATAGTCAGGCTAGCTCGCCTTCACCAGCATGTTTCGATATGCTGACCCTCGTTGAAACAGGTTCTCCGCACTAAGGCGAACCGAGCGAGGAGCCGAAGTCGTCTTCCCGATCCAGTCCAGCTGTTAGCGCGTCTTCACCGCGCCTCGAAGCCTTTTGAAGTCCGAAGCTGCAACTCTTCATACACAAATGCAGCTCCATGGCAAAGCAGTCCTCCAGCCTGGAGGTCTATACGTTTTGAGTTTATAAAAGGATGTAATGTACAGGACTGCTATCTCATTTTGAGTCAACCCTTTGTAAGCCGTTCGGCATATTAGCTAACTCGTTCAAGAGTTTGTAATAGATGTTCATTATCAATAAAGAGAACTTTTCTATGTTGCAAATCTGTGTTTCAATTTATCTGCGTACTCTGAATACGTGCTTGCTATGCAAATCATTAAAAGGCCTTGTGCGGGCGCAACTCCAGGCCCGCACGGCGGTCACGACTCGGAGGACGCCTCGGGGCGTGACATCGCGCACGCGCTCGACCCCCATCCGCATCATCTTCACAGCGTCCCATGCTTCCTTGGCAGTGTCTTTTACTGCCAGTGTCCGCAGCATCTCTGGCGGCACGGCACGGAGTATGACGGTCATGGCCATCCTGTCGTCGCGGTAGTCGGCTTTTCCGGGTTCGATCGCCTCCCACAGGCCTTGCGCCTGCATGTTGACTCTCATTAAGAGAGCCCAATCCGCGTAGTTGGTCCGTGTCAGCATGGGGTACTTGAAGGTGAATGACGTCGACGTCGTGGGGCCTTGCTCGTCGTTGGTTGCCATAGCTTCTCTGTTCCTCAACCCGAGCTCTGATACCAATTGTTGTAAAATAGCCCAGTAACGAGGAAACATGACACAAGTTTTGTGGAGGATGAATAAACTTGGTGATTTTTATTGAATGAAATGGTAGCTATATATAGTTGAACATTTGATGTAAAGAGATAGACTAAATAATAAATATATCAAAGTTGTTTCAACAAACAACTTATCAATCTAAACCAACTAATAATCTAAACTAACTAAACAATCTAAACAAACTAACAAGATTATCCCAACAATCACTCCATTAATCTTGTTGTATCAATGCTTCACTTTCTTCTCATCATTAGGAAAGGATTCTCTTCGTCATCCTCATCAGTTCTCCTTTTTAACGGCTTCTTATTCAACTGGTCCTCACGGCCATCCCGGACACGGATTTTCTGAGAAGGCGGAGGTTTGGACAAAGGCGGTGGCTGTCTTGGTGCTGGTCTAACTTCATACATCCTTTCACTCGATCTCCTCTTATGTTCAGAAGCAAAACCTAATTATCCTTCCTTCAGTCAATGGTTGATGATCTAAGCTTATGAAGACTAGCCAATTGGACAATAGAACGCTTGCATAAAGAAACCTACTCCATTAGTAAAGAACTAAAATAACTAGTAGAACTTATAGTAGTAGTTGAAGTATATCTTACTTACAATCTAAGTTATGTCTTCTACATTTGGCTCTCTCATAAGGAATCAGTTAAAAGTGGAGGACAAATTTGTATATATGGTGATTATCAAACTTTAACAATAAAATACATGAATTATGAAGCGGTAAGATTAGGTTATGGAATATATGATGATGTTACGGAAGTTGGTGACTGTCTAGTTAAGGACCACACACACTATATATATATATATATATATATATATATATATATATATATATATATATATATATCCAATTTGGTATTAGGTCACAAGCACAAGAAGGTATAGTGATGCAGAAGCGAGTGGGCTACACTGCTGCAGCCAATTTAGAGACAATAGGTCGTAAAGGTCATGTTGTTTCCCTCCTCCTTTTACGCTATTTGGACCACACTATGTAGAAATCACGGTATGTAGGTAAATAAGGTAATGCTAGTTACACTACACTAAAACTTTGGTCAGAGAGAATGATGTCACCCAACTAATTAATCTTTCTTGATTTTGGTCCAAGTATCTATCATGAGGGACAAATTATATCAAATTAAAGAAAGGTCGTTCAATGACCATTGGTTCAAGACATGCAAACAAATAGCATTACCCTCGTCTTTCTATTATAATACTGCTTAGAAACGACTATAATAAATCGTATAAGTTGTATATATATTTTTTATTAATTAATTAAAAAATTAAAAAATTAACTATTCGTATGTATCTCTCATGTATTTAATAAATAAAATAAATTTTTTAAAATCGTTCTAACTACATTAACATATAACAAATAACAAATCCTAAAATATATTTAAAATTCAAATTATATTTAAACTAAGTATATGATATTATCTAACTAAACACATATCCAAAATTCTGAAAACATATCTATAACAAATTATGATCAAAATATATTCAAATCAAATTTAAAATATTTTAATATAATTTAAATTTTTATCTAATTTTATATCATAGGTTTTTTTTTTTTTTTACGTGCAATGCACGTGAACATGACTAGTACATATAGAATAATTATTTTCATGACTCAAATTTCTATCTTCCATGAAACAAATAGCAAATCTTACTATTACAATAGATGATCTCCCGTCGACAAACCATGATTTAGTTTTGTTCCTGCTGACATTTGGACAGGGCCGGCCCAGAGGGTGGGCGAGTTGGGCAACCGTCCCATGTCCCTCAAAAGGCAACGCTCCAAACAGGACCTAAGCTTATTTACTAGTTCAGTCAGTTCTTGCAACGGAATACCCAAACATGCTCTAGACCCACTTAAGTAGTATTCCGTAACAATAATTTTAATTAGTAGGAAGCTGGTCCAAAGGGACCCACACATACCTATATATAATAAGTTTTAGTAACCAAAATTACAATGACATGGTTCGAACCATAGAATAAGAAATCCATTGAGAGAGTCATTACCCCGAGAAGAACTAATTTACTTGTTATTTTTTCAAATATCTTTTATTATTCGGATAGTTACTTTATTTTTTTTTTCTTCCAAATAATTTTTGTTTGATGGTTAGAAAACAGGTCAGTAAGGTTGCTCAACTAGTTTTTTTATTTATTTATCATCTTTTCATTTATTCTCGGCCTAGTCCCCGATATTCTCGGACCGACACAGTTTCGGTAAGGATATCTGGGACGGAGGGTATGCTAAAGAATATTTTTCGAGCCTGATATGATCCATTACTTAATTTCCAAGAACAAAATGGCTATAAGGTTGGTCCACAACCTGGTCTGACTCTAAGGTGTTAAAACCCCCCAGCTGCATCATGCATTCCATGTGCAACAACATGTGCTCCTAATAGACTTCTAGGGACAATTTTGCTAATCATAACTGTTTATGTTTGTAGGCTAAGACTAAATCAACAAATTTAGTACAGGGATGAGGTCGACATCTTGGTCCTAGGTGTAGCCTTTAACAACTAAAATAATGATGGCAGCAAGAATGATTACATTGTATTTGGAATGCCAGTTCATGGAAGCGGCTCACTAGTTGTTGGAGAGCACAGCCATAACATAAGCACAGTGGAGCTAGTGGAAGATCTATTATGAGAGAGAAAAAGAAAGAGAAAGAATACACAATAATATCCTTTCAGAATAAAATTCTTTCTCAAATAAGCTACAATAGTTAAGTATCGATCGAAACTGTACCAGTAAAGACCACGATGGAGAGAACGGCTTACATCATTAATTACGACTCCAGACATTTAATATGCAAAACATATAAAAGTGATAAAGACTGAAAAGAAAAAATAGCCAACTAGCAAACTTTTCCACATCAAGAATAAAACAAAGTACGTAAATATATAATTTCTTTCCAACAGAAACATTTAACTATTTGTTTCCAAAGTAATTTATTGATAGGAAAAATATATATATATACGAAACTAATCTTTGGTGTTGACAGCAAAAACATTAATATAATCATTGGAACATGGAGAAGATCTAATTGGAATTAATGATCCAACTGATACAAATCACTAGTTAGTTGGTTAACAACTAGTGGTTAACAAAATAATCATCTTTGCCATGCATGCATGCATGCGTCGTAGCTACCATGAGCCTGAATATATAGGATGATGGTGAGGATAATGTCAGCTGGTATTAAATGGGTGGCTTCCATATTCAATAACGTTATCAGCATGCTAGGGATTGGTCCATGCCATTGGTTTAGCTAGGCACCCAACCACGAGTAAAACTTCGATACAGATGGCTGTAACAAAAAATTAATACAGCCAGTGTATGACAGGTGGGTCTTTCTCTTTCTTCGTAAAATATGTAAATAATTCAAGGTGTACAAACGGACGGGCCGGTCCGAAATCTGTCACAAGTTCGACCCGGTCAAAACCGGTCTAGGTCGGACCGGAACGGTCCGATTTTTTATTTTTTTCGTTTATTTATATATATTTTATATATAATTTATATGATATAAACTATATGTTAATAAATTCAAGTTAAAATTTATAGATTTTTCGTTACTAAGTTATTTTTGTATAAATTAAAATTTATAAGTTATTTGTTCGAAAGTTTTTTTATATAACTTCAAATATAAATTTATTTAAAATTTATAAGTTATATGTTAAGTATAATTTAAAATTTATAAGTTATATGTTTAGTATAATTTAAAATTTACAAATTTCTTTAATTTCTTTATATTAATATTTATATAACTTTAAGTATAAATTAAAATCTAAATATTTATAAGTTAAATATTTTTTTTAATTTTTTTTTGAATAACTTATAAAAAAACATGTATAAATCTATTTTTTTGAATTTAAATATAAATTTATAACTTAAAATTTAAAGAAGTTATTTATATAGACATAAAGCAGTTAAATGTAAACAACTAACAACATTAAGTAAGAAAAAGTTGATTTTTTTATTAATGGCAATAAAATTATAAATGTATTATAACATTAAGTAACAAAAAAAATAAAAAGATGTAAATGCTATTTTATTTGCATAAAGCTTGTAAAAAATGTACAAGTCTTTTAAAAAAAATCGTCGTCTGTCTTTCATTGAAGTTTATTGCTCAACTACTCCTTCAGTAGAGTCATCTAGGGTACGAGATTGAAAGTCCATCTCTGCGATATCGGCACTTTCAAGTCTTGAGTTCTTTGTTCAGCACGGGTCCAATCTTGAACGCAGACATAAGCTTCCAAAATATCTGACAGCAACCGACTCCTTCTTGCTTAGCATCCTTGAATCTGCACTAAAATAAGATTCCGATGCTACCGTGGACACCGGGACCATCAGAATATTGCGTGCTATAGAAGAAAGTACATGATACATTTTTTTGTGTCTCTTTCACCATTCTAAAATTGATTATTAAGATGAAGAGTCATCTTCATCTTCTTCATAAGAATTTAGATATAAGGACAATTCTTGCGTAGGTTGGAAAGATTATTTTTGTTTCTTCCTTTGCAGTACACGTTTAGAATATGATAATTTAGACATAAAATCAGAGCTACTACCTTGAACGGTTGTACCGGGTTGGGTGGATACAACTCTTTCTTCATATAAAATAATTAAACTATCTAAAACATCCTTAATTTATACTTTCAAACTACCTATGTCAACTCTCATATTATCTTCAAAATCGTCTAATTAATATATACACCATTTAATTTAATCTTAGGATCAAAAATCGAAGTCAAACAATATAGAAGAGGTATATCACTTCAATATTTTTTAAATTTGGCTTCTATTTTGGCAACAACATTCAAAATCAGGAACATTTCTATATCTACAAAATAAATAAGACACGTTAAGAATTTCTGTTAAAGCTAAAGGAGAAGTTGGATAATAAACTCCAGACATAATACATGTAGCATTGTAAAATAATTCAAAAAATTCAAAAATAGAAGTTACAATTAACCAATCAATATTCTCAATTACTTGATAATCAAAACTAGGATTAACATTACAATAATATGTAATAACATCTTTAAACTTAATGGAAGATTGCAACATTAAATAAGTAGAATTCCATCTATGTGGTGCATCCTTAACAAATCGTCTAAAAGTAACACATATTGTGTACATAAAATTTTAAAAGCTTGTTGTCTATTTGTAGAAGAGTTCAAACTATGTAAACATGATCTAAGATTTTCTAAATAAAATTTTAAAAGCTTGTTGTCTATTTGCAGAAGAGTTCAAACTATGTAAACATGATCTAAGATTTTCTAAATTTAGTTAAAAGAATTCAAGACATTCTTGTACAATCAAATTAATAATATGACAAGCACATCTAACATGAAATATTCTACCTTCTAACATAGGCGTAAATTGTGTTTTCATAACACTAATAAAAGAAGTGTTATTACTAGCATTATCAAAAAAATCAAAAAAAAATTATTGAGAATATCTTATTCACGCACAAATTGTATTATAGCGTCACCGATTACAGCGCCGGTATGTGAAAATTCTAAAGGCCTTAGACAAATGATATATTTTTGCAACATCCATCTTGGATCTATATAATGTGCCGTGATACAAATATAACCATAATTTTGCTTAGGAGTCCATATATCAGAAGTTAAATCAAATTTACTAACATGCATAAAATTTTCTTTCAAAGCAGCCTTATCTTTTTGAAAAAATTTTAGAGCCTCTGCTCTGGCAGTAGATCTAGAAACTTTAGTAAAACAAAGTTTAAGGGTATTACTTGCATAATTATAATAGAAATTACTCTCACCAAATGTAAATGGTTGTTCCTCACAAATCATAAATCTTACTAACTCCGTCTTGTTACGAGCATCAGAATAAGTAAAGTTACCTAAAGAAGATCCTTGATCACCGGTTCTTAGCTGTGTTTGTATAGCCTGCAGTGTGCCTTTGCCATAGCAACTTTCATATTGTCTTTTTAAAGTGCTCGTGCTATCATTTTTTTCCATTTGTAAACCCGCTTACATCTCTTACATTCCGCAGCCTTAGGTATTGGTTTTTGATCTTTTGAATCTAAAACCGGTGCGCCCTCAGTATCAGTAACAAATATTTTTGTAAAATATTTCCAAAAAAAAATATTTTTCTATTGGCAACATTTGTAGTCGTGGTCATACTCCTACCTTCAGGAGGTGACATTAATTTGTGTCAGTGACGCAGAATCAGAAATATGATTATTTTCAAACATATTATTATAATAGTCATAATTTTCAAAAGGTGGTTTTGAACATTGTCCGTCCATATTTAAAAGTAATAATTTTTCAAAAATATTTAGAACAAAATTAATTACTGTGAGAGAGAGAGAGAGAGAGAGTAAAGAAAAATCTCAAATCAGAAAAAAAAAATATTATGTAATATTAAAGTTACTTGTAACGTCTGCTAGAAGCTTCCAAAAGAAATCGCAAGAAATGTGTTGAGAGGGAAGAAGTTGGACTCCAGTAATTGCTTTTGTTTCTAAACTTTGTAATTGCCTTGCTTCTAAACTTTGTATAAGAGGAAAAAAAAATTGTAGAAGGGAAGAAATTCTGTTGTGTTTATTTTTCATGAATTATGGACTATTTATAGAAATTTTTTGGGACCAAATGACCTCAAATACCCAAAAAAAAAATTGTTGTAATGGATATTTTGGTCATTTTTAGCAAAATGACAAAAATATTCCTAAAACGGATAAAAAATGCCACTAAAACGGGAATATTTTTGTCAAAATATCTCCCAACGGCTATTTTATTAAAAAATGAACCGAATATGAACCGGGCCGGTCCGGACCGGCCCGACCGAGCCGTCCGAATTTGACTCGGACCGAACGGAGGATTGACCAGGCCAGACCGGACTTGCGGGTCGGATCTTCCGACCCAGCCCAGAACCATGGGGGGAGTGGGCCGGAGCGGACCAGTCCGTTGACCGGGTCTGAACCGACCCGGACCGGATTTGACCGGGCCAAACCCGTGGCGGGTTCCCGGTCGGCCCGCACTTTTACACACCTTCAGGAGCAGCTAGATAGCAACCTAAATTGATGATTGGAACTAGCCAGCTGATATACAGTGGATTGATCTCTAAACAATAAAGTTAACGAAACATTATATATATATATATATATATATATATGGGGGCTGATCAAAAGATCCGCCTCCGGAGCCCCGCTCAAGCTCCGTCTTTCCCTCGTCTGTTGGATCGGGGGACCCGTGCGTGTTGTAACGTCCCGCAACCGCTCGGAGCGTTACGCTGAGTCGGACTAAATAAATCAAATGCTGGTTACATTTGAATTGTTGGATTTTGGGAAGAAGGATTAATTGAGTTGGTTTCAATGTGCAGATGGCTAGTGGGTTCGATGAAAATCAGGTGTTCGTTCAGAACAGTACTGAATAGCTGGATGGAAGCGATAATATCGTCTTCCTTAGTCCGATCGGTCGGATAATTTGGAGAGCACGGCCTTCTCGCACGGTCATACCAGTTGAGTAGATCGCGCTTGCATCGGACCACGGGTTCAAGGGATTGGCCGTATCAGCAGGACATGATGCCTAACGGGATTGAACATTGTGAGTGGGCTCTTTCCCTTCTCCTCTACTCCTTCATGCCTAATAATATGGAAAACACGTAAAAAGGCTTGAACACTTGGGCTGAAACATTGAGAATCACTACACTGAGGCGTGCATAGAGTGTACGTCGTTGGCTTGGTAGGATTGTGGCTTGAAATAATTTACGCGTTGGATAGTTGGTACGATAGTTGGGTTATACATTTGAGGTAGTCGGTTGGATAATTGGGATTATACTTGGACGGTTGGAATTATACAAGTTGGAATGATACAATGGAAATATCGGGAATTTGGGCGAGCGAGCGTGCATCCGTGTACGAGTATCACTGGGTCGCTTTGTCTTGCAAAGCGAGCAGTTGTGGTTCGAAACCGAACAACTGCATAGACGAGGGTATTGTGCCACTATTGGGGCATTGTGCCACAGAATTATTCGGAGTGTGTGGTGTTGCACCCAATGTGAAACACTGTGTTGGGAAGCGACAATGTGAAAAGTAGGCATAACTTGGGCACAACTTGAGAGATTGTGCATATGGGTATTTTGGTGCCTTGGGATATATATATTGAGGTCCAGATTTGGACTCCTTGGTTGGATATGTTAGAAGAATGGTTATGGATGCTTCGGTTGGATATCGGTTGAACGAGTCTAGGATCGCTTGGTGGGGCGAGAATGTTCGATCCTCTCGCCATACCTACTTTCTGTATGTCACGGACAACCTGTGTACACAGGGTTTGACATTTCCTCGAAACGGCTTCCCGGGGCACTAGGACCGTATCGATCCGGAGGGAAATATTGATTCGTGCTAGTCACGATACATTACGGGACCTCCAGCGGGGCTTGCTACCCGGGCTGATAGGGCGCACCGTTAATGCTTGGATTTTGTCCTTTATGGCTTGGCCAGTGACTTCATATAGATAAGAGTTGGCTTGCTTTTCTTTTGTTGGTTTGGCTTTCGTGTAGGCGCGGCCACCTTGCCTCGGCAAGAGTGTGCACTCGATATTGGGATATAAACTTTGGTTGAGGGTGGATATTGAGGCGAGACTGTTGGTTCGATATGTTATCGTGCAAGCGATGGCATTGAGTTAGACGGGTCGGATATATATAACTGCTTGTCGTTTGGTTTGAGTTGAATGCTTGCATGCTTAAACTGTCACACCCCGATCCCGAAAGGGTCGGTCGTCCTCGCTTGATCCTTTACGGAACCGATTCGTCCTCGCTTGGGGCGTGATGCCGTACGAGCCTGGAGTTGCGCTCGTACAAGGCAAGAACTTGCAGTTATAGGAACCCATTTTGAAACACAATTTATAAAACACATTCACAGAGATTTGAACACAGTGCAGGAAGAAACATGCTTTTTCATTGATAATTCAGAGTAATTTACATAGAGTTTACATTGATGCGCCTCTCGGCTACTTGATTTGCATTACAAAAGATAAACTCAAAAGGCAGGGCGCGCTCCATCAGATAGTCCACGTCGTTCATACATTACGCCCTTGTATAGGTTGAAAGTCCAAGCCGCCAAAATGATCTGACTCCAACTATACTTCAAAATAGAGGTGCTCCTAACGCCTCCTCGTCTATCCACTAGCGTTGCACCGTCTGAGTGCCTGAAATAGTTGCCCACAACGTGGGTCAGTACTCAACTTGTACTGGTGAGCGGGATGAACCCACTCGACTAAATCGACACTAGCTTATTAGGGGCGAGCATGCATTAAGATGACTTCTATAAAGAGGCAAGTGAATTCAATTCATATCAGTTGCATGTTTTGATAGGAATGAAAATAATAGCGAATCCAACCAGTGCATCGATTGCTTACTCAACCGATGCACGCCTTCCCTGCAACGAAACACAAGTATACTTACCATCTGCACAAGACAATAGATTAGCATGTGTTCTAGTCTATGCGGTCATTGGTGTGATCGACACCTTAGGGACATATTCAAGCATTAGCGGCGCGCCCTATCAGCCCGGGTAGCAAGCCCTGCTGGAGGTCCCGCAATGTATCGTGACGAGCACGAATCAAATATTTCCCTCCGGATCGATACGGTTCCAGTGCCCCGGAAAGCCGTCTCGAGGAAATGATAAACCTTGTGCACAAGTTGTCCCAGACCATGCAAATGCATGAACAATTCATATATCATACAATGCATCGATTGAAACAGAAAGAAGTTAAGCAGCAATATATATCTCATGCAACAGTTCATATTTTTTCAACGCGGTGTTCCGATTTTGATATCCCATAGGTCCAAACTCCGTCCGAGGCACTAGGCCACCACCAACAACCAATCCCCATTATAAACAAACTCAGTTATAAGGTGTGCAAGCATATAGAAATATTAGTCTACAAAAATTCCCTGTTCCTTTCTTAGTGGCTGGCATGCATTGTGGCAAGGATTTCCTAGGCGTCCAACCTGGCATCATCGAGTGAACGTTTGAAACATTAAAGATGTTGGCGTGAAAAAGTAGGAAAGAAGGGTCCAAACCACTCACTGGTTAAGGAAAAGGTAGCTGAAACAAAGATTCCCGCCTAGCGACGATCAAACGTCAGTTACGCGGACCTGCACAGCACGAGCACCAATTAGAATCTTGCCTATCCTTCCTTGCCGAACTCCCCAAGAATCAAAGCTCCAAACGATAAAACCAGCAGCGAAAACCAAGTAAATCGAAAGCAACACCAAATCAAATCCCAAAGCGGCAATCAAGAAAACCAAGCAACCAAACACGAAAACTATTGGACTCGTTTCAATAGAGGCCTTTCCATGAGTTGGAAAGGATCATCGCATTTCGTCCGTGGCAAGAAGATGCCGAAGTTCTAAGTTATGACTCAAACGGACTAGCCACAAGCCCAATTACGTAGTGCACATCCCGGTCGGATCGGGATTTGAGGCACTACATAAACTGCTTTACAGCTTTCCTTAACATGTCATCCATATGCCATAAAATGAATCTAGGATTCAACTAGAAAGATCACCATATAACTGTTTGCATTCACTATTTTACTTAGTGTCGGCTTAGACGAGTGGGTTACCCCGCTCACCAGTACGGTTGTGTACTGACCCACGTTTGTGGGCAATATTTCAGGTACACAGGCGTAGTGGCGCTGCTTGGATATTCGGGACAAGATGTATGAACTGTAAGTACCTTTGTGGGCTAGAGAAAAGAGCAAGAGCATTTCATCGTCTTCGTGGCATCGCCTTTGTGGCATTGCCTCGGGGCATTTTATTTGGACCCTATCGTGAGCTTCGCTGCGTATTACTCTGATGTGTGCTTGGTACACAATACTTGACTTCCGCTGCAACTTGGTTGATTCAATGATAACATTTGGTGTTTGATAACATCGCCTTGTACGAGCGCAACTCCAGGCTCGTACGGCATCACGTCCCGATTAGAACGATTGTCCCGCGGGAGAACTGCAACGTGGTGATTTTACGTTCAGCGGGAAATATTGAGCTTGCGGGAGATTGGGGCATGACAAATTGGTATCAGAGCCAGGTTCATTTCTTCGGACTTGGTCCTTCGCTTCATCACAAACTCTAAATAGCTTCCGCGTGTCGTTTAGCTCTTGACTCTACTCGGTACCGCATCGGATGTTTCATGCAATAAGTCTATTTATTGCTAGTTGTGGCTGCATATTATTCTTTGTTGGGTTGCCTTGGTTGGTTTTCGTAGGATCGCTTAGCCTCGTTAGGCGTTGTTGCATTCGTGCAGCAAGTTGGTTGGCGTTGTTGCATTTGGGCAACAAGTGTGGGCTTTCGTTGGGTTGGCTTGGCTTATCGTTCAGGGAGATTCTGATTGCCTCAATGGATCAGTTGATTGGCATACGAGATTTGGTAATGCGGCATGTTTTGAGTAGAAACATTCGATGAGAATGAATCCTTGCACGAGTTGCTCGTCTAGCGATTGTGTTGGATATAAGTTGGAATTTTGGCTGTGGCGCATCGGTTGGGCAG
Organism: Iris macrosiphon; assembly: GCA_036927795.1. Classification (NCBI taxonomy): domain Eukaryota; kingdom Viridiplantae; phylum Streptophyta; class Magnoliopsida; order Asparagales; family Iridaceae; genus Iris; species Iris macrosiphon. The sequence continues at coordinate 141,278,539 of JAYESA010000017.1, forward strand.
ATTTGAGTTTGGCTTGAGAAATATCAGATAAGTTGGCATGAGTTGCTCGTACAATAAACGTGTGGAACCATTGGGAATTGGGTTGGACTACTTGGAATACAATCGTTCAGACGATTGCTTGTGTTGCGAAAGTATCAGACGGTTTGAGAATAGTTGGAAGTATCGAGAATGGGATATGGCACGAGTGGCATAGCGAGATTGATAGGAATAGTTGGATAATTCAAGCATTGCTTGAGTTCTGTGTCAGACTCGAATTGGGAAAGGCATGATCACACATAAGGGATGGTTCGAACGAATTTTGGATAAGTGCGAAGAAATCGTAATGCGAGTAGCGACTTGATTCGAAGTGGTATATAGGATCAAACGTGTTAAGCAAGGCATTGGAAATATTTTGGTTGGACATATATGGGAATTGCCAGACGGACTCGGGTAACGAATATAATTCGGTTGGTGCAAATCGACTGAGTTGGAAAGAATGAGAATGGAGCAAGCGAATATTGAGTTATGATTCGACAGAATCACCTCGGAATAGTCGGTTTGGGATGGACGTTGGTTGACGCAGATTACGCACGAGGGAAACTATATTTCCCAGTGGTATATAGTACAATAGAATTTGACTCAGGTATCCTTCGATACATTAGACTTGAGAACTCAAGAACAGAATCGTGCAAATGGAAGTATCATTGGGCTTAAGAAATGGACGGAATCGGAACGAACATTTGGGTTACGCTTGAGCAAAGCAATGGGATTATCGGAAGGATAGCGAGCACGAACTACGATTTTGGGCAACACATTTGAGCTGTTGGTTGAGCAAAGAAACACGATATTGGTCTGGAGGGACAATGAGATGGATTCACACAAACTTGAAAGATTTTGGATATTGCTGCTCGAGAAGTCGACTCAGGTTTAGCAAAAATGGAATTTTGGGCAAAATGGTACAACAATGGTAGACGGATCCTCCGAAAGACGTGGACGGATTATGGCAACAACAGAAGGCAAAAGATTTTGGCGGACAGACTTCAAAGATAGCTAAATGTGGGAGCAACGTCGGAACAAATCACTGTGCTGCTCGAGTAAGTTGGACTTGCATTGTGAAACGCGATAAATGGATAAGAATTGGAGCAAGTCTTTGGTTTTGAGAATCATTGCAATTTGTAGTGCGAGAATCGAACATGCAATTCGGAAATTTGATGGACTCAGGGCAGAACGACAGATTAAAGGGAAAACGGTTTCAACGAGCGCGGTGCTCAGATTCGAAAGATCGTTCGGATGGAATGATTGGATTTTGATTCGGATTTACAGATGAGATTTAGCATGGTTTATAGTAACTGTCCATCGTGATGATTACAATTATCGAGCGTAGCTTCGGGACAGCTGACCCTAGCGACTTATCCGTTGAATCGGATATGGATATGGTAGACCCATAGAATGACCCTTGAGGCGGCGTATTTGGGAATGCGTCGAGGGCAGATGTGAGCAATGAGATTTGGCTTACTGACTGAGTGTTGGATTCGAGAGACCCTTGGGATAGTCTTCAGCTGAAGATGCAGCCGGAAGATCGAAGCGATGGTGGAAGGTAGCCTAGTCAACTGATGAGATTCAGAGTCGCAGATTTTTATCGATTGCATCGCCTCTGACTCATCGTGCCCTGGAAGAAAATAACATTCATATGAATTGACGACTGTGAAACTAGCTCGTGAAGTTAAAGCAACGGCTCGTTCGAATCAAATCCTTGCGAATACTGGAAGTGACAGATTTGCCTCAGATTTACAAGATGTCTCGGAACTTAGTCTGGGAAGCGTGCTCGTTCGGAAGACAAAGGTGATGTCCTAATGCTTCGAGGCAGTGGAAGCAACGCGAAGAACTATTCCATGCGCAACCTAAGAATTGTGGCGAGTGTGTCCACGTTAAAATCGTGGTGACACAATCCCTTTGGCGTGGCGGCGAGATCTTCGTGGATCACACGAACCTCAATATAGATGTTCACCCTGTGAGATATTGAGATGGCAGAAAATGTGTTGGACTGAGCTGATCTAAGCAAAGTTGATATTTGGGTAAGTCGCCTAGCTGGGGTAGTATTCGTTGTGATGATCGTTTGGTGCATGAGATATATTTCGAGATATTGCTAGTACTGACTTTCAGAAATAGTTGGATAGATTGAGTTGGAACACGAACCGATTGAGTCGGTAGAAAATCTGCATAATTGAGAATAGCGCTCGAGCGAATATGTTGGAATGGAAATCGGGATTGATTCAATTGGAAGTAAAGCAAATGGACGCCTCGAACATAAAGATACCCTTGTAACTTGTTCAAATTTGCTATCGCAAAGCTCGGCTGAAATGCATGTATTTTAGGGACGTCTTAAATATGTGTACGATCCAAAACTAAGCGATACGAAAAATTCGTATTGAGCTGCAAGGAGGATGTGGGAATTCGTGAAATTGTACGAGCGTTCAGCAGAACGAGATGTTGAGTCAGAAATCATGAATATGAGAGTTGCATAGAGTAGATCTATAGAATTGGATTGTGGCATGCTAGTAAGGAATGAGTACCAGCATGGTTCGTGGACGAACCTGATTCTAAGTGGTATATTATGTAACGCCCCGCAACCGCTCGGAGCGTTACGCTGAGTCGGACTGAATAAATCAAATGCTGGTTACATTTGAATTGTTGGATTTCGGGAAGAAGGATTAATCGAGCTGGTTTCAATGTGCAGATGGCTAGCGGGTTCGATGGAAATCAGGTGTTCGTTCAGAACAGTACTGAATAGCTGGATGGAAGCGATAATGCCGTCTTCCTTAGTCCGATCGGTCGGATGATTTGGAGAGCACGGCCTGCTCGCACGGTCATACCAGTTGAGTAGATCGCGCTTGTATCGGACCACGGGTTCAAGGGATTGGCCGTATCGGCAGGACAGGATGCCTAACGGGATCGAACATTGTGAGTGGGCTCTTTCCCTTCTCCTCTACTCCTTCATGCCTAATAATATGGAAAACACGTAAAAAGGCTTGAACACTTGGGCTGAAACATTGAGAATCACTACACTGAGGCGTGCATAGAGTGTACGTCGTTGGCTTGGTAGGATTGTGGCTTGAAATAATTTATGCGTTGGATAGTTGGTACGATAGTTGGGTTATACATTTGAGGCAGTCGGTTGGATAATTGGGATTATACTTGGACGGTTGGAATTATACAAGTTGGAATGATACAATAGAAATATCGGGAATTTGGACGAGCGAGCGTGCATCCGTGCACGAGTATCACTGGGTCGCTTTGTCTTGCAAAGCGAGCAGTTGTGGTTCGAAACCGAACAACTGCATAGACGAGGGTATTGTGCCACTGTTGGGGCATTGTGCCACGGGATTATTCGGAGTGTGGGGTGTTGCACCCAATGTGAAACACTGTGTTGGAAAGCGGCAATGTGAAAAATAGGCATAACTTGGGCACAACTTGAGAGATTGTGCATATGGGTATTTTGGTGCCTTGGGATATATATATTGAGGTCGAGATTTGGACTCCTTGGTTGGATATGTTAAAAGAATGGTTATGGATGCTTCGGTTGGATATCGGTTGAACGAGTCTATGATCGCTTGGTGGGGCGAGAATGTTCGATCCTCTCGCCATACCTACTTTCTGCATGTCACGGACAACCTGTGTACACAGGGTTTGACATTTCCTCGAAACGGCTTCCCGGGACACAGGGACCGTATCGATCCGGAGGGAAATATTGATTCGTGCTAGTCACGATGCATTGCGGGACCTCCAGCGGGGCTTGCTACCCGGGCTGATATGGCGCACCGTTAATGCTTGGATTTTGTCCTTTATGGCTTGGCCAGTGACTTCATATAGATAAGAGTTGGCTTGCTTTTCTTTTGTTGGTTTGGCTTTCGTGTAGGCGCGGCCACCTTGCCTCGGCAAGAGTGTGCACTCGATATTGGGATATAAACTTTGGTTGAGGGTGGATATTGAGGCGAGACTGTTGGTTTGATATGTTATTGTGCCAGCGATGGAATTGAGTTAGACGGGTCGGATATATATAACTGCTTGTCGTTTGGTTTGAGTTGAATGCTTGCATGCTTAAACTGCTTTACAGCTTTCCTTAACATGTCATCCATATGCCATGAAATGAATCTAGGATTCAACTAGAAAGATCACCATATAACTGTTTGCATTCACTATTTTACTTAGTGTCGGCTTAGACGAGTGGGTTACCCCGCTCACCAGTACGGTTGTGTACTGACCCACGTTTGTGGGCAATATTTCAGGTACACAGGCGTAGTGGCGCTGCTTGGATATACGGGACAAGATGTATGAACTGTAAGTACCTTTGTGGGCTAGAGAAAAGAGCAAGAGCATTTCATCGTCTTCGTGGCATCGCCTTTGTGGCATTGCCTCGGGGCATTTTATTTGGACCCTATCGTGAGCTTCGCTGCGTATTACTCTGATGTGTGCTTGGTACACAATACTTGACTTCCGCTGCAACTTGGTTGATTCAATGATAACATTTGGTGTTTGACAATATCGCCTTGTACGAGCGCAACTCCAGGCTCGTACGGCATCACGTCCCGATTAGAACGATTGTCCCGCGGGAGAGCTGCAACGTGGTGATTTCACGTTCAGCGGGGACTATTGAGCTTGCGGGAGATTGGGGCGTGACACGTGTCCGCATGGGACCCGCTCGATCCAACGGTCGAAAGCGACGGGGCTCCCGCGGGACTCCGCGGACGGGTCGTATTGCACCGTTTCCGTCTATATATATATTATTCAGGTCCTTTAAGAGACAACAAACTCAGTTTAAAGACTTACAACCAATTACAGTCCTAAGGTCTATATACAATCTCTAGTCCGAATGCACCATCCGACCCAAATTTATGCCTCAAATAATCGCAACCACACCACCATCGCACCTGCACCCGCATCACATCCGCGCACCACCCGGGTCGCATTGCACCACTCCCGTTTCCTACGGACCACACATGCACTGCACCCATCATCACCACCACTTAATTTTTCCTAAAAGGAATAAAATGGCGCCTCTGTTGCTTGAACTAGCAACTTCTTGGGAGGTGCCTCCTTATATATATATATATATATATATATATATATATATATATATATATATATATATATATACTGTAATCTTGAAATGTATGTTGTATATAAAGGGGATATCATGTCTATTAAAGAGATGGGCTTATACATCCCAACTTCTAATTATGGGATCATCAAATAGTTTGGTCACATGCATGCTAAGAATAATATTCTTGCTGGCCTAATAGTTTGATGTAGATAGGGACAGAAAAAATTATATAAATTATATATGCAAATTGTTCAAATCCTTATTTGTTGCAAGAATGGATAATCAACCGTTGGTAAGAAGCACGGTATAAGTGATATTTCTTTTTTTTTATGTCTTTCATTGTGAATTATTCCTATGAAAGAATTATATTAAGTGAAATGTTGTCATGACGTCCCTAATAATGAATATGGTTTAAGAATAATGAGCATTTGTTAAAGTAGAAAGAAATTGATATTGTTCATGAAATAGTCTATTATGCATGTTTGAATGAAAGAATAATTAAAGTATTATTTTTGATTAAGTATTGAAATGTATGTCTTTCGATAAATATTGACATGAAATAAAAGTAGATAAAAAAAAATTATCTTATTAAAAAAATATTTTCTCACTTGATTACTTAGTATCTCCTCTCATTTGAGTGTAGTTTTGTCGTTCACCGTTACATTTTTCAATGTACTAACTCCACCTCCACAGGTGTTGAATTTATTGTTAGACTTTCCAGGCGGTAGAAAACCCTCATTCTTTAGAAGTTGGAGATCTGAAGGCGCATTGTTCTTTTTGTGTAATTGAATATAATGTATGTAACGAAGTTATTGGCATGTCCAGTTGGCTATTGAAAGCCTTTGTAACCGTTAAAATTATGAATAAAAGAAATTGTGTTCTTGTTTAATTGTTGTTTTTTGGTTTTCCAAATTAATTATCCGTTGCTTTCTATCTCAATTCATTATATTTAAAAGGTATAGAAAGATATTTTTGTTTAAACGAAAACAATTTAAAAGAAACAAAAAAGCAACAAAAAAAAAATTAAAATCAAATGAAATAAAATAAAAAAAAGGTAAAAAGTGTATAGAAAACCGAAAAATATACCCACCTAAAGGCGTGTTTGGTACGCGAAATACTACATAGTTGAAAATTCTATATTCGCGAAAATTAAATTTTCTATAAAATTATTTTTTCTGTTTTTATGAATATATAAATATTCCCAAGAAATATGAAAAAAGGTTAAAAAAAAATGAAAAGAAAGGATAAAAAATTGAATAAAAAACCAAAAATCCAAAAACCCAAAAAACCCAAAATAATTTTTTAGAAATGAAAAAGATGAAAAAACTAAAAACAATACCCAAAAAATAACATTCTTAAAAAAAGATAAAAAAATGGCAAAAAAAACTTTAAAATGAAAAAAAAGTTTAGGCTTATTAGAGTTTGGACCATGGATTTTATACTAACTTAGCTTAGGCCGAACTTATCTAATAAGAAAATTTAGACCCTAAATTTTTATTATTTATTCATCTTTTCTATTATACCCTTCCTAGTCTATATAGAAATTTTTATTATCAAGCATGAGAGGGAGGGTATAATGGAAAAGATGAAACTAATAATAAAAAAATCAGGATCTAAACTCTAAACTGGTATAAAATTCAGGGTCTAAACTCTAATAAGCTCAAAAAGTAAAAAAAAAAAAAAAAAACAAGAAAAAAAAATAAAATTGTAAAAAAAAAAATTACCCATCAAAAAATAAGTATCCACTTAATATGAAGAGAGATGATTTCCATGTTTCGTGGAGAAATAGTTTACTCGGATATTCGCAGTTCCTGAAAATAATTTCTTATAAACATAAACCCAATGTGGAATAGATTTTCCACTCTAAATTTGTCAGAGAATAAAAAAATAATTCGCGTACCAAACATCCGTTTCGAAATATATTAGATTTTCATATTTAGTGGATAAATTATTTACCCATAAATAAATTTTTATAAGACAAATCAAACGTGGAATAAATTTTCCACACTAAATTTGTATGAAAATAAAAAATAAAAAAATTGATTACCAAGAAACCTCTTAGGTTTGAAACCCATCATTTTCATCCCAATTTTCAATTTTTTTTTTCTTCCACAAAGTTTGTAATCAGAAGAAGATTCGTACCAATGTAACACTAATAAATTCGATAATGATCTTGTCGCTAAACTTGATTCTTCTACAATGTTTATAAGTTGTAGAGAGGAGTAACAAGTAGGGTCCTCTTTGAGAATGCAAGTCATACATACTACTATGTCATGTGGCAAGCACACCTCGTGATTGAAGGTCACCACAAAGTCTTCTCCCTGTGATTAGCTAGCTAGCTAGGGATGGGCTGTACAAAGGTTGGAGCCTTGTTCCTCTCCAACTGGCTCCTTTGCAAAAGTCCCAAGGGAGAATGCCATGTTATATATCACATGCATATGCCTAACAAGCTTTGTACTAATAGGAAGCAAAAGATGCTTTTCAACAGAAATATGAGCAATAATAAAGGGAAAATTAATATTTAGCCAATAGACTTTATTTAGTGCCCACAACACAATTAGGGTACAGTGAAAATTAATTATTCAGGTTCCAATCTTTTACATGTTCATTCTCTTTCACCAATTCGGCTCCAGAACGACTACTAAATGTTCTCCATGAGGCAATGAAAGTATAGGAAAAAGAAAGAACATAGATTGACCATGTTTATGTATATTACCATAACAACAAGGGAGAAAACACAATCGTTTTGGAGCCGGACCATTTGAATATTATTATTTTTTCCATCGAGTTCAAGGGCTTTTTCTTGTCTAACACTAAAAAATATAATATTATTTTTTTACAGCTTAATTAACCCATGTTAATTTAGGTTTATCTATCTTATCACTCTCTATTTGTTCATTATTTGTTTGTGTTAACCATGTCAAAGTTATCTATTTAACACTTTATCTTGTCCTCAATGTCACCTCCAACTTTTCAGGTACATTATTTTTCTGTTTTTCAATGTTTAGTCACTCTTCCATTAGCAGTATCATTCAACTACATTAATTTCTTTGACATTTTAACAATTTAGTTTATATATATGTGTGTGTGCACGCGTGTGTATTGTATTGAAAGAGAAAAAAAAAAATTCAACATCAATTATATTCTGGATTCATAAAGTAATATAGAAACACTCATTTATTTTAACCACTTTTGTTTTAATTTTATACGTAAAATTATTATATTATACCATATAAATCAATAAAAAAATTGCTTAACAAAAAATTTATCCTAAGAGGATTGGAGCTTTCTACATATACAAGTTGTGCACTACAAAAATAAGAGAAATCGGTGACGTTTTTAGCGATTTTAGTACCATGAGTTGCTATCTCGGAAGACAGCGACGCATATACAAAAGACATTGCAAAATAGCGACTACTAAAAAGTATTAGCAACAAATATGGGAAATATAGAGAATGCGACATAAGTGTGACGTAAACTAGCGTCGCTAATACAGTAATTTCTTTCAGAAGCGTCGCTAATATGTCGCACATTTATGTGTGTTGTCGCTAAGTCATCGCTAGTCCTCCCTGATGTTGTATTTGAAATTATTGTCACTAGACGACGCTAAACATCGTTAATATTTTAATATATTGATTCGGAGCAAGAATTTCTAATTATGTCTCTTCTCTTTTCTAATTTGTGGCTAAAATATTCCAGATCTGCGTGATCCATCACCCCTCCCCCACCTCCCAACACATGCAAGCACACTCGATCTAGATATAAGCACTGGCTACCTCTACATGATGTTTGTATGTATATGCTATGATTTTTTTTACTATTTTTGTATTTAGCGACGCAAAAGTATCTCTATATGTAAACGTCATTAAATGTTGTTGTACTAGCACTACTCCAATTTCATTAACTTGATCAGATTGGACCTAAAAGTTCATCTTAGATATAGGGGTTGTCCAAACTCGAAGATTGTAGCACACCTATAAGAGAGAGAGAGAGAGAGAGAGAGAGAGAGATATGACCAGTGGAATGGGCGTTTGAAACATTCAAAAAATTAGTATGTATATTCCTTATTCTGTGCTGTGGATTTCTTCAGTACAGTGAAACGTCAAACCTGACTCGTCTTTTTTTTTTTTTGTTCTTCCACCAAAATTAAGATGCATGTTTACTCTTACATTCAAGTATTGACACGTGCTATTTTTATGCAATATAAAATCACTTTAAAAATTATTTTGAGAGCATTCAAAATAATTTTAACCATATTTTGACACATGTCAATACTTGAGTGGAAGAGCGTGTATAAAACCTAGTTTTGGCGGTAAACAAACTAAAATGAACTCAAACCTGAATCGATCCCTCCCTTTGTCCCGTTCAAACTTGGGCCCCACTGTCTGACCTTCTCTGCTACTTTCGTCGCTGACCGGCCGGCACCGGACAAGAACGCTTTAAATGCAGCCTGTCCTTAGTTTGTGGTTGGCATGTGCTTATTATGGATAGGTTTGGAAGAGCTCGACTGTCTTCTTTTTCTTTTCTTTTTTAAGTTGCCCCAAGACTCTTTAACAACAGATGTTTATTAACAGTTACTGAAAATTTAATTTAATTTTGAAATAATTTTTAAAATGCAGTGGTAGACCTAAATCAGTCCATTGTAATTCATTAAAATTGAGCCGTATATTAGGTAACCCACGACCACCAACGTAAAAATTTGATAAAATTTTGAGTTTAGTAAAAATATCTTGGGTGTTTGTGGTTTCGTATCCTAGATTGTAGGATCGGACAACATGTTAAGTAGACAAATCTAATTGAGTCATTTTATTTGGATTTGACATCAAAGTCTTAAGGAAAGTAAATTAATTCTTGTTCATTTAGTTTTAGAAAATTATAATTTTTAGGGATATTTAGACTCAACAATATACATAATTAGTATCTGGGTCTCACAAAGTGTCAGAAAAAAAAATAGTGTTTGGGTCTCTAATGTGTCACCAAAAAAATTTAGTATTTGGATCTAAAAAGTGTCATAAAAAATTCATCTGAAATTTGTGTTTGGATCTCAATAATATACATAATTAGTGTTTATGTCTCAAAAATATCACCAGAAATAATTAGTGACACTTTTGGTACACTGTTGGTGACACTTTTGAGCCATTAGTGACGCTTTTTAGATCCGCACGCTAATTATGTATATTTTGGAGAGCCAAACACAAATTTCGGAACTTATATGAGACCCAAAGTCGTCCCTAATTTTTATTTTCAGTGTTTGGATAGAGCATAAAAATTGGAAATAAAAATGAATCATTTGGGTAAGAATCATTTCTCTTTTTCTTTTATTTTTCTTTGAGAATTTTTTTTTTATTTTTTTTTCAACATTCAAATACAGAAAAGAAATAATATTTTTTTTTCAAGAACCTCATTCCGCTAGATGTTTGCTGCATCAAACTGCAACTAAAATTTCTAAATTTCTAGTTTATATTTCATATCAGCTCAAGGACTTGAGGATTTTCATACCATGAAGGATCAATAACTCATTCAAAAGTTTATCCAAGAAAATGAGATTCAATCAACGTTAATAAGTGGAAGTTCACTCCATTTTTTCTCAATCTTACATCCTTATTTTTCGTAAATATTTGGAGTGAAATAACTAGTTTTATTTTTTTTAGAAAGAAGAAGAAGAAGAAGAAGAAGAAGAAGAAATAATTATGTTATATTAATCGACAATACTTCAATAAATAAAAAAATTTATATTTTAAAATTAATAAATAATTATCAATTTGATTGTTAATTATATTTCTATTATTATTAATTTAATTTTTCTACTCTTTCATTTTAATCCATGAATATGGAAGTGTAAAGTGGACTGTAAAGTTGTCAACTTTGAAGATCATCTATCTAACCAATTAAAAATAATTTCAACAGCCAACAATTAGGATTAAACTTATATCACTATCAAAACATTAAAATCATATACAATTTGGGACATACTAGGGCCATTAACCGTTAAGCATCCTTTTTATCGTCCATGGAGAAAGTGACATATTGGTAAACCGAGACGGGATTAGATCTTCAAATTTTATATCCATTCTTCTTATTAACCGTCCATGGGGTTGGGTTAAAATCTAACATTGCAATTTTTGTTGGTATTTTTTACTTTATTTTGGGAGTTTTAGTCCCACATTGAAAAATTATCAATGTGTATATCTCAATATATAGCTTTGCTTAGTATTGGTATATGCACATGGGGTGGCGGTCCATGTGGGTTGACTTACCTAGAGGGATTAAGTGTGAACCCCATTATGACAATTTTTATTTTGTCACCACCTTTGGGAAGTTTCCCTTAGGAGCTACAACTCGGACTCAATGGCGTAAAGCGGCGCTTTGTTGGCGCATTTTGCACTTAGCATCATCGCATTGCGCTCGTGCGCTCCTTTTATGCACGGTTGTTTGCTCGGACGCATGCTTCGTGGAGCCATGCGGTCCGGTGCCCATGCGGCTAGGAGCGCATGCCGTCAGGGGCGCATGCGACCCGATGCGCATGCGGCCAGGGGCCTTACGGCCTGGAGCTATGCGTCCAGCAAGTTAACTTGAGCGAGTCAAGTGTGGAGGGGACAAAGACTGTTGTTGGCGGCTCAGTGTGGCGCATGCGACGCGTGGTTCTCTGTGCCATGCGGCTGCAAGCTTTCGGCACCTGGCGGCGTTGTCTGCTTTATGCAGTACAGTGCGCAGGCGGCTTGTGGCTCTCTGTGGCATGCCGCTGCAGCTTTCGGCGCCTAACGGCGTTGTTTGCTCTGTGCAGTACAGCGGCGCAGACGACGCATGCGGCCTGATTTTTTTTCATGCCGCATGGGAGCTGAAATCCTCTTTAAATAGAGGCTCTCCTCTTTCATTTGGTAAGTTGAAAAAAAAAATGTGAGAGAAAAACCGAGAGCACCAGCAGGACCTGCGGCAGCAGTTAGCATCCTTCCAAAGGAATCTTTCGAGTGATCCGAATGTAACCAAGAGAATTCCAGAAGTTCTCGTGTGAACTTGCTGGATCCTGGGGGCATATCGTTGTATAGCGCGAATCTTGCTTTGAGCTCTGGTAATTTTGATAACCCCAGCAGGAGTTCCCTTCTTTGTATTTCTGTTCTTGTTTCCATTATTCTCGGTGTAACGTCTGCGAACGTAAAGAGAAGAACGATTTTCTGATTCATGTTGTATTTGTATTTTCTTTGGGTTGTCAGTTTGTAACATGTTCCTGTTTTAGTGCATCTGTGGGATTGTGTGTCACTGTAACTCTTGTGTGAATCTCAGTGCACCAACTTCTCTTCTGAAGCTTGTAGAGACGAACTATTGTGTGAGTCTCTACTTTGTGGATACCTCTTATTCTTTGTTCTGACTCCCGGACTAACAATTTTCACACTGGATGTACAATATATATTCGGAATTTGATAATGCTATATAACAAGTATAAAAGTTGTCGTTGCATGGCGCAACAATAAAATTTAATACTAACTTCTTATTCTTTCTTTTTTGAGATGTCTTGTGTAACGTTCGGAACTTTGTGCATGCTGAATTGCATGCTTTTTGGATCCAATGCCTCTAATTTCTATCATTTATAAATGGAATGAATAATATGCCCCCGTGGCTCGATCCACTGATCTTCCGTCACCCATCAGGATCTTATGTCTCTTTCCGGTAACCAAAATGGACATTCGATTTTGGCAAATTTAATACTAGCTTGGAGGATATATATTCGACTCCTAAAAATAACATTGTTTTTATATATATAAGAGGATAATATTGTATACATTTTAACTTTTTTTGTTTGCGATTTGGAGTGTAAAAGTGCCCAAAATTTGAATTTGAGAATACTTCCCGTATTTGGTTAGAAAATTTACAAACAAGATTTACTGTGATTTGACATGAACAATAAATTTTGTTTGCCACGAAATCAAAATTTTGGTACCGGAGTTTCTTTTCCGAAGTAGAACGTGAAAGTGTGAAATCCGTGTTCCCCCTTTGCATGTTTGGTTGGAGGGTCCCTTCCTCTATACTTTAGCAAAAAAAAAAAATTATTATTAATGTTATTTCAACAAAAAGTTACACTTTAGATGGTTGTATCAAAGATTTGATACAGATGGTCGGGAAAAAACTTTTCACTCATTTCAATAACCAACCAAATACTAAACTTTAGAACTTTTCACTTATAACTCCAACTTCATCGGAAAAAAACTTTGATACAGATGGTTGTATCAAAGATTTAATACATATGGTAGCCACAAAGTAGTGACTCACACAAGAGTTCGTCTCTACAAACTCCAGAAGATAAGTTGGTGCACTGAGATTCACATAAGAGTTCCACTACAACTACACACAACCCTACAGAAGAACTAAACAAGGAACATGTTACAAACTGACAACTCAAAGAAAATACAAATACAACAATAATCAGAAAACCGTTCTTCTCTCTATGTTCGCAGACGCTACACCGAGAAGACGGAAACAAGAACAGAAATACAAAGAAGCGAACTCCTGCTGCGGTGATCAAAACCAGTAGAGCTCAAAGCAAGATTCGTACTATACAATGATCTGTCTCCAGGATCCAACAAGTTCATACGAGAACTTCTGGAACGCTCTTGGTCACCATCGGATCACTCGAAAGATTCCTTTGGAAGGATACTAACTATTGCCGTAGGTCCTACTAGTGCTCTCGGTTTTTTCTCTCTCTCTCTCTCTCAAATTTTTTAACTCTCTAAATAAAAGAGGATAGCCTCTATTTAAAGAGGATTTCAACTTCCATGCAGCCTGAGAAAAAAATCAGGCCGCATGTGTCGTCTACACCGCTGTACTACACAGAGCAGCCAGCGTCGTCAGGGGCCGAAAGCTTAAATCGCATGGCACAGAGAGCCACGAGCCATCTGAGCGTTGTACTGCATAGAGCAGACAGTGCTTCACCGAGCCGCCAACAGCAGTCCATGTCCCCTCCACACTTGACTCTCTCAAGCTAGCTTGCTGGCCGCATAACGCCTGGCAGGATAGCTCCAGGCCGCAAGGCACCTGGCCGTATGGGATCCTGGCCGCATGCGCACCGGGCCGCATGGGCACCTGGACGCATGCGCCCCTGACCGCATGGCCCCTGGCCGTAAGCTTTCCTGGCCGTATAGGCACCGGGCCGCATGGGCACCGGGCCGCAAGCGCACCTGGCCGCATTGGCAACTGACCGCTTGGCCCCTGGCCGCATTGGCACATGTCCGCATGAGCACCTGACCCTATGCGCTCCAGACCCCATGACTCCATGAAGCATGCGTCCGAGCAAGTAACCGTGCATGTAACTCATGCATAAAATGAGCGTACGAGCGCCATGCGACGATGCTGGCGTGCTTATTGCAAAGTGCGCAAACAAAGCACCACTTTGCGTCCTTGAGACCAAGTCTGAGTCGCTAAGCCCCTTAGGGGCTTAGCACCTAAGAAAATTTTTTCAAAGGTGGTGACAAAATAAAGATTATCATAATGGGGTTCACACTTAATCCCTCTAGGAAAGTAAACCCACATGGGACACCACTCCATGTGCATATACCAATACTAAGAAAAGCTATATATTGAGATATACACATTTGTGGTTTTCCAATGTGGTATTAAAACTTCCAAAGCAAAGTAAAAAATACCAACAATCCCCCACATATATCACAATATATGGTCGGGCGATCCTCACAGTGACTACCCATGATGCATTAGGATAGATGTCGCCCACGACTTGAATCTTCCCGTATGGGTCAAACAACAGTACGATACAAGAATGGACTATGCCTTGAATTCTGAACCATAGATGTTCTTTTCACTCGCACAATGACATCAGTTGTGCCTCCGGTCACACATTAAAGGTCATGTGCTGATCTAGTTTCGGTGAAACGCACCCAGTTTCGAGAAATTTTGGGTTTAGAAAACCAATTTTGGTCAAGTTTAACCGTGAATAAAACACAACTTATAAATAATTAAATTAAAATAATTAATGGGTTTAAAACTTGTTTATATTGTCTAATTTACTGTTCAAGTGGAAATTAAAAATATTAAATAGTTTGGAAGTAAAATGGCCATTAACTTAGGGGTTTGGGACAGTTTTTTGAACCACAACTTGGGTTATTTTTTCCTGTTTTGCGTCGCGGTTTACGACTGACACGGGACACGATACCCCGAACTATTTATACAGGGTTCGAGAGGGTCATACTGCGAACACAACGCAATAGGCCGTTCGAGAATCGATACATCGTGGAAGAAGAAAAACTCACTGGAAGCTGAGGGGTTGAATCCGTCTTTACTGCACATGGAAGGTGGCGGGACGACAGTGCTCGGTCGTCGGCGGCTGCTCAGTCGTCGGCGGCTGCTCGGGGAGGTTCCTGTCGGAGCCGTAGTCGTTGTCGACAGGGTCGTCGTCGTCGGGGGTGTGGCCGGAGTCGTCGAGTGGTGATGGCGGTGGTGAGGGTTCAGTCACTGGGGGTTTTTATAGGGCAAGACACGGCGGTTACGGGGAGGTGAACCGGAGAAGTCGTCGTCCGTCGGAGGCGCCGGCGGTTGAGGGAAGACGAATCCGAGGGGTCGCCGACGGTTGGGAGATGAACGGAGGAGTCGGAGACGAGAAATAATTTCAGTTACTATAGATTAGGGTTAGCAGGTCAGGTACGGGTCGGGTTTAGATCCAATCCATTAGGGTTGGGTTGGTTCGGTTGGGTTCAGTTTAAGTTTGGTTTGGTTCGGTTCAAGTTTGGTTCGGTCTGGTTTATTTAAAAATAATATTTTTAGCTATTTAAAAATAGTTTTTGAGCCCAATAAATTTCAAAAAAATTACACAACATTTTATTATTAATTATACACCCAAAAATATAATTTGTATAATATTTTAATAATTAATTTAATTCACAAAAATATAAATCCCCGAAGAACATTAAGTATAATTGATTAAAAATTACAGAAAAATTCCAAAAATTTATATTTAATTTTCTTAAAATCTTGGTGTTTACATATTATGTTTACACATATATATATATATATATATATATATATATATATATATATATATATATATATATATCAAACAATTACATGAGTTTTATCAAACTTTTGATACTGCCATCTGTATCAAAGTTTTACACAACTTCTTCAAAGTATCCATACAAAAAAAAAAATTCTTTCTACTTTTATCGCAACACGTACATAAAATATCGATTTTTAGATTTTTTATTCATTTCGTCCTAAATCAGGAATAATGATACACTAGAACCGTAAAACACTTAATGACCGACGGGAGGACCGTCTATGCGTAAACTGAGAACATGTGGTGGCTTTCTAGCTTTCCATTGGTCGAATTGTGGATCCCCACAAAATCGAATTCCCCTCCCCCCTATAAACGGGACACAGTTCTATCAATAGAGGGCCGATATTTGTCCTCGGTTCACGTTCCAACTCTAGGTTTGTAAGGAACCATAGTTTTTTTCTTTTATTTTTTTACTATACTAAGTACCATAATGAGTGAAGTTATCAAAAAATTGCGTATAGAACATAGAAAGTTAAAAAAATTACATCCAGAACATAGAAGTTTCAAAATTACGTACAGAGCATAGAAATGTCCTTAAAAAGGACATTTTTTTGTACAAAAGCTCAAAATATCATTTTTAAGGACGTTTTGGAGCAAACTATGTATTATAGAATCTGTCTTTTAATCCGTCTGTTAGAATGAAAAAATAATTAATAATAATATTTGTATCGAAACGTTCTTTAAAATGGTATTTTTGGACAATTGTTAAAAAATCTCTTTTTTAAGAATGTTTTATTGTATTTATCGAAAAATTTAAAAATTTACTTCTCTGGGTACAATAAAATAAAAAATTTATGCTTTATATGTAATTTTCTATGAAGTTATTGGTAAATGTGCTTTGTTCAGAAGTCAAAAACCATAAAAGTTTGCTCACGGGGAAGTCTGGACTGACTGGACTCATCCAAGTACTGAGTGACCTGCAGAATCCAGATCCAGAGCAGAGCAGCAATGGCGAGAGAGGACAACAATCAGTACAGCTACCTATAGCTTTCCACTCTGCATTCAAATGAAAGAGAGAAATTCTGCTTACCCAATCATACCACAATGTCCGTCCCACCCATAAAAGTGGCATCCACACCACGCAACGCAACGCAAGCAAAGAACCAAAATAATCACGTGCACAATGGCAGCCGTGAGGTCATCGTCACGTGAGCCACAACTTCTTTTGCCTTCGCTTCCGGAAACAAACAACAAAAGTAGCTAGCCACCACCACCAACAAACATATTTTTATGTTTATGTACTGTACTCTCTCTTTTTTCCACTTCTGTTACGGATATTTGTGTACATATCCCAAACTGAAAATAAACAGTTCGACTAAAGAAACTCAAATAAGAACTGATATTAAGAATTTGCAATAAAATTATAATATATATAAAAAAAAAAAATTTAGACTCTTGATTTTTTTTTTTCCTATTTAGACTCCTAAAAAAAATGGAATGAGTTGGTATGCCAATAATTTGTTATTGATGAGTTTCAAAAATGACGAAGTCAGAAATTTTTCTAGAATTTTTGAAAAATAAACTCCTTACACTTAGTTGCGTCTACAAAAAAACATCTTAAAATTAGTTATTTAGAAATTTCAATAAAAATTATAGAGATAGAAATATTTGGATAATTCTGAAAGGAGGAGAAAATGAAGGGTTTCGTATTCTTGAAAAACATACTTATTAGGAGAAAACCAAATTTTTTGGTTTCCCAAAATAGCCCAACTCTTTTAATTTTTAAAATATAAAAAATGCATTTTCGTGGGCGTTATACATCTTTATGTATGTATAGTAGTAAATATAAATATTTTTTTAATATTGTTAAAAATAGTTTAAATATTTATAAATTAAGATTTGTTATATATATATATATATATATATATATATATATATATATATATATATATATATATATTGAAAAATAAGATTTATAAGATTTATTGATTTTATTGAATTTTTTTAATAAAAATTTAAATTATATTAAAATAGTTTAAATTTGATTTGAACATATTTAAATTTAAATTTGTTATATATATATATATATATATATATATATATATATATATATATATATATATATATATATATTTGTAAAATTTTGGATATATCTTTAGATATAAACAAATAGTTTAAATATATTTTGAATATTGAATATATTTTTATTTGGATTTGTTATATATATATATATATATATATATATATATATATATATATATATATATATATATATATATATATATATATACATTGAATATATGGTTAGGTAATTATAATATTTTAAGATGTTTCTACTTAAGAAAAACACGTACACGGTAGTTAATTTTTTTAAATATTTTTAATTATTAATTGGTTGAGTATTTACTTGCTACTTAGACGGCTCATTTTGAGGCGACTAGAAACAACATTATAATAGTAGAGATGAGTAATTTAATGGGAACCACATTCCCATATTAACATACTCTATAACAACACTAATGTGTCAAGTGATATGACATGTCCGTGTCAGCCTTAAAAAGAGAATAATTAAGGCCCAATAATTAATGTAGATCAACAGTTTTGGCATCTATAGACGTTTTCTACTATTTTAATTATCATTTTTTGCATGCAGATGGATGTGTGATAATTAACTTATTAAAGTTTATAGATAATAATTATCATCTTCGATTTTTCTTTAATTACCATGTTCAAATTCGTTCTAGAAACATAACGCGATCTCGCAAAATGAGCATGGACAATTTCTTAGTATATGAAATGTTGATTTCAAATTAAATGCATAGAAAAATGTGATATCAAATGCAATTATTGTTTGTTTGAATTTAAAGGCATCTTGTGTAGATATGCTATTACGGTCTTGACTCAAATGAAAGTTCATACCTTGTGTGAAAAGTACTTCCTTAAGAGATAGATGAAAGACATGAAGAGATACCACGATACCACACGAAAGTTAAAATATCATATTATGATTGAATACTGAATTTAATTTTGAATCAACATTTTATATACTAAAAAATTGCTAGTTTGGATTAAGTAATGTTCCTAGAATGAATTTAAATATGGTAATTAAATAAAAAATCGAAGATGCTAATAACAATCGATGAACTACATGCCAAAAATGGTCATTAAAAATAGGAAAATACTTTTTGGCATCCGGGTGCACGTTGCCATCATGCATCCGGATGCCGAAGATGGCCAGGAAGAACGTCGGAGACGTCGGAGGGCGTAGGAAGAAAAGAGGGAAGACCAGAGAGGAGAGTAATGCACCTCTCCCTCCTTCCTTCGTCGCCGTCGCCTCCTCCTCCGCCTCCCCTCTCCCCTCCTACTTCGTCGTTGGAGCATTCCTCCCACCTCCTGCTCCCTCCGCAGTCGTCCTCCTCCCTCCGGCACCGCCGCCACTATTCCCCCTGCACCAGTGCACCTCCTCCCCTCCCTCCTGCATCATTTTCGACCTCCCTGGTCCTCTCCGCAACCACGGCTACACAGGAGGGACGTGTATCCGGGTGCCAAATAGCAAGATTGTTAAAAATATAGAAAACATCCATACATACAAAAACTATTGACCTAAATTAATTATTGGACCTTTTTTTTTAAGGCCGACTTGAATATGTCATACCACTTGACAAATAAGTGTGCCAGTAGAATATGTCAATGATAATGTATTCCTATAAAACAATTCATATGGATATAGACTAATATTTTAGAAAGAAAAGTTGTAATCCAAACATATATATATATATATATATATATATATATATATATATATATATATGTTTATATATATATATATATATATATATAATTGGAATGAATTTCACTTAATTTTTAGCATATCCTAGTGTAAATTAGGCTGTTAAGGATATGATATTTGCTTTGAAAACATCCTTTCAAATGATATAATATGTTACTTTTATTAAAATTGCATTTCCGAATGATGTTTTAATACACTTATTCTTTGTTAACAATTCGACAATTGAAAACAATTTAAAATACGAATATAAATTGACACACTATAAATAAAATACGTTAAAAAATACAGTCAAATATTGAGGTTAAAAACTTCACACACTTAAATATCTTATCAAATTTGGTTAATTAAATATATTGTCACCACATTTTTTATCAAATTTGTCAATAATTCTTACGAAACGTTTAAAACTTTACGTGTTTAAAAATTATATACTAGTTGTTCGAATCTTAAGGAAGTATTACAGATGTCAAATTAACTACTTCACTGAACTAATCAGTCTTCTTTCCATCTCCCCTAGTACCTGGTCTTTTGCTCTCTTCTAACTTTTCTGAAAAATAATTTTTTTGTTCCGTATAATATCGAATTTTATTCGGGCGATTGCTACCCAGACCATTATCGAAAATTCTACAAACATTGTAAAACATTTGCTGACAATAATAAACAAAAAAAAAAAAAAAAACCATAATTTACTCCATCAAGTCAGCAGCCTCCCTAGCCGTCAGATCCACCACCCACCAACGATATCGACTCCCGCATGATCGCCAAGATCTCCGCCATCGACGGCCGAAGCCCCGGCCGGTCCCCAATGCACCTCCCCGCCACCGCCGCCACCACCATCAGCTCCCCCCCTCGTCGAACTCCTCCCCGAGCCTAATGTCCAAAATGCCCCTCACTCTCTCCCTGTCCCCCTCCCTCACCACCCGGCCCCACCGCCGCCGTCAGCAGCGAATGCCTCCTCCCCTCCGCCTCCTCCGCCAGCGCCGGCGCTCCGGTGATCATCTCGAGAAGCAGCACCCCGAAGCTGTAGACGTCGGTCTTCTTCGACACGGTACCGGTGCGGAGCTGCAGCGGGTCCGCGTAGCCGGGGGATCCCAGCAGCAGACGGCCCGACCGCCCGACCGCCGCCGAGAACCCGACCAGCGCGGACCCGAGGTCGCACAGAACCGGGTCGAGGTTGCGGTCCAGAAGCACGTTCGACGAGGTCAGGTCCCCGTGCACCACTATCTGCGTCGCGCCGCCGCCCCCGTGCAGGTGGGCCACGGCCGACGCGACCCCGTACGCGATCCGCATCCGCTGCGGCCACGTCAGCAGCGCCCCCCTTCGGCGGTGGAGGTTGTCGAAGAGCGTTCCGTTGGGCGCGTAGTCGAAAACGAGGACGCCGGCCTGGTCGGCGTCGTCGCAGTAGGCGAGGAGGCGGACGATGTTGGGGTGGGGGAGGTGGGCGAGGCAGGCGTCGAGCTCGCGGAGGAAGGCGCGGCGGAGGCGCTCGCTGCTCCGGTGGAGCTTGACGGCGACGGGGGTGGAGTCGGGGGGCAGGCGGCCGAGGTAGACGGTGCTGAAGCCGCCTTCGCCGACGACTTTGGAGGTGAAGCCAGAGGTGAGGAGCTCGACTTCGGACCAGCCGAGCCTCCTGGCGCCGGCGGGGCCGGCGTCGGCGAGCTTGGAGGAGGCGCATTCGATGTCGTTGATTTGTTGTTTGTGCCTCCGGCCGAAACAGCCGCGGAAGAAGAAGAGCATGACCGTGACGAAGACGACGAGGAGGAGAAGAGTGGCGGAGATGAGAGGGAGGGTGAGGTTTAGATTCATATCATCTTAATCGTATGGACTCCCCCAAATGTGTGTTAGTTGGTCTGGTCTGGCCTGGCATGGCCTGGCCTGGGAGTGACCTGTAAGTCACAAATACATACATATTGAGTGGGGGGTTATTTATAGGGAGAGATGTACAATGTCATTGTCAAAGTGTTTATGGTTTGATCTTATCCAAGTAGAATAAAGACAAAGTGAAAAATATATATATATATATTTTTTAGATTTACTTCTTTGCATTTAAAAACTTTTGGCTTTAATTTTTTTTTTTCATAAATTTTATTTTTTTCAATTTACATTTATTTTAAATTATGTCATTAACTGACGTTAAAATACGTCTGAAATGACTATTTATTCCTCCCACCATTCCCTCCCCCCCCCCCCCCCCCCCCCCCCCTTCTCTCTCTCTCTCTCTCTCTCTCTCCAAAGATGAGGGGGAGGGGGCAGGTGGTTGTGCGGAGAGGAGGGAAGGGGGGAGGGGAGGAGAAGGGTGGCTGCGCGGGGAGGGTGGCCGAGCGAGGAGGAGGAGATTGGGGGGGGGGGGGGTGGCAGCGAGGGGAGAAGGAGGGAGGCATGGGGCTGCCACCACCGCGTGGGGTGGTGGGAGGAGGGGTTGGGGGGGGGGGGGGGGGGGTGATGGAGGGGAGGAGGTAAATGTGGGAAGAGGAAAATAATTTTTTTTTTATTTTTTTTTATTTTTAAAACAATCACTGATGGACAAATCTGACGGTTTGTTGACATTATGGGACATTTTGATCGAGTCATATATTGCGGCAGAATTTAATTGCTATATTTGTCTATCGAATCTTATTTTGATAATGAGGCAAATTGGAGGAGGAATTTTTTTGCACTTTATACGTAGAATAATGTTATTCTTCCCACAAAATATCCCTTCAGATAATGTGACATGTTAAGTAGCTTATACCAGCTGATATAACAATATTTAACCTAAAAATTCATCACCAAATCTTTTTAATGTTAATATTAATTTTAATTTTAAAATTTGTTATGTTAGCTTTCACGTTGGCTGTCACATTAACTGTCTCTTCAACTGCTACATAAGAAAAAATAGTTTGGAGGAATACTTTGGAGATATAAATAACATTATTCTTGTTAGTAGGATCGTAACAGTTATTAATAAAAACTCCATCTACCAAGTATAAAATATAGACCAACTTTCAACAACCGAGGTTATGAGCGGATCCAGAAATATAAAGTGGGATGGACTAAAGCTGGTTGGGATGGACTATGTGTGGGCTAACTCTTACAAAAAAAATAGTATATGAAAAAAAGAACATGATGAAGAAGAAATTTAGGATGGGCCCTACTGGATACCTGGATCCGCCCCTAGCTGATGTTGGAATAGTAGTAATAAGAGCATCTCCAACCCTACTGTCTTGTAATGCATGTGTTGTGATTCCTATGTGGCATGAGACAGAAGACGGTATCTTTTCTAGATGGCAAGACTATATCAACAAAAGACAATGAAGTAGAAAAAATTTCACCAATGCAAAAAAATATTGATATACTTACTTCTTTTCCACACTTTCAAGAGAACTTCTCACCTTGTTAACTTTTTCTAAATATTTTTTTATTCATCACTGATGACATAGTGTGAGACTCTGTAAAACCCCTCGATTAATTCTATAGATAGTCGGATTTGGACTGGAAAATTTTTTGGAATTTTCAGAAGATGATGGGGTTTAGAGTAGAGTTGAGTTTGCCTATGATTTTATTTAATTTAATTAAAACCCTTGGCGCGCCCTATCATAGTTTAATTATTCGGGGCCCAATATCAGCCCATAAATTCCACCAGACTTTTGTACTTCTGACTTGACTCGCCAAATTAGGCACTGGACTTTTCGTCTCTCAAAAATCAGATTTTCGTGGTGCTCTGAATTAATTGCACAATTTTCTGTAACCGAAATCCCATAATTAAATTCCGTGTCGGACACCTGTGTCGTTACCCTCAATTTTGAGATACCAACTTAACCCGTTGAGCCGGACCAACTAAAGGGTCCAAGACTGACTCCAAGCCCCCACCATTTTTGACCTTTGCGCCGTTTCCAAATTTTGACCCCGCGGGCCCCAATTAAATTAAATTTGCGGGACGCGTTATCGTTAATTAAATCGAAATTTACCAACTCTGTAAATTCTAATATTAAATCAATCCCAATGCCCTTCAAATTAGACCCGCGCCTAACGCGCAACACCCCCTCACCATTACAATTTTTTAAATATATCTTTCTCCGCAATTTTAACGTCATTTCATGTGTCCATGCAAATTTCCGAATTTACGGGGGCTTATTTACAATTTGCGAATTGTTGGCAACACCTCATTGGTCATGATTATTTGTAGGGTCCCAAAATGGGGTCCCAATCCCAATCTCAATCCCAATTCCCTCATGAAGAAACCTCATCCTATCCATATTAAATCCTATCCATCCATTTTTCATGGAATGATCTCAACCACCCATCTACCCCACACATCCCCCTATAAAGTAACTCCTCACCCACCCTCAACACACAAATCCACCGGCCCTAATCCCTAGGAACTCTTCTCTCTCTCTCTCTCTCTCTCTCTCTCTCTCTCTCTCTCTCTCCTCCTCCATTAATTACTACATGCCAATAAATTTCTCATTCCATTCTTCTTCTTCTTCCTGGACATTCTTCTTCTCCCATTCCTTTCTTCTTCTCCTTCTTCACTACCTCATCTCCTTCCTTGGAGAACTAATTTTTCCGGCCAGCGGCTTCCAGCTCTGGCCAACCGAGCCTACAACCACCACGCTGCTGCAGCTCAACTCCGACCTGATCCTCCCCCGCACCCGGCGTCACCCCACGGCTGATGCTGAAGGACTGACCGCTCCGACATTGCAGTCGGCCCCGCCCGCGGCTGACCTCGACTCAGCAGCTCGAGGTCGAGCCTCTCCAGCCATGAATCGACCTCCCCCCGGCCTGCTGTGTCTCCCCGCGGCTGCACTGCTCCGACGAGGCCGCACCACCTCTCGGGCGTCCCAGCTTCACCCCCACGGCCAGTCTCTTCCATCGCGACACTCCGGCGATGTAGACTTCCACCGCGGCCTGTGCTCGACCGGAAGCCACGGAGGCTCCTCGGCAGCATCTCCGGCCGCTGGAGCTGCTGGCCGACCCCCCAGCAGTACAGCGACCCCTCCGGCAGCGCTGTGCAGAGTTTCCCGCCGGCTGTGCAGAGCTCCCCGCAGGCCTATGCACTCCCCCATCGCTCGAGCTACCCCGCGGCTGATCCCCCCCGCAGTCCGGCGACTGACCGCCCTCGACTCCGGCCTCCTCCCTGTCCAGCTCCTTTCATCACCATTGGATTCCACCACCATCAACACCACCACCAATACACTTCCATCTCCACCACCCTCGGTGTTCCCTGCCACCGAGCATCACCCTACTCCGGCCATCAACTCCGACCAGCGAGCCTCATAGAGGTATCGACTCTTCCCCCTCAATATTGATTTATTATAATGTGGTGTGTTGTTAGGATTAGTGTTATGTATGGTGTTGTAATTTTGCTAGAGTTGTGTTAGATTTGTGTTGTGTTGTTTTAGTGTTGTGTAGTTGTTAATGGGTGATTAGGGTTTAAGAGGCTGGACTTGGAGAGTAGGGTTTATAGATGCATGGAAAATCTTAGGGTTATTACATTTGAGTATATACACCTTGATGTTTTGGAGGTATCTATTGATAGGAACGTAGGTTAGGGTTTGTCTTCAACGTGAATTAAATTAATTTATTTTGGATATCGGCTTATGGAGATTTAGGTTTTGATCGTTAAATGAAGGAGCGGGATATATTTCGTGGTGGTAAATGCTAACTTATTTAATGAGAATTAAATTGATGAAGGATTTATGTGTAGTGTAAATGCTCAATTTAAATGTATGAGTACTAAGGATAGTAGGTAAATGACTGATTGAGGACTAGTGTGATCGATAAATTTAGAACTGGAAAATTTTAGGTGATTAACTTAGGGAGGCACCTGGTGATTGGTAACAACGATATTTAAACGAAGAAATTAAAATCATAAACTGTGTTTTGAGGATGGCTTGATGATATGGTACTGATGATTAGTTGATTTGACCAGTGTACCGATAGTCAACTGTGGTCAACCCCCTAGTGTATTGTCCCTGAGAGTAGAGACGGAGACTGAGTTTAGGTGTGGATGTGTGTTGCATCCCTTCTTGGCGTAGAATAGATTATTGATTATTGGTTTGTACCTCATCTCTAGGTACTGCGGGACCTGAGGGCTTGGACGCGGTACCGGGACCCCGTCATCAGCAGCCTCGCGCAGGCAAGTATACCTTGCCTTGTTGTACTGTTTAAATTCAATTATATTTGGTTACATATTTATTCATTATATAAATGTGCGCGTCCGAGCAGACTCGGGTGCAGTCAACGAAAGTGTTGACGTTAGGAGTAGTATCTGACCTAGTTTCTAGTAGACCCACCTAAAGTTGTGAAGTTATTGATATAACTTTCCAGGCCTTGACACGTATCATTACACGTCACAGAGTGAGTTCATGTAGGGACGCGTGCCTCATGCGCGACTGGCCATCAGTATGAGCAACACGTGTAGCGGTATGTAGCTCAGTAGTTTATTTCATAGAGACTTGCATCATAGTATGAGATGTCCACATCGTTTTCACGATTTGTACATCTACATCGGGCGAGAAAGACATCTAGTAGGCGTATGGGACACCCCCCTAATATATACTCGAGTTACCGTGCTCTTCGGAGATGGGGATTATAGCGAGTTACCATGCTCTTCGGAGATGGGGATTATAGCGAGTTACCATGCTCTTCGGAGATGGGGATTATAGCGAGTTACCATGCTCTTATGAGATGGGGAGTTGCAACATATTTTGGGTTACCATGCTCTTCGGAGATGGGGAGTTGCAATATGTTTCAAGTTACCATGCTCTTAGGAGATGGGGATAGCATCAATGCCCTTAAACGGGGGCATATGTGGCATATACTAGCCAGTCCCGACGATTAGTGAATTACGTCAGCATATGTCTGAGCCTACACATTCCCATGCGTACTACCAGGTCTTTAAATTGCATTCACTTAGATGGTTAGCACACCCCCTTTATTTACTCAGTACTTACTTTATGGCATGTATTTTTTTTAATCTTGTTACGTCCCTCTGAGGACCTGGTTCCCTTCTAGGTTGTTTGTGCGGTTGCAGGATACTTGATCTAATAGAGTGTGGACATCATTGCAGGTATATTTATATTTCTAGCTATTTCAGTCTTGTATTCCTTCCATTTTATTCTGCTTATATAGCCTAGTATTTATAGACCTATATTGTTCTTCTGGTCTATTCGAACGGATGTGTTATTGGGCTGCAGACTGATGATGCGTATCGTTCTTTCTTGAGATTACTTACCCTGGATTGAGATTTAGAATTAGTTGTTGTATATTAGAAATAGATTGTTACTTGGATCACTTGACCATGGACAGCGTAAGTGCACTTCGTCGGGTCCATTAAATTGGAAAGCCCTACGGAGTCCGTACCAGCTGGCCATTGCCACGTGTCTGGTCTCGTAGATTTTGGGACTGGGGCGTGACAGACTCGTCTCACTATTGCGTATTTTTCATGTTCATATCTTGTATATGTGTGCTCTTGCTGTATATTGTTTCACGTATATTTTTTTGGATTTCTCTAGCTGCTCTCATGTAATTTCTAAATTTCTGAATAGGCTTAACCACCCTTGATATATAACCCCTCTCTTTCTCTCTCTTTTCCATTCTTTTACTTTTTCCTCTTTTCATTTTCTTCTCCTTTCCTCTCCCTACCTCTCTGGACGAGAGTGGCCCAGGACCGGTCCCCCTCCCCTTTCCTTTGGTAGTAGTGGTAGTAGTTAGTGGTGGTTTTAGCCAAGTCCATCTTGCCAATGATGGAGAACATGCACTTTTACTTTATTGTGGATTTTTTGTATTTTATTGGTCTATATTGTGCCCTATGAACTCCTATGCATGTTTACTTCTTGGTATTTTCGGTTTTGATAGCTTGGTTCAACTATATCTACATTTTTAGTTTAATGTGTTCATGATATTTTCATGATTTTGATCTCTTAAAACTTGTTATTTTTCAAAAATAGTTATTCTATGTGAGAGAGCATCTGATTTCAAGTGGTTTAAAACTTTACTTCTCTGGATTTGAGTTGGAAATGAGGATTTCAGGGAGAATCATATTTTCAGGACTTGGAGTTTTTTCATGACTGAAACTTGTTGTTCTGGGACGAAGGAGCTCCATGCGGCCTGCTTTGCATGCGACCTGGACTCCTAGTTCCAAACTCAACATGTGGCCATCTTGTTGGACGCATGATTGAATCTGCACATGCGCTCCTTGACCAAATGCATGAAACTTGAACTAAAAAATTTCTCTAAGTTCCTGATTCCATGCGGCCCAGAGGAACATGCGACAAAAATTGTTCATGCGGCCAAAATTGTCCTTGCGGCCCGAGCTATGTATTCCTCTTTTCCAATGCATGACTGACTCAGTACCATCTTGGCATAATTTTTCCTGAATTTGTCTTTTCTTCTCTGACATACTTTATTGGCCAGTCACATCGGTTACTTCTCCGACACACTTTCTTGGCCATTCACATCAGTTACTTCTCTGACACGCTTTATTGGCTAGTCACTTCCGTCATTTTCTGGCCTTGTATTTATTCCCTGTCACTCAACCCTTATTCCGAGGAGTGGACCTTGCGATGATTCATGCGTCTAGTTTGATTCATGCGACCAGCTTACTGCATGTGGCCAGTTTGATGCATGCGACCAGATTCTTGCCTGCGGCCAACTCATCTCCTACACTCCTAGCACCTATAGTAGCAATATTTTTCTTTGTTATATGTTCTCTTATGGATTATTTACTCCTTGTGCTTGGCCCAATTAGTTAAATTCATATGATGCATGTTACTTCTAATTGTTTATAACCTGGATGCTACACTTAGCAGAACATGGAATGCCCGAAACATAAAATATAATGGCACTGTTAAACTGAGAAATCCCGGCACCTGACTTGTAATGAATGAACTTGATCCCTGACTCCAGATATCTTACATGTACTGATAAATCTGATAGTGGCTCGACGTAGTTCACTCCTGACATGCTAGAATCTTTAGAACTGAAATGCTTGTACTGATAAGATAAATTTTCGTAGTTGATTGCTTGTCCTTATCCTGATTGTACTTGTCAAGCTATTGTCCAGTCATGCATCATGTCTAAGGCAGATTCCTGAATACCACAGCCAGGAATCCTTGATAACTTGCCTAAGTTAATAACTAGAATAATTATCTAGAAGCATCTAGAGAGATTTTTTGGCTACATGCAATCCCTGTATCCCAGTGACACATGATGGATTTGGAGCTCTCTGTCGAGAGGGGCACACTTCCAGCACACCGTCGAGTGTTAGAATTTACCAGAAAAATACTATATACTTAATTAATCTATGTTATGTACTCTTACATCTGGATAACCCGGATAGTCTGTAGGACATGTGGCTGTATGGAATCTCAACTGCATTTTTTAGTAACCAGGATTGTGATTGTGATAACCTTAGTTAGTTAATAGTAGTAAGCCGTAGGTCATGGTTGGCCGTGATTGCATATTTTCTAGTCTTGTCTTGTCTTGAATTATCCAGCTACTAATCCTGAATTGTATCCGTTACTGAATCCAAAACTGCTTAAACTGCTTAATTCCCTATTGCTCTTATTTATATTTTCTTATGCTATTGAATGCTTGCATACTGATTTTTAGTTCCTAAGTTGGCTCCATTGCGGTACTTTGCTGTTTTGGGGTCTGACCTCACTGGTTTTGTATGGCCAAATTTTGGAGCAACACCGCAGGATCTCCCGTACATCCCGCCTCCAGATGGTGAACACGAGGAACACCCGAGGACTTGAGTGGATTTCTTTTTCATCACCCACTTGATCTTGTACTTATACTTTTTAGGCGTTTAGCCACCGAGCACGTGTTTAGCTCGTGTTTTGATTATTGACATTCTAGCCTGCGGGCCTACATGTAAAGCATATTATAGACTATAGCTAGAGCTGATCATGTAATATTGCACTCTGCTAGTTTTTTATTTTGGTAACTAGCTTCATGATCATCTATGTATGTATAGTTTGGGACGTCTTACTATTATATGTTTGGTGATTATACTTCTTGTAACTTGTTGCTTGCTTGAGATTGAAACAACTAGGACTCTTGACCCAGAAATGACTGTTGGATTGTAGAGTAAACACTCACATGTCTAGACAGTCGTGATCGTATCTCGGGGTATAGGTACTCCAGTGTACGTAGCTGGCTTTGTCCGCCGCCGCTCTCCAGTATTCTGGATCTGGAACGTGATACATAGAGATGAAGACATTGTCAAAAGTTCATTATCTAGAACTAGACAATCAATTTCATAATATCTTATATAATTTTTATTAAATATGTTTTACAATTTATTTGACAAATACACTGAAGAATAATTTGTAAATAAAATTTTGTCAGTCCTACTTGACAAATTTTTCACAGTAGGGTTGGAGATGCTCACTGAAGTGTAGAGGACTATGTTGATAGTTGAAAAGAATCCAATGCCTAGAGTGAGAAATGGTGCTCTCGTGCTAGCTCCCTCTTCTCTATCTAGTTAAGTATAAACCAGCATGGTTGACATAAATATGTATTTGATAGTTCAATCGGTAATGAAAAATAATTTTGGATCACCGATTTTTTTTATTAATGAGAATTATGTTTGGTTGCGCGGCTTGCGCCAGGGCAAATCAGACAATGAGAGGTACAAAAACAATCAGCTTATATTTTTTTATATTGAACCTTTGATATTATTTTAAATATTATGGGTCGCACAATTAATAGAATAACTCAGTAAAGTTAGCTTTCGCTTACGTCATTTGTATAAAACAAGCATGAACCTACGATTTTTTGAGTTTTTATTCTATATCGTTCGCGAGGGATATGATTTTAATTTTTTGTTTTGGACATCCAAAACCTTTTCATCTTGACATCCAAAAACTTAGGACGCCCCATGGGTTGCTCTCTAGCTTTTGGTGATTCTTTTTGCAATTTTTAAGTTTTTATATTAATTTTATTTAAGGAAAGACACCATTTTAATTCTTGTTATTGGCATCCAAAAACCCAGCACATGCCTTAAATTGCGCTCTAGCTTTTGGTGATTCATATGAAGAGAATGAAACATTTCGGAAAATCTCGTATCAAATCCATAGCCTAACCTAGGTAGCTGCGAGATTCTATTTATTGGCCTTCAAACGTCTAAACCTTCAAAATTCATCATTAGAGACACTGTAACAAGGGAAATGCTATTTACTCCGCCGTTTTCCATTCCGCATGTGTCCCGTATGACACGTGATATATATTTATTGGCCGATTTTTTTTTTAAGATGGAGAGAGAGGTGCTGACGGGACATTTGCAGGATGAAAAATGACGGTATAAAAAAACATTTTTTCAGTAATAATGATAACAAGATGTTACTAGGAAGGGCAGGTCACTGTAGTCAACAAAAGAAGAATGTCATAACAAAAAAGTGAGTTAAAAATTCGGACAGAAAATCGATCCGACAAGACATGGGTCAAATTCGTTCGTAGGTTAATTTAAGTGATCTAAGTCTAATTCCTTCTAGACACTGGAAGCTATTTTTACAAATTTTTTTTTTTTATTTATAATCAATTTTTGGAAAAGACACTGGACCAACACTGATCCGTCTAAAAAACTACTTAGTTTACGGATCAAACGGTTGAACCGGTCGGTTCATGGCGGATTCTGTTTTTAAAACACTGCAGAATAGTGTTTCCAATAAAACATCAGTAAAACCAAATTCAACTGGCTCTTGTGGTCAGTGAGAAGAGGTATAGTTTTTCTGGCTAGGCAAACGGTCTCAGGATCAAACCGTAGAACAAATGTGGAACAGTAGGTCCAAATGACATACAATATAGCGTGCACAAAATTTCGAACGTATCGTCGAGCATTGCACCCAAAAAAAAATAAAAAATCAATCATCAGTTAGAGCCTGGTGATCAGGAGTGAAGTGTGAGAACACATTATAGAAAGCTGAAAGGCACCTAACGCATATGTGCAAGTATTGATGAACCTGACTTGACTCTAACGGGAAGGGCAATGAAAGCAAAAAAAGAAAGAAGAAAAAGCAATGCTTCTATATCGGAAAAACTCTTTTAATTTCATAGGGAGCAGGGACCTACCGATAATATTCCAACTTTAATCAACTTTTCTGTTATATATGGATCATACATGCACCAAGTTGACCTATTGTTTTATAATTCTTTTTTATTCCTACATGGCATGAGACACAAGACAATAATTTTCGTACTTAGTAATGTTATATTTACAAAAAATTCAAGAAAGTAGGAAAACAATTTCAATATAAAATATTTAAATGGTTAATTTTTTTTTCAAACTTTGAAGATAACTTTTTATTATTATTATTTTTTATAAATATTTTTTATTCCTAATTGATGACATAGAGATGAATGTATTGTCAAGTACATTGTCTAGAATTAGACAACCAATTTTATAATGTCTTCAATAACTTTTGTCATGTAAGCTTTACAATTTACTACAATTTTATTGGAAAAATAGTTGTGTAAAGATTTGAAGTGGGACTCTAACAAAAATTGCAACATATTTGATTAACCTTGGTCTAGTTTGATATTTGACTAATCTTTGATGAACTAAAATCATAACCATATATAATTTTGTCTGTGTTGGGTTGACTTAGGATACGTGTTGGTGTTTTTTACTTTACTTTGAGAGTTATAGTCCCACATTAAAAAATTACCAATGTGTATATCTCAATATATATATCTTTTCTTAGTATTGATATATGCATATGGGGTGGTGGTCAATGTGGGTTGACTTTCATAGAGGGATTAAGTGTGAACCCCATTATGACAATTTTTATTTTGTCACCACATTTGAGAAGTTTTTCTTAGGAGCTAAGTCCCATAGGTGCTTAGCGACTCGGACTTGGGCTCGGGCTCAAGGGCCAAAGTGGCGCTTTGTTCGCACACTTTGCACTTAGTATGGCACTCGTGTGCTCCTTTTATGCGTGAGTTCCATGCATGATTGCTTGCTCGGACGCATACTTCGTGGAGCTATGCGGTCAGGCGCTATGCGGCCAGCAAATTAGCTTGAGCGAGTTGAGTGTGGAGGGAACAAGGACTGCTATTGGCGGCTCGGTATGACGCAGGCGGCACGTGGTTCTCTCTGCCACCCGGCTGAAGCTTTCGGCGCCTGGCGGCACTGTCTGCTCTGTGCAGTACAGCGCGCAGGCGGCGCAGGTGGCTCGTGGAACTCTGTGCCACGCGGCTACAGCTTTCGGCGCCTGACGACACTGTCTACTCTATGTAGTACAGCGGCGCAGACGGCGCATGTAGCATATTTTTTTCTCAGGCCGCATGGGAGCTGAAATCCTATTTAAATAGAGGCTCTCCTCTTTCATTTGGTTGGTTGGAAAAATAGAGAGAGAGAGAGAGAGAGAGAGAGAGAAATCGAGAGCTCCAGCAGGTCCTACGGCAACAGTTAGCATCCTTCCAAAGGAATCTTCCGAGTGATCCGAAGGTGACCAAGAGCATTCCAGAAGTTCTTGTGTGAACTTGCTGGATCCTGGGGGCAGATCGTTGTATAGCGCAAATCTTACCTTGAGCTCTGCTGGTTTTGATCCCCCCAGCATGAGTTTCCTTTTTTGTATTTTCGTTCTTGTTTTCGTTCTTCTCGGTGTAGCGTCTGTGAACGTAAAGAGAAGAACAATTTTTTGATTCTTATTATATTTATATTTTCTTTGGGTTGTCAGTTTGTAACATGTTCCTAGTTTAGTGCTTCTGTGGGATTGTGTGTCACTGTAGAGGAACTCTTGTGTGAATCTCAGTGCACCAACTTCTCTTTTGGAGTTTGTAGAGACGAACTCTTGTTTGAGTCTCTACTTTGTGTATGACTTCGGGACTAACAATCTCAAGGCAAGATCCGAGTTAGAATGGACAACCGCTCAAGCCTTCTCGATACTAGCTTTCACAAGCTTGAGAAGTTTGAGGATGAATACTACAATATTTGGAAGAGGAATATCTCCTTGAATCTTCGTCTTGTCAAAGTTACTTATGTGTTGGTTGATCTTGAACCAACCATTTTCGAAGATGGAGAAGAGCTTGCAGTTGGTGTGGCGCAGGACGCGCACTCCAAGTGGAAGGAAGACAACGACCTCTGTAGGTTGTTGATTCTCAATGCTATGGACGACTCGATGGCATAGTCCTAAAACAAGAAGGAGAATGCAAGAGATGTCTGAAAATCTCTTGAAGCACTACAAAACTGACGAAAAAATGTCTAAAATCTATCTCATCGAGAAGTTCTTCACTTTGCAATTTGAGGACGAGAAGGTGATGTTACCACAAGTTAAGAAACTTTTGAAGATGTAGCAGAAACTTGAGAAAGAGGGCATGAA
This sequence comes from Iris macrosiphon, assembly GCA_036927795.1. NCBI lineage: Eukaryota > Viridiplantae > Streptophyta > Magnoliopsida > Asparagales > Iridaceae > Iris > Iris macrosiphon. Next base: position 141,312,717 of record JAYESA010000017.1, read on the forward strand.
GCAGGAAGACAAATCTATGGTGGGGGCTATCGTCACCAAACTTCCTCTAGGCTGGATTAGGTTCAAGACTGCCATGTACCGTAAAAAGATGGAGATCCAGTTCGAAGATCTTCTTCTGTTCTAATTTTCTTTAGGACTTGAGCAAAGGTAAGGTCACCATAAGTGTGAATGAGGTCTTTCTTGACATCAGACCAAGAAAGAGAAAGCTTGTCTATTAAGCAGGCTATTTTATACTCAGTAGAGAAGAAATTGCCTTTGGCTTGAATATGCCTAAGGTATTCTTAGAATTCATGTATTTGGTCATTTATAGGTTTGTTATGTACCATAAAGTATCTGTTGAATGAGGAGGATTTGAATATTTCAATTCCAGCATCATCACAGCTATATTCATCTTTCAGAGCATCCCAAAGTTCTTTTGTACTTTTGTATTCAAAGAATATGTCATATAGTGATTCAGACAAAGCGCTTAGAATTCTATGGAAGCAATGGTAGTCTATTTCCTTATGGGTCTTGGGTCTAGAAGAACCAGAGGACTTGGATACACCTATGTCAGACTCAGTGTCATCAGAGTCATTTGTGATTGGTGTGGAACCATCAATGGCTGAGATTAATCCTAAGGTAGTGAGCCAAAATTACATCTGACTTTGCCATCTCTTAAAGAAAGTCCCGTTGAATTTTTACAGATTTAGCAGTAAAAGTCTCATCCTTGCCAGTTATAGTTGCAAATGAGAAAAGTCTGAAAGATACGAAATTACTCAATAACAATGTCCAATGATTTAGAATAATAGTTCAAGTGATTTTGCTAACCAATCTTAAAAATTTTAGTCTATCAAGTGTAGATTGATTTGGGTTAGCTGTAGGGGCCGGTTCCCAGCTAGCGGTGGTCCGAAGACACTTAAATACCGTGTCGCTTAGGGCTATTTACACCCGGTTGAAAGAAGGACCCTTTCGGTTTGTTCTCAAATTGATCTTTACTTCTAGAATCCAGACTCAAAGTGATTTGCAATTATACTTAACTATTATTGTCTTGAGGTCGTTTCAATTAAACAATATTGTAGTTAACAATAAGTAAATGTAGAGCTAATAATAATAATGAATACCAATGATGGTTATATATATATATATATATATATATATATATATATATATATATATATATATATATAGCAAGATTTTATGAGCTACAAATACTAAATTACAGTAGCTAAGTTGAATCATAATTAAACAATTTTTTTTTTTGCTTTTTTATTAACATAATAGTCCTTTGAATAGTAATTTCTAATACCAATTCTTAATTAATATATAATTTAAAACAATTAGATTATATGTTGCACTTTGGTATGTAAGCAGTAATACTCGTTAAAAAATTTGCTAAATGAACAGTGAACTACAAATTTGCTATAATAAATATTCGTTAATAAAACAAAAAACTTTGTTTGGTAAGCAATTAGAAAATTTTTTGTTTGCTACAGTATTTGTTTTGTATATATGTAGGCTTCACAGAATATATTCTCACAAAATATGCTATTTGGTAAAAATAATATATGCTCACAAAAAAAAAAAATATGCTCACAGAATATGCTATTTGGCAAAAATAATATACATGTAGGTATTAGGGATCAACTCTTAGATTGTTACTAGTTTTGATATATATATATATATATATATATATATATATATATATATATATATATATATATATATATATATATATATTATTTTTCAGAAGTTAATAAGAGAACAAAGAAACCCAAAGAAATTGTTATCGGCCTCCGGGGAAGTCGTGCACGAAGCACTGTCCTAAGAGTTGATCCGAGGTGTATGTGCAGACGTTTCTCGGAAGCTCCTAGTGATAAAATTTTCTGACTACCGGGTTCTCTTCGTTGCAGGCAAATCGGAGAGAGAGACCGAACTTAGCTCTGCCCAGAGCAATGATTTAGATAACAGAATGTGTTTTGAGAGAGAGAGAGAGAGAGAGAGAGAAAGAGGTTTAACGTAGGAGGATTTTCTATCTCGAAAGAAGGAGGAGGTGATCGCAATATATAGGCAGATCAAAGACACAACGAACCGACAAGAGATTAAATGGCTCATAAAACTAGTCATTAAAGAGCGATAATAAAGGGAAAGAAAACGTTGAGGAATGACTGTCAAAAATAGCTATTACAAAGGCTGTCACAAGGGTTCAATGAACCTGGACATAGTGCCTCAACATTCAAAAATTTGAATGAGCCAAATCGGTTCAAAAAATAAAGGGGAGCAAAAAAAAATTTGGATCCCAGCCCGAAGAGTAAATTGGATCGGCATTCGGCGCCTGCAGGTGTGGGCACGTACCCGCACCCGTTACGCGCGCCGAACCGAACCGAACCGAGCCGAGCCGAGCCGGGCGGCGGCGGCGGACGCGTGTGCGGTCCAAGGGGACCCCCACACAACATCTTTAAGAAAGCAAAGGAGAAGAACTAATATATACAAGCAAGGAGGGGTTGGTCCAACCGATGTGGGACTAAAGAAAGAGCGAAGTTGAGCTTTTGCTCAAGCATAGCTAACAGTTCCGTCTAGATCGGATCGGCCACAGTGTCGTCTATAACACTTGTTCAATATCAATAAATAGTTTGTTTTATTTCTATACTTGTGTTATTCAATGCTTCCGCTATTAACGACTCTGTGAACTTGTTACCAATCGTCTATGCGTTTATTATTTCGCTGTACTCGTACATTCTGTGCGACTCTGTGGCTTAGATCTTTTACCGCCTGTATGGACCACGGCCTTGCACGAACGCAACTTACGCTCGTGCGACATCACGTCCAGATGGATCAAGCGATCGTCTCGTCGGAGCGCTGGCACGGTGATTCGTGCTAACGGGGACGACCAATTGTCTGCGGAAAATCGAAACGTGATATGTTGGTATAAAAATATATATATATATATATATATATATATATATATATATAAAAGGGACTGGAAAGAGGATGTCCTATGTTTTGACATCTTAACCTTCATGAAGTGAACGTGGTGTCTACTATTAATCGTCCATTATAATAGTTAATTTGACTTTATATATAGTAGCGATTCATGAGGGGATGATAAACGCACTACAAAATGCACTGGTCCAAATTTTTTTTCTAATTTTTTTATTTAAAATTTTACTTCAAATTAGTCCAAAAATTTATTTAGAATTATTAAAATTTTGACAGTTTTTTTAATAAATTGAACTGTCAAAATTATTACAGTCCATTAAATTGCATATATTATTTAGAACTGTAACAGTTCAAACTATTGAAAGGACTGTTAAAATTTTGACAGTTCTAAATAATTATTTAGACTAGTACTGAATAAAATTTTAAGTGAAAAATTTAAGAAAAAAAATTAGAACAGTTCCAACCACCTTTGCGGTACCTTTATGAAGAGCCTCCATGAAGTGGGTGTCGTGTCTACTATGAACGTCCAATTTAATAATTAATTTGACTTTATATATAGTAGCGAGAAGCAACAAGAAACTATCTAAACGAAAAGAAGATGGCGACTCGGAAATATTGTCAGTCTTTTCTTATTAGTTTTCCATTACTACTGTGCGCTTTCTACTAACGAAAAAGAAAGAGTTTATTAGCTACCTAAACACAAAGATGATGATACATTCCTACTTCTGGAGCTGGTGACACACAACCCCCCCCCCCCCCCCCCCCCCCCCACACACACACCCACCCACACACACACACACATATATATATATATATATATATATATAGAGAGAGAGAGAGAGAGAGAGAGAATAAAGAAGGTGAGATGGTATCTCACTTTCAAAATGAGAATAGTGATGACTTGGTAACATTTCAGTTTTCTATCTCAGATTTTGAGAGTGAGAGATTAAATACAATTTGTCAATTTTTTAAAAAATATGAAATGAAGGACTAAAATGTAGTCGTGTCACCGCTAGCCTCATTTTGAGAGTGAGATATCATCCCACCTCCCTTATTCTCTCTCTCTGTATATATTATATCTATATAATAATAATAATAATAATAATAAAGTAAGCAGCAGGAAAGCAATTGTGCTGTGCTCATCCGTTTGAAGTGGTCCGGTCTTAAGCCCATGCATCATCTGGGATTTTTTTTTTTACACTTTTGGTCACTTAAACTTTGTAAAATTTAGGTTTTAGTTACTTTATATATATATTTTTAGTCGTTGAATGATTAAAATTTAAATTTTACAACTATTCAATGACCAAAACTATAATTTTTTCTATGAAAAAATGTTGATTCATACATCTAAATTTAGAACAAGTGCGTCTCCAAATGAATGGACTGGTTAAAAAAGGCCATAGCACATGCCATTGAAAATTCCAGAAATCAGTCATAGAGTGATGTAGAGGAAACTCAGGATTTGTAGGTTGATAATGGCCTCACGGTGGGTAAAAGTGCGGCCGATCCGGAATCTACCACGGCTTCGGTCAAATCCGGTCAGGGTCGGTTCGAATATGATCAACGATCTAGACCGGTTCGACCTACCTCCTCCGCAGGTCCGGACCGGGTCGACAAAATTGACCCATACTGGTGTACAACGTTACGGGTCCGGACATGTTTCAGATTGGGCCAGATCGGCTCAATTTTTTTTATTTACTTTAATATATATATATATATATATATATATATATATATATAAAAGTTAATATTTATTTTGCAATAATTTGTATTGTACAATCCGTTTATAAAAATTAATAATTGTAATATATATTGTATATTTTTGTTTAAAAAAAATGGTAATTGAATATAAAGAAATGAGATTACAACTCAACTGTATCCACATCTCACTTCATAGCAGCATCTCGCCAATCCTCCCACCCAATATTATATATATATATATATATATATATATATATATATATATATATATATATATATATAAAAGTAAATAAAAAAAATTGAACCGGACTGGCCCGAATATATATATATATATATATATATATATATATATATATATATATATATATATATATAAAAAGGAAAAAATGATATGAACCAATGCACATGTTAAACAATAGGAATGTAATGTACTAGTGCACATGAGATATAGAAATTCATTACTATTGGTCCACATGTGCATGACTCATATAGGAATATGAGCCCGTTTACTCATAAAGGAAAAAAGGGATATGAGCCATAGACTCATATTCCTACATGAGCCAATGCACATGTGGACCAATAGAAATGGAGTGTACTAGTACACATGAGTGCATATGGGATGTAGAAATTCATTCCTATTGGTCCACATGTGCATGATTCATATAGGGCTCATATTCCGTTTACACACACACACACACACACACACACACACACACACACACACATATATATATATATATATATATATATATATATATATATATATATATCGGGCCGGTCCGATCCGACCGTGGACCGACCCTGACCCAGACCGGTTCGGCCCGATCCTACCTTGATTGGATCATGGGTCCGGGCTGGATCTGATAATTTATTGACCGGATCGGACCGCTCTCTTCAAATTGAGCTCGGCCAGGACCAGAGTCGGTCAAACCCGATTGACCCGAGCCGCGGCCCGGCCCAATACACAAATTGATAATGGCCAGGTCTTGCCGAGCACTATCCAAACATCGCCCTTAAATATTTAGGGCCAGATTCCACCTGGCCCTTAAATATCCAAGTCATTGTTAAGTTTATTAGGTTTCAACAAAACCCAAAAAGTCAAAAATGAAACGATCCGAAATTAGCCATAATTGAAACCGAGTCGAACCGATACACGATCCAGTTTTCCCTTTTTGGACTACTTTTATTGTTTAATGGTTTGGACACAAAATTAAAATTGTGGTTAAATTATATTAAAATTTTATAATTTTTATACATATGTTTGTTTTATTTCAAGAGTTGGGTCAAAAGCTGGACTAATTGTTAAATTATCAAAATTTGGCTTTAAAAGACATGCATAGAATTGCTGTTTTTAAAATATACACTTCTTAAATAAAAAAATATGCACAAAATTGAGGGTATTTTAATAATTACATAAGTCCTATTCGGTTTTCGGTTTTCGGTTTTAGACTGAAACACAAAATTGAAAATCGTCCAAATAAGAAATTTTAATATTTTCAAAACCGAAACCGAATAATTTTGTTTTTTGCAAACCAAACTGAACCAGCTCGATATTTGGTTTAAAACCAAATAATGCTCTCCCTAGTGGCGCATCTCCTAGTTTTACAAAACCTGGGCCAGGGTCAGGCCAACCTGACCCTTGAATATTTCGGCCCAAAAGATTTGGCCCAACAGACCCTTAGTTTTACACAACGTATGCTTTAATCCAGCCCTTTAGGTCTTGGACCCGAACCGTAGGCTTTTCCGACTGACTCAACTAACTTAAATTTTCCCTTATGTGATACCAATTTAGTAAACAACATAAAACAATATAACATACAAATATACAATTTACTTAGGCCGTGCCACTACAATCCATATCTATGGTCCGAAAATAAATTGGGTCCAGCTAGCCTAAACCATTTCACCATTGGGTCACTGTAAGGTCGGACTTTTTGTTCGGGCCGGGCCCGCTATTGAGCCGACCAATCCCTATTTGTAAGAAGGCCCGGCAAATTGGGTGCAAATGAATAGATCGAAAGGCTTTACTCAGCTCGTTAAAGGCTCGACTCTGTTCAAAATCAGATAAAAGAAAACAATAACATCATTGAAGTTCTTTGAATTGTGGCACCAAACTATAGTCCCTATTCGCATGCGGTAAAATGTGAAACAAGATCCTTAAAATCATCTCCAACCCTATTGTGATTTTGGGAAAAAAAAAATTGTTGCCATATAGGAATGACAAATTTTCAATTGTCAAGTAAACTATGAAACTTACGTGACAAAAGTTATAGGAGATATTGTGAAATTTGTTATCTAGTTCTATACAGTGCACTCGACAATGTCTTTACGTTCATGTCATTAATTATGAATAAATAAATTTGGACATTGAAAAAAAAAAACAGTTTCAGTGTATGATTAACACTTGCAAATGCATTATAAGTGAAAAATATCTGACACTTTCCAGTTTAAATTCCTCTATTTCTTTCTTTCAATTCTCGTCTGCAATAAAAAAAAGTAGAGAAACTCGGATGAAAGTGGTCCTGCGGACTCCGGACTCGGGCCTGGGGTCCCTGTGGTGGTGGGAGACGACGCAGTCGACCAGTGGGTTGGCACCGAAGACAAAGCGACGCCAGGGCCGCACCAGAGGACGACGACCGTGGTGAGCCGAACATCGCCGCCACCACCGCCTGGATCCAGGTCTGGTGCTTCAGCAAGCTAGTCCCGCTTCAGGAACCCAGCCACCGGCGTCGGTTGGCTGGAGCCTGGCGGTCCCACGCTTTCCTCTCGAAGATCGAGATCTTGGGGAAGTCCGGGAGAGTGAGGGTGTTGATCGAAGGGCTCTCAGAGTGGAGGATGGAGGAACGTAGAGATCGGGTGGTGGAGTTCGAATCAGCTGATGAGGGCTGGGAGGATCTCTGAGCTCCTCGAGATAGTCCTCCAATGGAATTAGGGTTAAAATTTTGAAGATAGTGGGATAGAGGAGAGAGAAAGAGTACAGTGAGATCAGGTGGTGAAGGAGAAAGCTCTCTAATCAATTAACATGTTGTCATCCAAATATTGAAACTTCACATTTTTTGAAACTCATCACTTACGGAAGATAAAAATCTATATATCCGAACATATTTTAAAAAATAATATATATTAAAAATATACTGCATTACAATATATTAAAATTAATATTTTTACACTTTTGAGGGCTTATAAACATCCAAACCCCTTCCCCTTGGAAGGTTTAGATGTTTCTCAATCTTATCCATGTATTTTTTACAACTCGTCTTGTAGTCAATCAAACAATGCCCTCTTGTAGACCCTATTAGAAATCACTCCTTTATAATCCAATTCAAGAACTTACTAATGATAAAAAATAAAATAAAAATAAACGTGAGTGGGTTCTTTTCCAAACTTGATACAATATTGATGCAATATCTCGAATAAATATTTTTTGTGCTTGAGATTTTTTGATACAATATTAATACAATATCTTATTATATATATATATATATATATATATATATATATATATATATATATATATATATGCGCAGATAAGAGTTGACACCACCGACAATAAACATGAGTGAAAGTTGCCTAAAGTATCTTTCCCAAACTTAGTGAGTTTGAGCATGCCTAACTAGTTGGATACAACATATTTTTTTGCTTAACCCAAAGAAAAAGCATATATTGCTGTCCCAATCAACACTTGCCATTGGATCCAAGCTTTTCCAACCTTTAAATCTCTCTCCTTAATTATTATTTTTTGCCACAAAAAAGTTAGGAACTACTCTCCCCTCCCATCATCATTTCCCACCCGGAAATCAAAGTTAGCAACTATTTTCTTGGGATGGGTTTTTCGTTATTGATTATGATCAATGACGGATCTAAGAATTGTGTGAAATAGATTTGTCCCTCGTAACTAATGCACAGTTTTCATGTTGTATTCAATCCTTCAAGAAATAAATTGTAGGGTTTCGGATAAATATACAAACTACTTTAATTAGAAAATTTGATATCAACTTAGAGAGTTGATGTATAATCGATATTGGTCATAAATTTTGCATCAAATTTTACGTAGTATTGATTTTTTCTTTTTTCCTTTTTTTTGATGCATCATAGCTGGCTCTATTTTTTTGGGTGGTCAAAAATTTTCAATTGTCAATTTTTTCTATGGGGTGTAACTTTTCACAATTGAAACCAAAATGAAGAAAATATGTGCTTTTTTTAGTTTTGTTTTGGAATAATTCCTCCATAATATTTTTGCTGGTGATGACGATGAATTTTTAGGCATTTGCATATGAAAAGATAAATGAAAAATAAAAACAAAAAATTTGTTGTACAGATTTTTTTTAAAATAAATAAATTAAAACGAAAGTAATTTAAAAAAATTTGAATTTACGAAAGCTTTTGCCATCTAAGATGGCAAAAATATAAAAAAATATTTTACTTTTTCTATTTCAACAATTTCGTCAACTGAGTTGTCGCCATCTCAGTTGACGAAAATATGACTATCGGTTCTTTTTTCTGTTGGTTTTTTGTTTTGTCTTGGTTTGCTTTTTTGGTTTTTTGTGTGTTGTTTTTTGGGATAGTTGGGTTTAATTTTTTTGTGTTAATTTTTTTTCTAGGGCACTTGTCAACGACATTTTTTTTTTGTAACAGAAAATTTGTTGTACAGAAAATAATTTTAAATAAATTGGTAAAAACGAAATTTTTTTTGAGAAATTTACTGTAATGAAACATTTTATTTTGACTTTGTCAAAATTTTGCCAACTCAGTTTGCGAAAATATCATATATATATATATATATATATATATATATATATATATATATATATATATATATATATATAAGGGTTTTTGTTTTGTTTTATTTTTGTTTATTTTTTAGTTTTTTTTGTTTTGTTTTTTTTTTTGATTTGGTTAAAAAAAACGAAATTTAACATCCAAAATAAAATATGTAGCATTGAACATCCAAAAATTTAAAAATTTTCTGCCGTAAGAAAATTACGTCTGCCGTCGAGCAGACTTCGAACGGCCATAACTATTTGTTTGAAAATTATTTTTCGTCAAACAATAGGTAGATTTGTATGTTTTCGACGAGAGTAACACAATTCGTGTAGAAAAATTTTTCATTCGAAGCAAGACGCACATGTTACAGATAAAAATATAAAATTTAAAAGTTTAAAACTTTTGACTGGAGATCGAAACAAGATCCATCTTGTGCCAAAATGACCGTAACAAAAAGTACTAGGGATAAACTGTTTCACCGTTTGACGGACTTCAAAAATTTTTAGAATCGCAAAAAAAATGATGTTTCTATCTGGGTAATTTTATTTTCGGATTTTTTACGATATTTCGATGTTAACGAATAAAGTTGGTGTCTCCGGTCCCTCAAACATTATCATATAATATATCAGTGTGAAGATGATTAAAAGTGGGACAAGAATATATATTTTATTTTTTTAATGATAAATTATCTATTTATAAATAATTTACTGATCGTAATAAGATCGATTTAACTTTCGATTACGATAGAAATTTTAAGGGTCTGCTTGGCAATTGTGCGAGTTACGGTTATGAGGTATTTTTAGAGTACCGGTTATGAACGGTTATGAGGGTCTGTTACTGTTTCAAAAATAAACAATTTATTCAAAAATATCCCAAAATCGGTGAAAACGAAACAAAAAAATCAAATAAAACCCTTAACAAACACAAAAAATTTTATTTTTTGTACAACAAATTTCTTACAAAAGTTTTCGTTTTTACTTATTTATTTAAAATTATTTTCTGTACAGCAAAATTTTCTGTTAAAAAAAATAGTCGTTGATATGTGTCCCAAAAAAAACCCAACAAAAAAAAACCCAAAAAAATCAAACCAAAACAAACAAAAAACAAAAAACCAACAGAAATCAAACAAAAAAAAAACGGATAATAAATTTGGATAAAATTTAATTTTCGTCAACTGAGTTGGCAAAATTGTTGAGAAACAAAAATAAATATATATTTTTTCATATTTTTGCCATTTGGGATGACAAAAGCTTTCATAACTTTAAATTTTCATAAAATACTTTTGTTTTAAATAATTTATTTAAAATTATTTTTTGTACAATAAATTTTCTAAAAAAAAAACTCTTAGAAAGAAATAAAGAATTTTTTTTACATTCTTTCAACTATTAAAAAAAAAATAAAAAAATTCCAAGCTCTTTTAGTCGTATGGGTGGATGGATAAACATTGGCAGTTTAATTTAACTAATTTTTTAATAATTAGAAACCCTTATTTTGATCCACTATTGATGACAAGACTCCCATAAGCTCAAGCTGGCATGCTTTTAAGAGTTAAAACTTTGTTTTTCTTCTTCTTCGTGGCTTGCAGTAAAACAAGACCTGATATTAAATTGGATCCAATCATCTTTGAATCCCCAACAATGTGACATCAACCCTAGTTTTAAAGTGTGTATGATTGCCTAATGGTGACATTGACATTAGTATCATATCTCCCCAAAATAAACTATTTAAATTATTGATCACTTGAAAGACCCTTTTTTTAAGTGTAGACTTACCAAATTCTTTCTATTATATTAATCTTCTGGATGAAGATAGGACTTTGTTAGGTTGTTGAGAATAATTCAAACAACATACTAATGTGGTGCCAGTGAGAACTCCGTGTACAACATAAGATTTTGGAATTGGATATAATTTTTAAGAAAGTATATAATTTTTATTGTTAGTTCCGAGGTCAGATAAAAAAAGAAGAGGTAGTCACAAAGTAGAGACTCACACAAGAATTTATCTCTACAAACTCCAGAAGAGAAGTTGGTGTACTGAAATTCACACAAGAGTTTCTTTACAGTGACACACAACCTCATAGAAGCACTAAATAAGGAACATGTTACAAACTGACAATCCAAAGAAAATGTAAATACAACAAGAATCAGAAAATCGTTCTTCTCTTTACGTTCGCAGACACTACACCAAGAAGAACGGGAACACGAACATAAAACACGAACATAAATACAAAGAAGGAAACTCTTGCTGGGGTGATCAAAATCACCAGAGTTCAAGGCAAGATTCGCGCTATACAACGATCTGTCTCCAGGATCCAGTAAGTTCACACGAGAACTTATGGAACGCTCTTGGTCACCTTCGGATCACTCGGAAGATTCCTTTGGAACGATGCTAAAAACTGTCGCAGGTCCTGCTGGTGCTCTCGGTTTTTCTCTCTCGCTCTCAATTTTTTCCACTATGTAAATGAAAGAGGAGAGCGTCTATTTAAAGAGGATTTCAGCTTCCATGCAACCCGACAAAAAAATTAGGCCGCATGAGTCGCCTGCGCCGTTGTACTGCACAGAGCAGACATCGCCGTCATGAGCCGAAAGCTGCAGCTGCTGCAACCGCGTGGCACAGAGAGCCACGAGCTACCTGCGCGCTATACTGCACAAAGCAGACAGCGCCGCACCGAGCCACCAATAGCAGTCCCTGTCCCCTCCACACTTGACTCTCTCAAGCTAACTTGCTGGCCGCATAGCGCCTGGTCGCATAGCACCATGCCGCAAGGCCCCTGGTCGCATGGGCTCCTGCCGCATGCGCACCGGGCCGCATGGGCATCTGGTCGCATGCGCCCCTGACCACATACGCTCCTGGCAGCATGCGCACCTGGCCGTATGGGCACCTGTCCGCATGGGCACCTGACTGCATGGCTCCTGGTCGCATGGGCACCAGACCGCATGGCCCCTGGCCGCATGGGCTCCAGGCCAAATGCCTCCACGAAGCATGCGTCCGAGGAAGCAACCGTGCATGTAACTCGTGCATAAAAGGAGCGCACAAGCGCCATATGACGATGCTGACGTGGTAAGTAAAAAGTGTGCCAATTGTGGTGCCCCGTTCCCCCTATTCGGGGAGCGCGACTAAGAAATACAAGTTGGTATCGTTCGATCGGGATAGATTGAAACAAGATCTTATCCTCGTTATGGATTTGCTTCTTCGGAATCGATTCCCATATTCAGTGGACCGTGCCCCGAGGATGGACTTAGCGGCAGAGTCAAGAGGGACATCTCCGCTGCAAGTTTTTTTGCCTAGTTTTCGCTGTCGCTTTGTTGCTTTCGTGCCTTGAGTTGGTTTTCAGATTTGTTTGCGTTTTCTTGAACGGTTTCGATGGATTTTATTGTTTTCGTTCGTTGAACTGCACTCCAATTCCTAGCTTGGAAAGAGTAGAAGAGGTATTGATCAGCTGTTCGTGGCAATGTAGGTGATCTAGCAGTAGACGTCGTACGAACGGAGTCTTGAAGCACCTCTTTCCTTTCCTCCCTCCAACTAACTTATGAGTGGCTTATATTCGATTCAGTTGACCCTTCTTCCAAGTCTTCACATCTAAATTCTTGTATTCTTACTTGCCCCGATTAAACGATACCATAATAACAAAAAGATGTAAAGATAAGAAATAATATACTTGGACTACTTTATGCTTATCAATCAACTAGTAAACGGTTATCTTATTACGTTCTAGTTCATTTAGAATGTTCTATACATGCTTCAATTTTAGTTAGAAATCCATACTTCTTCTATAAATTGTGCTAAGTATGGAACACACCTTGTTATGCAATAAATTGTTCAGGAAGATTATGCAAAATAAATCATGCAATGCTACTTGTCTTGTACTTATATAGCCTCAAATTTGCATGAATTGATAACTTAATATAGACGTCGTTTGATCACGGGCAACTTGTGCACAAGGTCAATGGTTCCTGCGGACGGTCGCTGGGGCACTGGCACCAATCCAATCCGGACGAAACTCCATGATAGTCGCATGTTTCGGACGAATGACCTGCAACGTCCATGTTTATTGCGTTGCATATCATTTCATCCTTGTACTATAACTAATCCTTTATGGCATCTTGCCAGTGATTGCCACGTATATTTAAACCTGTGCAAGATAACTTGTGTCTTCGTGGCAGGGAAGGACATGGTAAGTATTGTGCAGGTGGTTCAGACGGGCAGGTAAAAGTCACCGAACGGTGGCTAGTTCCTTTCAGTAATCTATATAATTACTGCTTGCTTGTAAAATAAACTAAGGTAAGATAGGAAGACCACAAATAATATGCATGCTTCATGTAAACAATGTGTTGATTGGTATAGTTGGGTTAGCTCGCCTTCACCAGTACGTTTCAATGTACCAACCCTCGTTGAAACAGGTTCCCCACACCATGGAGATCCTGCGAGGAGCTGAAGTCACTGCCCAATCCAGTCTAGCTGTTGGCACGTCCTGATCGTGCCCTATTTTAAAGCATTTTTTGAAGACCTAGGAGCTAGCAAACTTAAATCATGCAGCTCAGAGGAAAAGCAATCGTCCCGCTCGGAGGTATCTTATTTTGAAGTTTTAGTAAAGGATGTAATGTACATGACAACAATCTCATTTTGTGTCAACTTTTGTAAGCCCGTGCGACAACCTTCTAAATCGTTTAAGAGTTTGTAAAAGGTGTTCATTATCAATAAAGAAAACTTTTTCATGTTTCAACATTGTGTTTCAATTATCTGCGTAATCTGAATATGTGCTCATTATCTAAAATACCTTAGCCTTGTGCGATGCGCAACCTAGGTACGCACAGCGCCACGTCCGGGGGACGACTATCAATTCCATAGAATCGGGGCATGACACCAATAAAGCGCCTGTCACGACCCACACCCGGCGTAGGGATGCAAGTCGGGAGCAACGTCCAGCCTACGCCGCAGTATCGGCGGTAGAACGATGTCTTGGTTAACTATACTATCTAAACATCTCACAATAATATAAAATTTGCCAACAATATCACACACAAAACTTAATCACAATTCTAGAAGCACGAGAAGATATCAATGAAGTCTAACATAACTATCCATTCAAATATATATATCAACACCAATAGAAATAATAATCAAAAACTCAAATATAAGCCGAAAACAAATTCGGTACCAAAATGCTAAAGAGAACTAACTATGCTACCTAGTAAATCTGGCTAAAATTCCGGCAGTCACTCCAGAACTAGTGGGTCCAAGTTTGCACCATCTATAAGTCAAAGTCCATAGTATGTCGGACACCAATCTCTCGGATCCTCTGAAAAATATTTTTTAGTCAGGAATGGAGCGAAGTACATACCTCTGAAAGCAGTTTCAAATACATAATCGAGCATATATAACAAGCAATAGAGAAAGGATACAAGATGCACAAGTAGAAAGAATATACAATACAGGGTGAACAGGCAATAAACACAATAGCAACTGGAAGTAAATACGAGAAATAACTGTAAGTAGAGAATAAGAGAACTAACTATGTGATTTAGAGTGTAAATTCGTTATGTGATCGGTTTAGGTTGCACATGAGGTATAAAGGTAACTCCATTATACGTGAGGTGTATAATCGATATGCACATGAGATCAAGAGGGCTTTGATCACATAACCAACTCCTACTCCCCCCAATCAATACTCATGGATCCAATCACGACCCGTTACGTACATGATCACGATATAGTCATACTAGCACACGAAATAGTGGATGCACAAGAAGCACATGAAAGTCAATACCCGATGCACACGATGAAATACATGTGACTGGGTACCCGTTGCACACGGTAGGGGATAACACCTCCTGACGGGATCCATATAGCACCGGTCTGTGAAATCACTATGTCGAAAATTAATGTATATAATTCTAGAACATGCATATATACAATATTATGAATTGAAAACAATCAGAGAAATGTACTCGCCTGCGGTCTAGAGCAATGGATGTCAAACTGTCCAAACTGGTGTCACACAGACCTATATATGAAATATTGTATTAATACAAGGTTCTGGAAGAAAATAAGTTAAACTAGTCAACTTCTAGGTCATAAAGCCATTTCTAAGTCAAAAGTCAAACTAGGTCAACTCTAAGTCAAACCGGTCAAACTATAGTCAAACTATGGTCAACTATGGTCAACTACATATTTCTAGGTTGCATAAGTCTAACTCAAAGACATTGGGCTCAAACACTATAAATCTAGGTCATACAAGCTACATCTTAGGATACTAAGATACCGTATCTCAGGATACGCAAACAATAGATAATATCAAATATCTATAATAAAATAATATTAAATATATAAATCCTAGTTACAATTGCTAAATGATTATCTTGGTTTTGAACCAACTTGGTATCACAATACTAAATCTCTATCTTGATACCCAAACCCAATACCTTGATTATCTTCCAATACCTTAATACTTACCTTGGTATCACAAGGTATTTGTGAATTCTTGTATATATTATCTACCCCTCTAGCTATATATGTAGGTATCAATCCAATATATCTACTAGTATGTACTAATAGGGATACAATTACTAACTACCAACTAAACACTAGCTACTAATACATACATACATACATACATACATATAACTAAAGATACTCATAATAATAGGTAACTAAAATATACTAACTTACCCAATAATATTATATGCTACACTACATATATATATATATATATATATATATATATATATATATATATATATATATATATATATATATATATATATATACTATAATACAAATAGCAATTCAGAACATATTTACATATATATTAATTACCATATATATATATATATATATATATATATATATATATATATACAACTATAAAATTTATACATACATTCTATAACTACTAATATATATATATATATATATATATATATATATATATATATATATATATATATATATATATATATATATACATTCTATAACTACTAATATATATATATATATATATATATATATATATATATATATATATATATATATATATATATATACACAAGCTTCTCCACATACATATATATGTACATCTCCCCAATAATACTTACAACACATATTATAGTATCATATACGTACACTATTCATAACATCTCATATACGTATATGTATATATATATCATACAATTATATATATACATAACATACATATAAGTATATATATAACAACATATATATATATATATATATATATATACACACACACACACACACACACACACACACACACACACACACACACACACACACACAATACTTATATAAATACACTACCATATTTAAAAGCTAATACATATGTAGAGAAATAGCTACATACAATATACATAAAGCTAATACATATGTAGAGCTTGGTGGAGAAATATTCAGATTTTAAAATCTGACATCAAGAGATAAATCTTCCTGATGTTTGTCCTGATCTCTGTCTGAATGAGGATCCAAAGAAATCATATTACATGATTTATACTTCTTACCATTCTTAGATTTTGAGTTGGAAGATGCTGCTCCATGGTCCCAATCTGACAGCAGATCAGGATGAATCCACATAATCTTGCCGTGATTTGTAGTGAAGGGCACCAATTCCTCTGTTTGACTTCTAGGAGGCGAGAGATTTACCACTTTCATCATAGCTCGAGGTATTATGACGATGCCGTTCGGGACTTCTTGTGTTGGAAAGTCACCGAATTGAAGAGACACCATATTGGCAGTGATTATCTTTTCTTCGTTGTGAAGGGTGATAGCTTTATCATCTATCAACTGATGTATCTTTCTTTTCAAGACATAATAAGCCTTGGTAGGATGATTTATGTATCAGTGGTACAAGTAGTACTTTGGGTCATATGTTTTACAAGTCTTATTTGGTCGCCTGACTTTAGGCAACTGCAGCTTGTTGCTTTTTATCAAGCATTCAAAAAAGCTGAGAAAATCGCTCTCGTCAAAGGAATATTTTTTCTTAGACCTGAAAGATTATGGAGGCTTTTTTGATGGAGGAAAGGTGGGTCGCTTTGACAAATTTATCGCCAATGCCTCATTTCCTTTGATGTTGCGATTATTCGCACTATTAGAGGGACGCTTCCCTTCCGCATTTGTCATTTATAACCCTAAATTGTATGCCAATTTTGTGTTACCTTCAGCAGCTTCAGACCCGATGATGAACGTTGTCTAGTCTTGAAATTGAGTTGGCCTATCCAGAGCCCTACTATAGGCAGTAGGTTCTTCTTGCAGGTATCAATGAATGCAGAGTCTAGAATACCGGAAGGTAACTTCAGAGTTGCCTGCCTTAAATACTTAAAAAATTTACGAGCGGATTCCTTCTCATTCTGTTTGATATCGATGAGTGAAGACATCGTCATATCCATGCCTCCCTCGTAGAATCGTGAGAGAAAAAGATACTTCATGTCATCAAACGAGGATAAGCAGTTATCAGGTAAACTATGATACCAATTGTAGGCTATGCCTGCCAAGCATCCCACAAATAATCCGGCAATGAGAGCATCCTCTTTCTGCAGATGATCCGTCATCATATTGAAGTAATTGATATATTAGCTCAGTGATGTCCTGCCTTCAAACAAGACTATCGATTGGAGTTTGTATTTAGGAGGGAACGAAACATTATCCCATTGTAGAGAAAATATTGTTTCACCCCCAGCTTGCGAAGTTGGTCTTTGTTCTTTAAAATATCGACCTGTGCATGCAACTCTCGGATAGCTTCGGGAGGATCTTCTGGTCGAAGTGGTGCGGTTGACTGATAGGATCCTGGTTGAATATGAATCATCACCGACGAAGATCTACCCCCAATGTTGATAGGATTAAGAGTTGGTGTTACCAACTCTTGGTTTATGACCGCTTCTGGATTTGTATTATCCTGTAGAGGTGTTGTTCCAGGAGTAGGCTGCGCAGGTATGAATGAAGCCACTTGAACGGGTGCTGGTGTAGCAGCATGTTGGACTGTCATCATTTGATGCATATTTTGCATCATAATGTGCATGTCCTTAAGAGCGGCCTTAAGTGAGTTGACGCATTGTTCAATGGCTTTTGTTAGAGAAGCGTCTTGTTCCTCACCGACGATGTAAACGCTAATATCCCTATGTATGGCAGGGGGATTGGTAGAAAGAACCGCATAGTTTGAGTCTAAACTGTCAGTTTCAGAATCGAGGGGATTGCTAGCCCCAGCCTCAAATTCCGAGGAATGGGGATTCTTGTGACGAACGAGCTCCCGTCTTCGAGAACGAGTATTTTGGTACACTCCTTCAAAGGATTCGATGAGTTTGTTAAATCTCCTCTGGCTGGGTGTTCTTGAAGAACTTATTATTGATTGTCTCCTACCACGGGAAAGATGCGAAGCCATATATGCTGAAGTAAAGAGCGGTTCGTCATCGTGATCCTTGTTGTCAACCTGCTTTGTATGTTTAGGCTTATGAGATATAGTGTAAGTCAATAGGTCAAACACAAACTGTTTTGCTGATGCACAACAACATTCGATTACAACTTTGTGACAACTACAACGATGTTCAATAGGAAACATCGTTGTAATGTCAGGGACCCCCCTTTCCTTACGTTTTTGTACAATAAGCTCACGTAAATCCAAAGAGGGTAGAGAAGAGAAGGAATAGGGCAGACTCTGCCTCTTTACATGAGATATATTGGATCTTTTGTGCACATTTTTGGTCCCTTGTGTTTAGAATGATGTGCTGGCTTGGTTGGCAAGTGATTCTTCATATCTTGAGTTTTTGCTCTTCAGGGAGGATAAAAAGTAGTCCTTAGCATTCCTCCTATGTGTAGCGCCCCGTTCCCCCGGTGCGGGGAGCGCGGCTAAGAAACACAAACGGTATCGTTCGATCGGGATAGATTGAATTAAGAACTCGTCCTCGTTATGGATTTGTTTCTTCGGAATCGATTCCCATATTCAGTGGACTGCGCCCCAAGGATCGGCTTAGCGGCAGAGTCAGGAGGGACCTCTCCGCTGCTATCTTTTATTGTCTCGGTTTTCGATGTCGCTTGTTGCTTTCGTGCTTTGAGTTGGTTTTGGGAATTGCTTGTTTTCCTTGAACGGTTTCGATGGTTTCATTGTTTTCGTTCATTGAACTGCACTTATATTCCGAGATTGGAAA
This sequence comes from Iris macrosiphon, assembly GCA_036927795.1. NCBI lineage: Eukaryota > Viridiplantae > Streptophyta > Magnoliopsida > Asparagales > Iridaceae > Iris > Iris macrosiphon. Next base: position 141,332,249 of record JAYESA010000017.1, read on the forward strand.
GAGAGAAAGAAGTATTAATCGAGCTGTTCGTGTGCAGGTGAACGAGCAGTAGACGGCTTGCGAGCGGAGTCGTGAAGCGCCTCTTTCCTTCTTCTTTCCAAAATCTAAGTGAGTGGCTACCAACCCGATTAGCTAGCCTTGCTTCCAAGCTTCACTCCTTCGCCCCGGTCAAACGATACCAAGTAACAATAAAAGAAACCAAGATAAAAGAGAATAGACTTGGTTAATACTGCTTGTCAATCAAACTGTGAACGGTTACTTACTTGCATGCGTGTTCGCTCAGAAATATTTATCATATGCATAATACAAGTTAGAATGTGTGCCCTTCTTTAAATTATGCTATGAACATAACTCATCCTGAATGCAATAATCTGATAGGGAGACTATGTAAAAGTAGTTCTCCTCCTGTTACTGTCCTGTGCCTGTTATTGCCCTGATTTGCCTCAACTGCTAACTAGTGTATATGTTGATCACGGACAACTTGTGCACAAGGCCCTTAGTTCCTGCGGACGGTCGCTGGGACACTGGCACCGATCCGATCCGGGCGGGAACTCTCCTGTTTAGTCATCCTGTGCAAGGACGGAATGGCGTGCAGCACTCCCGTGCTCTCGGTGCATACCATCCTCGTCAGCAACTAAAATTGGTCCATTATGGCATCCAGCCAGTGATCCCCTGTATATTTAAACCTGTTGCATACTAACTTGTGTCTTCGTGGCAGGGAAGGCATGGTAAGTATTGTGCAGGTAATTCAGACGGTCAGGTAAAATCCACCGAACGGTGGCACGTTCATTTCAGTAAATTCTATATGCTGCTTACTTGTAAATGAACTAAGGCAAGATAGAAACCCACAAAAATATGCATGCTTCACTAAACAACGTGTTGATTGGTATAGTTCGGCTAGCTCGCCTTCACCAGCATGTTTCGATATGCTGACCCTCGTTGAAACAGGTTCTCCGCACCAAGGCGAACCGAGCGAGGAGCCGAAGTCGTCTTCCCGATCCAGTCCAGCTGTTGGCGCATCTTCACCGCGCCCTCGAAGCATTTTGAAGCCAGAAGCTGCAACTCTTCATACACAAATGCAGCTCCGTGGCAAAGCTATCCTCCAGTCAGGAGGTCTATATCTTTTGAAGTTTATAAAGGGATGTAATGTACAGGACTGCTATCTCATTTTGAGTCATCTCTTTTGTAAGCCGTTCGGCATATTAGCTGACTCGTTCAGGAGTTTGTAATAGATGTTCATTATCAATAAAGAGAACTTTTCTATTTCAAATCTGTGTTTCAATTTATCTGCGTACTCTGAATATGTGCTTGCTATGCAAATCATTAAAGCCTTGTGCGGGCACAACTCCAGGCCCGCACGGCGGTCACGATTCGGGGGACGCCTCAAACGATTCTACGGAATCGGGTCGTGACACTATGTACACGCGCACAATCTTCTTGTTGTGAAGAAATAGATCATGCTTGGCGTACTTTCTGTGGTGCAGACAAAGTTGGCACAATTTGCGCATTTAATTTTGCACGAAGGTCTTGGCCTGGCGCACGAGTGACGCATAATTTTTTCTCCATTGTGTACGTGATCAGGATGTTAGGAGAATGACTCTCCCTGACCAACACTTTATTTGTGCGCTAGTTGGTTTGGACAACAGTGTCCATGCCTTGCTTGCCTCGTATATACGACGAATACACGTAGGTTGAGGAGCTTGGGTGGATCACCCTTTTCTCAAAATTGTGCGAGTTGAGCGAATTATATCCCTTGTTTAACGCAAGAGATTCAGAAGCTTGGATATGAATCACCCTTTGCTTGAGATTGCACGAGTTGCGTGAATTGTATCCCTTGTTTAACATAAGGGAATTGTCTACCGTGTCATTGATCTGAACAGAATTGACAGGGAAACTCTCGTCAATCAGAATGTTCTTTTCCTTGTTGGCAACAACTTCGAGATATGCATGACGAGGTTTTGGAACCTACACTTTGCTAGTTTTTCTCGACTTGAGTATGAATGAGGGATGAATACTACCCCCAGAATGGAGCATTTCTTCATATGCATGTTAGTCGAACTTCACGATCAAGGTCTTCTGTGTTGAGACGACAGAAGCAGTGTCAAGTTGAGCTACCGCCTTCTCGTCAGAGGAGAAGGAAGTCTCCAGCAGAGTCGCCATCTTTTTTTGTGAGAAAAAAGAGTTCGATTACGAAACTTTTGTGTTACAAACTGTTAAAAAGTACAAAAGAAGATTCTAAACAGGAACCTAAGTACAATTGATTCTAGGAAAGTATAGTTGTAGAGATCTGGTCTGCAAACGATCATTTTACTCCTTGGACCACTCGACAATGAAGAAATGCACACGCATATAGGGAAGGCTACGAACAACTTGGAGAGTTGAACAACAAGAAAGCTCTGGCATAATGGAACGAGAAGCTTCTGTTTCTCTCGTTCTGCTCTTGAATTTCAAAGACATGAAGATTGCTGCAAACAACTTGGAGAGTTGAACAATAAGAAAGCTCTGGCACAATGGCACGAGAAGCTTATATTTCTCTCACTATGCTCTGAAATTTCAAAGACTTGAGAATTATAGCCCCATTTTCTCTTTGTCTGGCTGTCTATCTCTTTTCATGGTTGCAAAGAACTTGTATTTATAGAGTTTAGGAGTGGTTATGAGAATATGCGCACACTTTGGACAGTCAACACTGTTTTACCATTGTGCGCGCACTTTTGTGTGTATTAACATCCCACGTTTCTGCATGCGTGGGTGCACAACTTACTGCATGTTTGACACGTAGCTTCTAATACGAGAAATGTATAGATCATGTGGGATAGTTATTTGTACACCTTTCACGAGAAGTGCGGCATGTATGACACACATTCATAAGTGCTCACTGTTGGTTAGGATAGTATGCGCACTTTAGAAGTCGTCTGGAGACTGGCGTATTTTTTGAAGGAGTGACACTACGACGCACTTTGAAGGAGCGCCATTACGACGCACTTTTGAAGGAGTGGCATTATGATGCACTTTTGAAGGAAATGACACTGTGGCGCACTTCTGAGGAGTGACATTATGGCGCACTTTTGAGGAGAATGGCACTGAGGCTGTGTCGCTAAACGACAACTTGGGTCTACGTGTCGTATCTCCGCTGTAATGATGACCTCTGACTCTTCGGTTTCTTCCTTTGTCGGCTATCAGGCTGCTGTATTAAATGTTAAGAGAGAGAATATCGTTTGTGCGACATCTTTCGTATCATTTGAGAAAATGCGTCTCTTTTCTAATCTCTGCATAGTGCGCCATCCTCTGAAGTGGATGAAAAGTGCGCCAAAGTAAGAAAATGCACGTCTTTCTTCCGGAACAAGTAGAAAGTGCACTATTCTTCTAATGTTGAATTTATTTGTAGATAACTGCGCCATCATTCTTAGGCGCACTTTTTATGCTTCTACAGTCCTATTCGTGTTCATGTAACACAGTTGTCAAATACCTTTTAATGTTAGTTAATATAAAACAGTTAAGATAATTAATAAACCATTAAATTTGGCATTCCTCCTCATTATAGTTGGAATGCGCATTGTCGATACATAATGAATAATGCACAATACTAAAAATATTTAATACATTTTTTAAAATACTATTTAATATATTATAATTAGTTAATAGAGTATAAATGTTTTATTAATTGTTTATATTTGAATTAAAAAAGCTAAAAAATAGTATTCATAAACATTTACTAATTTAATAGTTTATTAAATTTAGTTATTATATATATATATATATATATATATATATATATATATATATATTTCATCTCTTTCATGCTTGTATATTCAAACACGAAAGTGTGAACTTAATCCTCCAAAGATATAAAATATTAGGTATCAAATATAATTTTGTAACTCAAGAATTTATATGCAATGCATACGAAAAGTGTGAAAAAGTCACACTTTCAAATTTCAAGGAATTTTTATGTATCCAAAACATGTCCCAAGGAATGTTGAGATGTCACTACAGGCAACCAAGCTACGGAAATTTGTTTCCAAACATAATACAAAAGAGAGCGGAAACACAATCATGGATGATCTAGGATTAAGTTTGATAAGACTTCAGATTTGGACAACCCTTCTCCATATGACAACTTTTCAGATCTATTTTTTTTTTTTTTTTTTGTGTGAAATCGATTCAGTCCAAATCCAATTTAAATAGATATATTTTTAAAAGTGAAAGACAACTAAAATTAACTACGATTAAGATAATCCAACCGTCGAAGTTGACCCTGAACACTACTTTTACGAAAATCCAGTGTGGTCCAATAATGCTAGACATTAACCAGAAGGAACAATCAGTGAGGAATACATCATTATCGATCCCCGTGATCAGAGAGGAGCAGTGAGCGAGTGACAAAGACACTATCAAAAAATTAAAGCAATTCATGTACTTTCCCATCTAACCATCCCAGTAACCAGAGAGAACCAAAATATGGTTACAAATAGACCCAAACGACCTTTGCCTTTGCCTTTGCCTTTGCCTTTGCCTTTGCCTTTGATTTCAATGTACCCTCAGTTGTTATCATTGACAACTAAAAGAGACAGGCCTTAATCTAGATTTTTTTTTTTTTCTCTCAGATTAGAAAATAAGTTTTCAAAAAAAGATTCAAATTGTGTCTATCCTCTCAGGAGTCCCTCATCGTAACAAACATGTTACGACCCCACGGACAACTAAAAGAGTCATGCCTTAATGTAGATTTTTGTTGGAGTTTATTCTTGTTCATCAACCAAAATTTATATGGATGTACATCGTTCTACTCGAAAGTTGGCATTTGTGAAACAAAATCAATGTGATTTTTACGTTGAGTGGAATGATGGACATCCACATAAAATTTGACCACTAATTTCACACGTGACAAAATTTGAGTGAAATGGTAAATATCTACACAAGTTTTGGTGGATAAAACATAAATGAACTCTTATTGTGCAGATAATTAGATGCCAAAGACTTGAAAAGTTAGGAAGAGCAACTTTAACATCATTGTACACGTTTAACTGTGTTTATAGAGACAGGGTTGTCGAGTGTCATCGAGTCGCGCTCGAGTCATCAGACCATAATTCAATTGTGTTCCGTATCTAACATCTATTATAATCTTCCATCTTCCATAATATAAAACGGTTTCTAGACGACTCAAAAGTAAGTTGTCTAAACCCTAAATAAATACTCAACCAATTACATTTAAAAAAAATTAATTATGGGAGATAAATAAGACCTTAAACTAACTTTGATTTTATCCATTAAAATCGTTAATAAATACTCAATCAATTTAATTAAAAAAAAACTAACGGGAGATAAAAAAAAAAAAATCTAAAATCAACTTCCTTTTCATCATCTGTAATCCATTATTTTCTTCTATAATAAATTATAATTAATTTTTTTTAAATATTTAACTATTTTATAAAAAAAAAAAATTTACGTACAAGGCACCCGTATTTACTAGTTGATTATAATGGGTGACATATTATACATATGAAGTGAAGATTTTATTTTTATAGTGAATTCCAATTCAATGAGTTCTCAAGATTCATTCAGTTGAGAATATTACAATTGCAGTTCCAAATTCTAGCACAATTCATTAATTTGGTCCTACTACCGAGATTAGAAGCAAACAATTGTGTTACAAATTTTATTTTTGATTGATCGTGACAAAACTAAATAATTCTAATCATACAATTCTTATTATACAAAACTAAATAACTCAACTCAAACAACCCTTACATATTTTTGTTTAATTTTAGGATTTAGTACAATATTTAAATTTTATGTTTAGATTTTCATTTTGGACGGTCAAGTCAAGTTAACTGTTATAACAATATCCAAATTCTGGCTAATCTGAATAATACGAAGATCTAAAAGTAGAATTTTAATATTTTACGATAAAAAACTAAATAACCCAAACAATAACTACGGTTCAACTCCACGATTTGTTTAAAGGAAGTGGTTGCATCATGCCCTACCTTCCTCGGTCTTTGACAATTTTTTGTGCCGTTGTAGTAAATTCTTTTAAACTCCATTTTCGACTTTCGAACAAACAAACAAGTACTAATTGAGTATTGTCCTTACAAATGTTAAAAGTTCTAAATAGCGACTGAAGTCAGCGACGAAAATAGATCAATCGCTAAATTAACAACTTGATAAGGAATTAAAATACAACGGTTTTGTGATTATGAAGCACATATATTTTCGTCGTCGCAAGATAGTGGCTAAGATATTGAAATATTATAGCGACACCTTAACAACTGATTGTTTCCATCACTACGAAACTTAAAATTCATAGAACCTATTCCTTTTCTTATTCACAGAAAACGATCCAAATTATTTTTCCAATTCCAAATTCTTCTCCCGACTCCCACCTCCTTTACCGAACAGGCGGCAATGACGTCACTCCCTCCTCCTCCAGACCAGACGATGACGACGTTCCTTGTGCGGATCTGCATACGATGAATCGATCCCCACAGTTGTATACTATCGAAATCTGGTAAGTAAGAAAACTCGAAATATTTAAATACTTCCATTATAGAGTTTAATAATATTAATTATCAAACAAATAAGTTTACTTAATATTTCGTACACAGACGAAAAAGATAGCGAAGGAAGGGGATATCCCTCTAGTGTTAGTTTCGTTGATCTTTTCGAGCCGACGCACAAGAGTAAGGACGAAACATACGTGGACGAGAAGGCGAGCAAGACTGCTGTAAGTATTAGAATTTATGTTATAAGTTAGAGTTTTTGAAACAAACTAGATCAGTTCTTAACATATTAGGATATTAAGCACATGTCATTGTACAAGTTGTGTTTCAAACTCTAGAAACTTAGACAGCTACTCCAAATATATCATTCACTTCCCTAAAAATTAATTTAGAAATCTTGTATTTTTAAAAAATTTATTAATTAAGCATGGAATGTGTTGGAATCATTAAGAGTAGAAATTTATGTTTCAGGATCACGAAAATTATACTAAGTCTACATATTAGGCAAGATATGGTCATTATAGATCCCAAACAGATCAAGATATGGTTATGAGAATTCTCACATGAGCGATGGCTGAGCGACGTACGATGATTTTCTTACGACTCACTGGTGACACAATAAACTTTCGTCCAGCCGTCGTCAAGAGAGTATCAGAAACTTCTAACTGTCGTTAAGCTGTCATCAATTAAACACCAAATAGGTCGCTAATCAGTCGTTGAGTTGTCGATTAATCTAGTGAGGAGTTAGTAGCCAGTGCATTGCCAAGATAAACGCTAACGTCATCTGTCACTAATGTGACAATAAGAAGCTGTCGCTAAATGGTGCGTCGCCAAGTAATCGACCATTCATCGAACGTTTGACTGTTTGGCGACGAAATCTTGATAGCAACGAGTCATCTGCCAATGCAGCAGATCTGTCCTACAACTGTCGTCAGGTCACCGCTATATTATTTTTTAGCATCAATTTGGCAACGGAATGGACTGCCGATGTGTTTATATATTGTTGTAGTGAACTACTTAAGCAACAAGTGACAGTTAAAAATTCGTAAGATTTAACAAAAATGCTATGTCTCCCAAAATATTTGGGTGATATCGGTTGGAAATGAAACGCGAAAACCGTTTCCCAAGCCAGAGAGTACCTGCAAGAGAACCGAGCAAAACGTACAAACCAAAAAACACCATACACAAATCGCAGACACAGATATTTTTATGTGGAAAATCAAGATGAAAAAAAATCACGGGACGATCGGAGTCCAACCCTAAAGAACCTCCACCAATGGAATAAAGAGATTACACCATCTACAAGCTATTCACCGATCTAACAAGGATCACCGCAACTCTTTGGAACAGAAAATATATTACAACCACGAAGAAAAAAGATAATGAGAAATATCCCAAATTGATCTCCTTTTCCGAAACGGCCTCTAATCCTTCTTTCTCCTTTCCAAAGTTTTAATGCACTCTTGACACATTTTTCTCTCTCTTATTTTTTTCCCATGTTGTTGTATATTGCATGAGGCTTTATATAAACCTTTACATGAATTAAGGTTTCCACATGAAAATCTATATATGGAAGCCAAAAATATTTATGAAAATCCAATTACATTCAATCATATATTTAATGAAAATCAAATCATAAATTAGCTTACCATAAATTGGAAATCCAATTATATGAAAAGTTAATATATGAAAGATCCAATCATAAATATATAATTAAAGTCAAAGATGTAAATCCAATTTAATGTTTGTTTACCATAAATGCTCCAATACATGGCGCTCGATGCACTTTTCGAGCTTTTCCGACACACGGATGACGCTCGTCGCACTCCGAAATATTTTTCACATAGGTTGGAAACCCCACCCACTCCAACAATATCATCTCCTATTATGTGGCATATGACATTACAGCTTACATGACAAAATTTAACATTAAAATTAAAATTAAAATTAATATTAAAATTAAAATTAACATTAATATTAAAATTAATATTAACATTGAACAAAGTTGGATGATTAATTTTTTTAACATTGAACAAAGTTGGATGATTAATTTTTTTTAGATTAAAATTTGCCATGCCAGCTTGCTATGTCAACGGACATGTCAGATAGATGGTATCACCCAAATTTTTTGGAAGACAAATATCATAATTGTATTTTAAATGAGATCGAGTGTACTCCATTATCTGTAAATACTCCATCGACAGTATGTTACATACTGCAACAATGACTACCATTGTACCTACTTTCTTCTCGGAATTAATTACAAGTTAATAATTCAAAGACTAATTACCTCTTTCAAAACTGAGTCTGAGAACCTTGACATAAAAATAATACAACAATGCAACTAATAAGAAGTAAGAACAATGCGAAGAACAAGTAAAATGTACATTGTCTTGTAACAGTATATAAACCAACAACAAGATCCATACACCTTATAGTAACAAATTTAAAGAGTAAAATTACATTGTTTTTAAAAGGAACAAAAAAAGAAAAATCTCCCAACCAACATAAGCCTTTTGCTCTCCAATAGAACCTCATTTCTCTCATTCTGTATCACAAAATATTGATAGAATCATACAAGAGTGTGACATACGTACTGTTTCTTCATCTCGCTCTATATATATACTTCTTGTCTCCAATTAATTCACATTTTATATATATATATATATATATATATATATATATATATATTTGAAAGAGATAATTGTGTTACAGACACATGGTTCGTGTTAGAAATAATTGTCGCTTTCTTATTGAAAATTTTTGTGAATCAAAACAAACAGAAAATTAGATTGATGTTACCGGCCTCTGGGAAAGTCGTGCACGAAGCACTGCCCTAAGAGTTGATTCGGGATCTGTGTGCAGACGTTCCCGAAGCTCCTAGTGGTAAAACTCCCGCACTACCGGTATCTCGTCGCCGCACACGACTTGGAGAGAAAGACCAGAACTTAGCTCTGCCCAGAGCTTGGAGATGAGTGAAATGACGACGAAGAATGGAGTGAAAAATCTGTTGGCAGCAATTTTCCGGAGAGAAAGATTTCTTGTCTTTACAAAGAAAATCAGACAAATATATAATACTAATATGTAACGGTCTGAATTAATTTTTCTATTAATTCAGCCGTTACACAGGAGAAAAAAAAGAATGAACCTGGACACAAAATTATAACGGTTCAAAAACAATTTGTAACGGAAGAAATTAATTTTCCAACGTTCAGAAAATTAAATAAAAATTGAAGAGGAGCAAAAAGAATTTTAGGGTCCCAGCCCGAACCCGAAGAGGAAATCGAATCGGCATTCGGCGCCCGCAGATGTGGGCGCGTACCCGCACCCGTTACGCGCGCCGAACCGAACCGAACCGAGCCGAGCCAGGCCGGGCGGCGGCGACGGCGCGCGCGTGTGGTCCAAGGGGTTCCCCACACAACAACTTTAAGAGAGCAAAGAAGAGAAACTAATATATGTACACAAGAAAGCTTTGGCCCATCCGATGTGGGACTAAAGAAAAGGAAAGGAGCTTGAGCTTTTGAAAGTAAAGCCAACAATCCCCCCCCCCAAAAGGTCAAGTTCCGAAGCAGAGATAAGAGTGAAGTAAAAAGAGAGAGAGAGAGAGAGAGAGAGAGAGAGAGCATCTGGGCAGTAAAATACTATGCATAGATGAGATGGTCTACAGCCTTGAATCTCACGTAGTGACTATTGCCTTAATCTGAAGAAGTGCTTGATGGACTATGCCTTGAATCAGACTTTTTGAACTAGATTTAGAAAAATAGCACACATAGTACGCTAGAGGTACTTGGTCTATCGGGTGGCACTTTTAAATGGCCATGCACACTTTTCCACATTCATGAGAGTTATCTGGGATCGCACTGTCTCATAGTCGCGGCCTTCACGACCTCTCATATAGGTAAGTCCTTAATGGTTGGTGATATGAATCAACCAAGCATTACAGCTTGGACCTATTAAGAGTTTAACCTCATCTTAACCATATCACACAGGAACACTGTCACCATAGGGATGGGGAGTCATTGTATACATGTACGGCCTCTTGGGCTTTATTTTAATGAGACTTTAATCTTGAGTCAGTGTTCCATAAAGTCACCTAAGTTCAGCTTGTTTCTACCCATTGAACCGGCTTCTTGGGATCTCCAGTCAAACTCGGTTGGGTTGCCACTGCTGGTGACTAACTTATGGGCTTAACCCCATCCCCCTCGATGATTCTAGGATCAAAGTCCTAGACAGACCCTTCGTCAAGTGATCTGCAAGGTTCTTTTCTGACTTTATATAGTCAAGAACCACATATTTGCCTAGTAGGCTTTTTATTGACTTGAAGCGCAGCTGCAGGTGCCTGTTCATCTTAGCATTCATAGAATCATACTTTAGTAGTTCAATAACAGATTTATTATCACAGTTTATGGAAATTGCAGGAACAGGACTAAGAGAAACAGGTATATGCATAATAAGATTTTTAAGCCATTCAGCTTCTGTGCAAGTTGTATCTAAAGCTATCATTTCGGAGTCCATTGTACTCCTAGCTATGATAGTTTGCTTACAAGAGCCCCAGGAGATTGCAGCTCCTCCTAGAGTAAATACATATCCACTAGTAGATTTTATATCATGTGAGTCGGTTACCCAGTTTGCATCTGAATAACCTTCTATGATATCAGGGTGCCTAGTAAAATAAAGTTTGTAATCTAGGGTGCCCTTGAGATATCTAAATACCCTATCCAAGGCAGTCCAATGTGACTGATTTGGGTTACTGGTATATCTACTTAGTCTCCCAATAGCAAATACAATATTAGGTCTTGTCCTGTTTGTTATATACATAAGGGAGCCTATCATCTGTGAATATTTATGTTGTTCCAAAGGTGATTTTTCATTCTTTTTTAGTACAATACTGCTGTCATAAGGAGTAAGGACATGTTTCTTATCAAATAACTCAAACCTTTTTAGTATTTTTTTCAATTGAATGTGCTAAAGATAGAGTATAACCCTCTTTGCCTTTGGTCACTTGCATTCCTAAAATTAAGTTGGCTTCTCCTAGGTCTTTCATATCAAACTGGTTAGATAAATAGTTCTTTGTAATATTTAACAATTCCAGTGATGAACCTAGGATAAGAATGTCATCTACATACAAGCATAAAATGACACAACTTTTACAAGTACCTTTAGACTATATACATTTGTCATACTCATTTGACAAGAAACCATATTCACAAATTACTTTGTCAAATTTATTGTGCCATTGTTTGGGAGCTTGTTTCAAGCCATAGAGGGATTTTACTAGTCTGCAGACTTTCTTTTCTTGACCTTTAGCAATGAAACCTTCAGGTTGGTCCATATAAAGTTCTTCCTCTAGATCTCCATTCAAAAATGCTGTCTTTACATCCATTTGATGGATTAGCATATCATGAATGGATGCTAAGGCCAAGAGAGTTCTAATGGATGTGATTCTAGCTACAGGAGAGTAGGTATCAAAATAATCTAACCCTTTCTCCTGGGTAAAATCCTTAGCAACTAATCTAGCTTTATATTTCTCTATAGTACCATCGGCTCTGAGTTTCTTCTTAAAAATCCACTTACAACCTATTATTTTATTGCCTAAAGGTAGATCTGTTAGAAACCAAGTGTTATTCTCCATGATGGAGTTGTATTCACTGTTAATGGTTTCTTTTCAGAAGGGAGCATCAGGAGACGACATTGCTTCTTCATAAGTTGAGGGATCACCCTCTATCAAAAATGTGAAGAATCATTCTCCTAATTTTTTTTCAATCCTATTCCTTTTACTCCGTCTAGGTTCTAAGTCTTGTTCAGATTATGAGCTAGGTATTTGGACTTGAGAACTAGTAGAGGGTATGGAGGAAGAGATTGAACTTCTATCCTTAAAAGGAAATATATTTTCAAAGTAAACTGCATCTCTTGCTTCTATAATGGTATTGTTAGATATTTTATTTACTTCTGAGTGAGTCACTAGAAATTTATTGGCATAGCTGTCTAAGGCATATCCTACGAAAACAGCGTCTACAGTCTTGGGACCAATCTTCCTCTTTTTAGGTTCGGAAATTCCGACTTTAGCAAGGCATCCCCAAACTCTAAGGTAATTAATCCTAGGAGCTCTACCTTTCCACAGCTCTTAGGGAGTCTTATCTTTTGTCTTACTAGGAATCCTATTAAGAATGTAACAGGCAGTTAAAAATGCTTCTCCCCACAAGTTATCAGGAGCACCAGAGCTGAGAAGCATGGCATTCACCATATCTAACAGAGTACGGTTCTTGCGTTCAGCAACTCCGTTAGACTGAGGTGAATATTGAGCAGTTACCTCATAAATTATTCCATGTTCTTCACAGAAGTTAATCATTTCATTTGAGGTATATTCTCCACCACGATCAGATCTAAGGATCTTAATCTTCCTTTCTAATTGATTCTCAGCTTCAGATTTGTAGACCTTAAATTTATATAGAACTTCATATTTGGTTTTGAGAAGGTAGATATAACAATACTTTGAATAATCATCTATAAACGTAACAAAGTATTTTCTACCGCCTCTGGTCAAAATCCTATTTGAGTCACATACATCACTATGGATAAGTTCTAGAAGGTCAGAATTTCTTTCTACAGATTTGAATGATAATCTAGTGTGTTTGGCTTGAACACAGATTTTACATTTGTGTTTGTCATCTATTGGAGTCTTGGGAATAAGATCTAAAGTCATCATTCTTTTAATAGAACCTAGGTTCACATGACCTAGTCTGCCATGCCAAACATTTGAAGATTCTATATTAGAGACAATGAGAGAACAATCAGAAAATTTATTCATTGCTTAAAAAGAAAAGACCATCTTTTACAAAGCCTTTTTCTATAAAGGAGTCATGCTTAGAAAATACTACTTTATTTGCCTCAATTATAATTTTGTATCCTGAGGCTACAAGAAGGGATCCACTAACTAGGTTTCTCCTGACATACGGTACATGAAGAACATCATGAAGAGTTAAGATTTTTCCTGATGTCATTTTCAGGTTAACTTTTCCTCTTCCAATAATTTGTGCCGTTGAGCCATCTCCTAGGGTCACACCTTCTCCACTTGATTCCTGATAGTTTGAAAAATAGGAGCGATTAAACGAAACGTGAACATTAGCTCCAGAATCCAACCACCAATCATCAGAATGGTAAGAGAGGTTAATAAGGGGATGAAAGCTTACAAACCTGAAGGAACTCGAAGAACCTTTGTGAAGCATTGTCACGACCCGCACCAGGAAATTCGGGCACGAGTGCGTGGGTACGTCCAGCCTACGCTACAGAGTCGGCGGTAGTACGCTGTCTAGGTCAAATCCACAGATAACTAATCTAGCTCATTCACAAATAACATAGGCAAGATAATAATGGGAAACAGAAACTTAAGATTTCAAATAAAATATATGCGACAACAGATTCAAATGTTTAGTACAGAAATTCAGAATGAAATCGGGGACAAACCCGATTACTAAGATAAAGAGCAAATAACTAAGATAACTACTGCTAACTACTCCGCAGGAGTAGCTTCCTGTGCGGGAACTGGCTCTGCAACTGTATCACCTGCTGCCTCATAGGGGCCATAATAGGTGGGGGCAAGGTTCTCATCATCGCCTAAAACAACGGATCCAGTCAGGAAAGGAGCAAAGTACATAATGCACAACAAGATTAAACTAAATATTTATGACAATTAAATATGAGTATCATATTGAGAAAGTTGCATAAAAGAACATCAATATCTCAGAGTTAATGCTATAAACAGGAATACGAGAAAACAGAAATAAATGAGGCAGGAAATGAAACTACAACAGTCAGCAAGAACTATAACAAGTCCAGAAGCTATCTGTGTGAACTTGTGTTTGTTTTAGAATACATAGTTGGCATGTAGGGGTTTATAAGGCTAATCCGGCCGTCATAAACGGCTATTAAACAGGAATAATTGAGATCCGGCTGAGGATACAGTCGCGTACCAACAGCTATTAAACATGACAAGGGGAAGGGTAAACTACATGCCTTCTAGTATTCTCCCACCCGACATGAAAAACAAGACATGAACTCCAAATATTCAAGACATGAATTCCAGTATTCCTAACACTAGGTATAATCATCAAGGGTACTAGTAAAGTAGGGAATTAATTATCATAATATAAAGATTTAACTTGAAGTGCAGGTACTTGCCTGTTGTTTGGATCTGATTAATTGTACTCGGAAAAATTTCCAGAGATGAGTCCAAAAGCTGAAATAGACATTACCATCACGCTCAGAAGATGTCAAATAGCTAGAAATGCCTGTCCTTGGGTCCAATTTGGAGACAAGGACAAAAACGGCAGTTTCGGGTCAAAACGGGGTCCGCCGATGGGCCCGCTTTGCACCGAAAAACGTGTCCGGGTCAATTTTCTCCAAATTCACCAAACTTAGTGTCAACAGGTCAGGAACGCTGATACGAACCCAACGGAACTTCCAGATTTGGATTCCGATGAGCCGAACACAAAATCGCCCGTCGAGCGGGGCCTGTGGAGCCCACGACACGCGATTTTGTCAACGTTCTCAGAATTGAACCAAACTTGACCCACAGGACCAGCGTATCGCTACGAGTCCGATGGCGTAAGTTTCGTCTCGATCTGACGAGTGTACAAGAAGTTAGGGCAAATTACAGAAAAGTCGGATACGGGACGATGTCCGCGGATACGCGTTGATTTCGGTGTGCACGCACACCCGAATCAGCTTCCGCAAATTCTCACACATCCGTATCGACGACGCGCACGTATCTGTAAAGACCGCACGCGACCAAGTCGTCCCGTTTGGCGGGGCGTACTCAGTTCCGGGGTGAAACAGGGTCTGGTTTTTCCTGTTTTTGGATCGCGGTGTGCGATCACCACAGGACGCGGTGCCCCGAGCGGTTTATCCGGGCACCGAGAGGGTCATACAGGCTTCGCAACGTAATTTGCAGAATTAAAAACGGAGCTACGAACAAAAAGTTACGAGTACCTGAAGGGGACCCAAAAATCAGGGTCGAGTCGTGTCCGACACGTGTCCGCCTCGTGTCGGACACAGGGATTCGAATCTAGGGTTAGGGTTAGGGTTTCGAGCTCCGGAGAGGGGAGGCCGGCCGGAGGAGGGCGACGCCGCTGCGGGGGAGGACGGCCGGGGCTGGGCGGCGCCGGCGAGGGCGGGCACGACGGCCGGAGGGCGGCGGGCGCTGCCGCTGACTGCTGCTGTTGTTGTTGTTGCTGCTGTTGCTGCCGACGAGGAGGGAGGTGGCCGGAGGCGGAGCCGGTGGTGGCGGGGGAGGCTAAGGCAGGCGGCGGCGGAGCTCCGGCGCGGTGGCGGAGGAGATGAGGGAGCTGGAGGGGGTGACCGGAGAGGATTGAGGGGGGTTTTAAGGGGAGATCGAGCGGGGGAGTGGCCGGAAATGGCGGGGAGGAGAGGGGGACGTGGCCGCGGGGTGCGGGGCTGTGTGGCCGGGCGGGGCACCGCGTGGCCGGGCGTGGCGGCGGAGGAAGCGGGCGCCGGCGCGATTCAGGCGGGGAAGAGGGCTGGGGGAGAACGGGTCGGCGGGTCGGGTCTCGGACGGTCCGGGTCTGGCCGACCCGACCCGACCCGCGAGCGGTTGCGGGCTGGGCTAGGCCCAACGGGCTGGGCCAGAGGGAACGGGCCGGGCTGAAAAATCAATAATAATAATAATAATAATTAGTTAATTAAATAAATAAATAGTTTAAATAGTTTTTAGGTATTTAAAAATAGGTTCGGGGTCCAATAAATTCCAGAAAAATTACCCTAAGTCCAGTTTTTCATTTTACACCCAAAAATATTATTTTCATAATATTTTAATACTGTTTATTATCATTTAAAAAAATTATTGAATAATTCAAACCCTGCTTTTAAATTACAGAAAAATTCCAGAAAATTCCAGAAAATTGTGAAAAATCCCAATTTTAATATTTTTTTGAAAAATCAGGGGCTTACAATCTACCCAACTTATAGAATTTCGTCCTCGAAATTTAAATTATGGTAGGGTTCTCTCTGTCCAAACTCACTTGATTACAGTCTAGCGGGTTTCTCTCAGGTGAACATTGCGGTTGCTACCCAACTTAGAATTTTACCCATATCCTCTAAGGCTGTATAACTAGTAAAGCTAGATCTCAACTTAATAAATCATGGTATTGAATCTTTAAGTCTGCAACACAAATACACCACCTATGGTATTCCCTTAGTCATAGAGGTTATCATCAATTCGACCGGTCTGAGAGGTACATCGAGCACTACAAATCAAACTTATACCAAACACAGGATTTTGTCTTTCCGAATTAAGGGAAGACGAGGATCAATAATAAAGAGTTTAAGGGCGAGGTGGTAGAACAGAGGTATAGGGTTCAAGGCGTTTAAGGAATTCTAATGGGAATTGTCAGGCGGTTATGGATTAAGATTCTATTCTGGTAATCATTTATTCGCATGCTCGTATTAGTACAGTTATGTAACTGATACGATATGCTCGGACGTATTTAGGGGCAAGTATGCTAGTCAACTATATATCTCAATCCACGTAAAGTAGTCGTGCGAAGTGCGAATCAAAATGCACTAAGGTTGATCAGACCGTAGTACACTGATTCTGAATAGACGCTTGTATTAGTGGGGTTGATCAGGCCTCAATAATACAGGTGTCATGAACAAGCCCGATAAAGAGTAAGCTTGCAAAACTAGGCTATAAAATAGTAGCATCAGTCGAGTTCAGCAAAATTAAGTGCGCTAGATGATGATGAAAAGAGGTACAAATTTATTGAAGTTCACAGAATAACATACAATAAGCATAATAGCAAAAGTCTCTAAAAAATCTCTACAGTTATCAAATTTAAAAGCATACTAGGTTATTTAGCAAGTTCAAAATTACTAGGTTGGGGCTGAGGTCACGAACCAATAGGCACGAAAACAATACTAAAAAGGTATCTACGAATCACTTACGCGCATTAGCTGCTTCCAGAGTTTGCACGTTCTCCACGGTCATCACGTAAGCTTGTCCGCGTCCTGGAGCAGTGGGGCAGTCCCTCACTTGATGTTTCGTTGATCCACAATATAGACAGGCACCCAGTCTCTTCCTACAAACTTGCCAGTTGTGACCTTATTTTTGGCAAAAGTTACAAGCAGCCGCTTGTTGGTTCTGTCCTTGAGCCTGGTGTTGGGGTGCTGGAGCTCGAGGGAGAGGACGCTGAGTTTGCTGCGGGGCCCTCTGCTGTTGTTGCTGTTGAAAATGGCGTTTGTTGGGTCCCGTATTTTCGGTATCTCTTTCCCGTTTTAGTTTATGCCCCATGTCTCTCTCAACGCCTTGTGCCACGCTCAAGATTTCCTCATAGGTGCGAGCTCGGCTGGTGGTGACAGCAAGGCGAATATCCGGAGACAGCCCCTTCTTGAATCTACGGGCTCTGTCCTCCGGGGTACGGACCATGTACTCCGCAAAGTGGCTTAACCTGCTAAATTCAGCAGTATACTCATCAACAGACAGGTTACCTTGTTCCAGTCTCTCGAATTGGCTTTCGAGAGCTTCCCGAGCCACTTCGGGGTAGAATTTCTCCTTGAATAGTCTCTTGAAGTCCTCCCAGGTGAGGTCAGGAGCAGATAGTTGGGGTTCATCTCTGAACCAGGTTCGAGCAATGTCGAACAGTTGCAGGCTTGCGGACTCCACTTTGAGATCATCAGGAACCCGAGCAGTCTTCAGGAGTCTCTCTACGTTCTCTATCCATTCATCGGCATAGAGAATGCCTTCAGTTTCGTAGAATTCCAGGGGTCTAAGGTTTTTGAAGTCTTTGGCGCTTCCTGGCCTCTTTTGTGGTGACTCCCGGGTCCGAAGAGCTTCTAAAAGGCTGGTCCGTAGCAGGGCAGTTTGTTCCTTCTGGGATTCCACTAGTCCCTGGAATACTCCAAGTAGCCGTGCCCCATCTAGAGTAACTGCCGGAATATATGGAGGTGGAGGGAGGGCAAGAGTTTCGGGCACATTTTGCTCAGCTGGTTCTGATGTGCCTCCTACTGTGTTCCTCGTCTGGACCATTCTGAAAGATTAAGGACAGGGAGATCAGAATAGATTACTTGGAAATCAAGGGCGATAGGAAAATTGAGCAGAAATGATATCAAGAATTGAAATATGGACCCTATACTGTGAATGAGCTTTTCCTAGAATCCTCAATCTTATTCCATACCCTGTCCTAGGGTATTACCCTATTTAAGGATAGGACCTGCATGGGCCACCATAAAAACGTGTCACGACCCGCACCCGGAAATTCGGGCACGAGTGCGTGGGTACGTCCAGCCTACGCTGCAGAGTCGGCGGTAGTACGCTGTCTAGGTCAAATCCACAGATAACTAATCTAGCTCATTCACAAATAACATAGGCAAGATAATAATGGGAAACAGAAACTTAAGATTTCAAATGAAATATATGCGACAACAGATTCAAATGTTTAGTACAGAAATTCAGAATAAAATCGGGGACAAACCCGATTACTAAGATAAAGAGCAAATAACTAAGATAACTACTACTAACTACTCCGCAGGAGTAGCTTTTTGTACGGGAACTGGCTCTGCAACTGTATCACCTGCTGCCTCATAGGGGCCATAATAGGTGGGGGCAAGGTTCTCATCATCGCCTAAAACAACGGATCCAGTCAGGAAAGGAGCAAAGTACACAATGCACAACAAGATTAAACTAAATATTTATGACAATTAAATATGAGTATCATATTGAGAAAGTTGCATAAAAGAACATCAATATCTCAGAGTTAATGCTATAAACAGGAATACGAGAAAACAGAAATAAATGAGGCAGGAAATAAAACTACAACAGTCAGCAAGAACTATAACAAGACCAGAAGCTATCTGTGTGAACTTGTGTTTGTTTTAGAATACATAGTTGGCATGTAGGGGTTTATAAGGCTAATTCGGACGTCATAAACGGCTATTAAACAGGAATAATTGAGATCCGGCTGAGGATACAGTCGCGTACCAACAGCTATTAAACATGACAAGGGGAAGGGTAAACTACATGCCTTCTAGTATTCTTCCACCCGACATGAAAAACAAGACATGAACTCCAAATATTCAAGACATGAATTCCAGTATTCCTAACACTAGGTGTAATCATCAAGGGTACTAGTAAAACAGGGAATTAATTATCACAATATAAAGATTTAACTTGAAGTGCAGGTACTTGCCTGTTGTTTGGATCTGATTAATTGTACTCGGGGAAATTTTTAGAGATGAGTCCAAAAGATGAAATAGACATTACCATCACGCTCAGAAGATGTCAAATAGCTAGAAACGCCTGTCCTTGGGTCCAATTTGGAGACAAGGACAAAAATGACAGTTTCGGATCAAAATGGGGTCCGCTGGTGGGCCTGCTTTGCACCGAAAAACGTGTCCGGGTCAATGGTCTCCAAATTCACCAAACTTATTGTCAACAGGTCAGGAACGCTGATACGAACCCAACGGAACTTCCAGATTTGGATTCCGATGAGCCGAACACAAAATCACCCGTCGAGCGGGGCCTGTGGGGCCCACAACACGCGATTTCGTCAACGTTCTCAGAATCGAACCAAACTTGACCCACAGGACCAGCGTATCACTACGAGTCTGATGGCATAAGTTTCGTCTCGATCTGACGAGTGTACAAGAAGTTAGGGCGAATTGCAGAAAAGTCAGATACGGGACGATGTCCGCGGATATGCGTTGATTTCGGTGTGCACGCACACCCGAATCAGCTTCCGCAAATTCTCACACGTCCGTATCGACGACGTGCACGTATCTGTGAAGACCGCACGCGACCAAGTCGTCCCGTTTGGCGGAACGTACTCAGTTCCGGGGTAAAACAGGGTCTGGTTTTTCCTTTTTTTGGATCGCGGTGTGCGATCACCACAGGACGCGGTGCCCCGAGCGGTTTGTCCGGGCACTGAGAGGGTCATACAGGCTTCGTAACGCAATTTGCGGAATTGAAAACGGAGCTACGAACAAAAAGTTACGAGTACCTGAAGGGGACCCGAAAATCAGGGTCGAGTCGTGTCCGACACGTGTCCGCCTCGTGTCGGACATAGGGATTCGAATCTAGGGTTAGGGTTAGGGTTTCGAGCTCCGGAGAGGGGAGGCCGGCTGGAGGAGGGCGGCGCCGCTGCGGGGGAGGCGCCGGCGAGGGCGGGCACGGCGGCCGGAGGGCGGCGGGCGCTGCCGCTGACTGCTGCTGCTGTTGTTGCTGCTGCTGTTGCTGCCGGCGAGGAGGGAGGTGGCCGGAGCCGGAGCCGATGGTGGCGGGGGAGGCTAAGGCAGGCGGCGGCGGATCTCCGGCGCGGTGGCGGAGGAGGTGAGGGAGCTGGAGGGGGTGACCGGAGAGGATCGATGGGGGTTTTAAGGGGAGATCGAGCGGGGGAGTGGCCGGAAATGGCAGGGAGGAGAGGGGGACGTGGCCGCGGGGTACGGGGCTGCGTGGCCGCGTGGCCGGGCGGGGCGCCGCGTGGCCGGGCGTGGCGGCGGAGGAAGCGGGCGCTGGCGCTGGCGCGATTCAGGCGGGGAAGAGGGCTGGGGGAGAACGGGTCGGCGGGTCGGGTCTCGGACGGTCCGGGTCTGGCCGACCCGACCCGACCCGCGAGCGGTTGCGGGCTGGGCTAGGCCCAACGGGCTGGGCCAGAGGGAACGGGCCGGGCTGAAAAATCAATAATAATAATAATAATAATAATAATAATTAGTTAATTAAATAAATAAATAGTTTAAATAGTTTTTAGGTATTTAAAAATAGGTTCGGGGTCCAATAAATTCCAGAAAAATTACCCTAAGTCCAGTTTTTCATTTTACACCCAAAAATATTATTTTTATAATATTTTAATACTGTTTATTATCATTTAAAAAAATTATTGAATAATTCAAACCCTACTTTTAAATTACGAAAAAATTCCAGAAAATTGTGAAAAATCCCAATTTTAATATTTTTTTAAAAAATCAGGGGCTTACAAGCATGTTCGCTTCTGGTCTAACTGAGCCATTTCCTTTGTAGGAGGTCTGGACAGCTTCCTTCTTCCTATGGTAGCAGTTGGTGGCCATATGGTTTGTTTTACCACACACAAAATAAAATCTCTTCTGATCCCGAGTCTGACTGAAATTTCTAGGTTTTTGGTTTTGGTAATGATGGTTTTGGTGGTTAGGCTGAAAGTTTTTCTTCTTCTTGAAGAAATTCTTTTTGGATTTATAAGAAAAATTAGATTTGGGTTTTCCTTGGCCTTCTACAAGGTTTACCTTAGCGTTAGATTCAGTCTTAGGCTTAGACCTCAATCTAATTTGTTCTTCGGTTCTAATTTTCTTAGGACTTGATTGTAGGTAAGATCTCCTTGTGTATGGATAAGTTCCTTAGAAATATCAGACCAAGAGGGAGGTAGCTTGTCTATTAGGCATGCTATTTTATGCTCATTGGAGAAAGATGTCCCTTTGGCTTGAATATGCCTAAGGTATTCTTGGAATTCATGGAGTTGGTCATTCATTGGCTTGTTATCTACCATGAAATACCTATTAAAGGTTGAAAAATTAAACCTTTCTATTCCGGCATCATCACAGCCGTATTCATCTTCCAAGGCTTTCCAGAGTTCTTTAGCGCTCTTGTATTCAAAAAATATATCATACAAGGATTCAGATAGTGCGCTTAGAATTCTATGAAAGCAATGGAAGTCTATTTCTTTAGGGGTTTTTGGTTTCGAGGAGGTGGACACTCCTATGTCAGACTCAGTATCATCAGAATTATTTGTGATGGGTGTGGACCCATCAATGGCAGAAATAAGTTCTAAGGTCGCGAGCCAAAATTTTATTTGGCTCTGCCATCTTTTAAAGTATGAGCCATCAAACTTAGCAGGTTTTGCAGTAGAGGATTCCTCCTTACCAGTCATGATTGCAGTCTAAAAAATATAAAATTATTTAATAACAATGTTTAAGATAATAGTTTAGGTGGTCTTTGCTAATCAATCTTAAAATCTTTAGTTTTTCAAGTGTTGATAAACTCAGGTTAGCTGTAGGGGCCGGTTTCTAGCTAGCGGCGGTCCGAAGACTCTTAAGTACCGTGTCACTTAGGGCTATTTACACCCGGTTGACAGAAGTATCCTTTCGGCTTGTGTCCGAGTTTGTCTCTACTTTGAAACTTTAGATTTGAAGATTTTATTTGCAATTTTCTTTTTACTAAACTATTTTCTTTTGGTCCTAGATTGCTTTCAAAATACTAAGTGATTAAAAATGAAGCAAATTGTATGTTACAATTGAAAGAAATTTTGTGATCAAAATTGCAATTGACAAAATTATCGAATGTGCTAACAATTTTTAAAACACTTTAAGCAAATTTGCAATTTGACAGTATAGTAAGCAACTTGATAAGTAAACAAATAATCAGAAATTTGCTATAGTAAATATTAAGCAATTGAAATTTCTAGAATTTTTTTT
Organism: Iris macrosiphon; assembly: GCA_036927795.1. Lineage (NCBI taxonomy): Eukaryota > Viridiplantae > Streptophyta > Magnoliopsida > Asparagales > Iridaceae > Iris > Iris macrosiphon. Next base: position 141,355,195 of record JAYESA010000017.1, read on the forward strand.
TTGTAGCAATTGTATATTGAATTATTAAGTAATAGTAAACACTTTAATTAGAATTTTTTTCTTCTTCTAGAATAAATCAACTTAATATTTAGACCTCTGGGGAAATGAATCAACTTAAACTTAAACAAACAGTAAATCAATTCTAACAAAGTTTAACTCTAACAGTAACTATTAAATCAATTCTAACAAACAGTGAATCAATTCTAACTGTTAAATTGATTTTTCTAGAATAAATCAACTTAAACAAACAGTAAGAAATAGTTAGAAAAATCAATTCTAACAAATAAATCAATTCTAACAGTAACTATTTAACAAACAGTAACCAATAGTTAGAAAAATCAATTCTAATAAAAATCAATTCTTAGATTGTTAGAAATAATTGTCGCTTTCTTATTTAAATTTTTTGTGAATCAAAACAAACAGAAAATTAGATTGATGTTACCGGCCTCTGGGGAAGTCGTGCACGGAGCACTGTCCTAAGAGTTGATTCGGGATATGTGTGCAGACGTTCCCGAAGCTCCTAGTGGTAAACCCCCCGCACTACCGGTATCTCGTCGCCGCACACGACTTGGAGAGAATGACCAGAACTTAGCTCTGCCCAGAGCTTGGAGATGAGTGAAATGACGACGAAGAATGGAGTGAAAAATCTGTTGGCAGCAATTTTCCGGAAAGAGATTTCTTGTCTTTACAAAAAAAATCAGACAAATATATAATACTAATATGTAACAGTCTGAATTAATTTTTCTATTAATTCAGCCGTTACACAGGAGAAAAAAAAAGAATGAACCTGGACACAAAATTATAACGGTTAACGGAAGAAATTAATTTTCCAACGTTCAGAAAATTAAATAAAAATTGAAGAGGAGCAAAAAGAATTTTAGGGTCCCAGTCCGAACCCGAAGAGGAAATCGAATCGGCATTCGGCGCCCGCAGATGTGGGCGCGTACCCGCACCCGTTACGCGCACCGAGCCGGGCCGGACGGCGGCGACGGCGCGCGCGTGTGGCCCAAGGGGTTCCCCACACAACAACTTTAAGAGAGCAAAGAAGAGAAACTAATATATGTACACAAGAAAGCTTTGGCCCATCCGATGTGGGACTAAAGAAAAGGAAAGGAACTTGAGCTTTTAAAAGTAAAGCCAACAGTTCGAAGGTCCACTACATCTCGGTCCGTAGGTACGTACCTGCACCTGCACCGCATTTGAACAGCACCTGCATTGCACCCACCACTAACTCACCACTTAATTCACACAAAGAAAAATTAAATGTCCGCAACTTTCTAAATAATATGCATCGGTCTTAACCAATAGACTAGACGTCATTTGCATATATACATGGCTATGCTTAGGTTGGCCGGAGACCAGCCTTATTCCACAACAAATAAATGAAATAGCAAATGCGAGGCGACTACAAGTCCTTATTTGACACCAAATTACACCTACGACACTCGGTAGTAAAATAAATATAGATAGACACGAAGAACAAAGAGAAGATCATGGGACATGGCATGAGAACAAAGAGATGAGCATGCGACATGGAAGGAAGAAAAAAATATAACTGTAGATATATGACGGATGAGAGCTTCATAGTATGAATGGTCCTATCTGACCATAGCCAAGAAAGAACCGGCTGCCTTTCTTCCGCTGCTCGGAGGGCCGGCAGTCGATGCACCTCCACCGCTGCCGTTGGCTCCTCGGCCCACATTCGGCCTCTGGAACTCGATCGTGTAATGCCCCTTACCGTTCTCCTCGTCTTCGTCATCGTTCATTTCATCGTCGTCGTCGTCGTCCTTGTTGTCTCTCTCGGGTTCGTCGAGCCTTCCGTAGTCGTTGCCCGACTGGCCCATCAGCTCCTTCACAATATCTTCTGGCTTTATTGCAAAATTGAACACAATTAACAAAAGTGTAAAATTTGGAAAGAGTAATGCTATTAATCTCTACAAAATATTCCTAAATAATATTATGTGACACTCATCTAGCAGGCAAATTTTAATTTAAAAAATTTATCATCCATTTTTTTAAATTTTATTATTATTGTAAATATTAATATTAATTTAATTTTAATTTTAATTTTAAGCTGTTGAGAAATAATTTGGAAAGAAACTTTGGAGAGATTAATAACATTATTCTTTTAGAGTAATGCTATTCATGACCTTCAAATTATTCATCCAAATAATTTTTTCTTATGTGGGAGCTGACATGATATGTTAAATATAATTATTTGATATCTAATATTGCAGCTGATATATGATAAGTTTAAATACAAAAAATTAATCATCCAATTTTTTTTAATGTTAACTTTAAAATTAAATTAAATTTTAATATTAATATTATCTTTTTAACTTAGTTATATTAGATGATACATTAACCCTCAAGTCATCTGTTTTAGGAGCAATAATGTTTGAAGAATAATGGTTTGAAAGAACATTTTTTTTTAAGGGATGAATCGGTATTAACAGTAAATTTTCAACATTGATAGCTTACCTTCTTCTGTGTGCCACTACTATTACTATTGTCTCCATGGCCGCCGGCGCGGTTGTCTCCTGAGAAAGTGGCAGGCATTCCTCCGTTGCTCGGTCCACTATTTCCATCATCTCCACTGCCTTTCTTCACATCCGATTCTCGTTGATTCATCGTCGGTGGCAGCTGTTGCTGCTGTAGTGATGGTGGCATGACCGAGATAGGGTTTGCAATTGAGCTCGGATTCAGCTGGCTCTCGTGCTCGTGGGGTCTATTAGTCAATGCCGGTACGCCCCCTCCGCCAGTGCCAGTGCCACTGCCTCCGTCGTTGAGTCGCTTGTTGCGGTAGAGCGCATCGAGCTGGTGGAAGTAGGGGCAGGTCTTGGCGTCCTCCGGCCGCTTCTTGTTGCTCTCCTTCACCTTCTTGAAGTACTTGTTGATGTTCTCCCACTTCTCCTTGCACCGCCTCGAGCTGCGGCTGTATCCGAGCCGCCGCATCCCCGCGGAGATCTCCTCCCAAAGCGGCCCCTTCGGCCCCGACTCCTGGTACCTCGAGTCCAGCTCGCTCCTCAGTTTTATAAGAGCGTGCACCTCAGACTTCGGCCACCGCGACGAAGAAGGGTCTAGGCTCATGGTAGCTCCGCCCTCGTGTGGATCCGACGATAAAGGTAACAGTTCGGATGAAGTCGGACGCATTGGTGGTGGTGGCGGCGGCTGCTGCTGCTGCTGCAGTGGTGGTGGTTGTAATAATGGACGTGTTAGTTGCTGAGGATGAATTTGCATCGGTGGTGGAGTCTGGACAATGGATACTGTAGCAGAAGCTGGAGCAGGAGTCGGAGCAGGAGCAGGATGTGATGGTATCGGCACGGTCTGGCCAGTGACCTTCTGGAGGAAGGAGATGACGACAGCATTCCGCGCCGCGGCAGCAGCCCGCTCTCCTGCCGCGAGCTCCTGCTCGCGTGCGAGCCTCCCGGTCTCCTGCCGTCGCCACGCCTCCTCCCGAATCATCCGGTCCTGCTCCCGCTTCTCGATCGCCTCGAGGAACCGCTGCTGCATCCCCTCCTGCCGCTCCATCACCTGCCTCATCAGCCCTTCAAAGAGCGCCATCATCTTCCTCCCCCTTCCTGCTCCCCCGTCAACCCGCTTCCTCTTCTTCCCGCTGCTCGGCCCCTCCTCGGTCGCTTCGTCATCGTCATCATCCTCCTCCTCCCTATCATCTGACTCCATTGCGTCCGACGAAGTATTAGACGAGAAGCTCATCCCCGAACGGGCATTCTGTTGATGCTCATGTCCCAGCATTGGCATTGGCATTGGCATTGGCATTGGCTGCTGCAGCTGTGGCGGAGCGGTGGCGATCGGAGTAGGAGCCGAAATCTGCTGTTGCTGCTGCTGCTGCGGTGGAGGAGTCTGGCTGAACCTCTCAGCAACGGACAACGGGGACTGATTAGTAACAGTACTGGCTGGTGCAGCAGTAGGTGTTCCCATTGCCGCCGCCGCCGCCGCCGCCGCCGCGGTTGTGGTAGTTACAGGTAACGCAGCGGCCGATGTAAAATGGGATGGTTGCGCCGCGGCGGTGGCGGTACCATGGAGGGCCTCGAGCTCGCTGAAGAAGCGGTAGCTCTTGCCGTCCTGCCGGCCGGCACGCCCTTCCTTGGTGCGCTTGTAGTACTTGTGGACGTTCTCAAACTTCTCCTTACACTTCTTTCCGCTCCTACTGTAGCCCAGCCCCGTCAGCTTCCTGCTCAATTTCGACACCACCACCACCACCCATTTTAATCATATTATTACTATTTACAAATATTTCCCCATTTTGTTAATAGCTATTAAAAGTAAGCAGAAAATCATACATATGAGAGAGAGAGAGGGTGTGACTGAGAACAGGTAATAAGGAAAAGTTGGAAAAAACGAAAGGAACTGATGAGACGATTGCAGCAACCAAATATACATGCACATAGCATCTACCTATCTAAAGCATCTCCAACCCTGTTTTGATTTGCATAAAGGCATTACAATAATGATTCGGGCTAGTCCTGTCAATGCTAAAAATTTTATTCAGATTAGTCAAAATTTTATTAGGCTGTTCACCTCTCCTTTCGCTCCTCTTCCACCCTCACCTCCTCCGGCCTCCGCATCCGTGTCCCAACCATCGGACACGCACGAGCACAGCACGGCCGTCTCAGCTGCTCTTGCCGTCGCCTCTTCTTCTTCTGCTCGAGGATGAGGAGGAGGAGGAGGAGGAGGAAGAAGAAGACGAGGTGGAAGAGGAATATGGCCGCCGCCGCCTCTTCTCTTGCCTCCTCCTCCTCCTCCCTCTCCGCCTCCTCCTCCTCCTCCTCTCTTGTCTCATCTCGTCCAGACACCATCTACCTCCGGACTGTCAAAAATTTGACAGTCATACTAAAATAAACATATTTTATTTAGAACTATAAAAAATTTGAGTCTTTCCTATTGTTAGGACTGTCAAAATTTTGACAGTGCTAAAAAAAAATTGGATTGTCCTGATAAAATTTGGAGAGTAATAAATTTGTAATTATCTAAAAAAAATTTGGACTGTCCTGAGTCTTTTTTGTGGTGCCTTTATCAAGGGTCTTTTGATTTTGGATAAAAAGTATCACACTAACGGTAATGACTATTTTTTTTAATTCTCAAATGCAATTGTTCAATAAATTGTGAAACTTAAACGATAAAAGTTAAGAAATTGTGAATTTAGTTTTCTATTTCTACAATGTCTTCACATTCATATCATTAATTATTAAAAAAAAAAGACATTCATATCATTAATTATAAATAAAATAAAAAAATAAAAAAAGGGATTACTTATACTATAAATTTTTTATGTTTTATATTTATTGTACGAACATTTTTTATTTTTTAAAGTAATTACACGGACCTTACTTATAATTTATGTTGTAGGATTGATTAGTGTAATAACAATTTACATAAAATCTAAAACATAAAACATAAGAGATGTATGTGTAATAAACATAAAACATAAGAAAAGTTAGTGTAATTATTTTCAAAATAGGGAAGATCCGTGTAATATACATAAAACATAAAAAATAAGTTGTTTTGAAAGTTGAAAAATAAACATATCATTAATTTTGTATGTAGAAGACTTTTTTATTTCATTATTTTTTATAAATATAATTTTGTCATCTAGAAAATATATTGTTTTGTGACTCGTGCCATAAAAGAATTATAACATATTACAAGACAATAGAATTGGAGATGCTCTAGTCTAATAATAATAATAATAATAATAATAATAATAATAAGTACTTGTTTCAAAAATAACAGGAGATTTGCTGAAGCGAAAATATATTTAATAAAATTATGTAAAACAAAAAAATTAGTGAAAATTAGTGGAAGAGAAATTCCGATACAGTTGTTGGCAAAAATTTGACACGTTCAATTTTTGCCAACAAAGATGGCAAAAGTTCATCCGTTCGTAATTTTTTTTTAATAAATTGTTGAAATTTCCACCAACAGATATGACAAAAAAAAATTAAAAAATGTCCAATTTTTGCCATCAACAATGGCCGAATTTCAACATTTTTTTTCCCACAAGGTGGACTCGGTGCTAGCATGGTAGCTGAGCAAATAGGTTTACCTTCCCACACCCCCCCCCCCCCCCCCCCCCCCCCCTCTCCTGCGCTAGCTTGGCCTTCCTTCCTCTGCTAGCTTGGTGAATTTTTACCATCTCTATTGACGAAAATTAAACGTGTCAATTATTTGTCAACGATCGTGGCGGAATGTATCTCTCCCACTAATTTTTGCTAAAATTTTTCGTTTACCTAATTTTATTAATAATATTTTTGTTGGATCAATTTTTCTGGAAAAATAATGGTAAGAGAAAAAGCATTAGTTGTGATGAATTTGACTGAAACTGCAGAATTTATAAAATTGGGGTAGATTGGTTGGGATTGATGCATTACAAGTGGATCTGAACCTGTTGTTATTGGATTCAGAGCACACCAATTTTACTAAAAGAAAGATGCCGATCTCATCTCGTGAATGAGAGAGCAGCAGCAGCAGTGTGGGAGATCTGAGAGTACAAGACTGCAAGTACGTGCTCTCTTTTCTTTTCGTTCTTTCCCGAAGAAAAGAACTTACAAACTGATAAGAGTCCTGGTACGAGAAATAGATCACAAACCATTACTCTATCCCAAAAATCTCTCTCTCTCTCATTCTAGCTATTAGAAGAAGAAGAAGAGTGTTATCAAGGTAGCTAGCTCAAGTCTCCACATTTATGAGAATAATTCATATTTGGTTTGTAGTTTATCGTACCTTGAGACCTCCTCCCATAGAGGGCCCTTGAGAGTGGCGTTGCGGAAGGTGGCGTCCATGTCGGACCGGATCTTCAGTAGGGCGAGCGTCTCCTGCCTCGGCCACCTGTTGCCGCCGCCGCCGCCGTCCCACATGCTGCCGCCTCCCACGGCCCCCTTGTCGCCGAGAGGGTCGACCTCGGCAGCCCCCAATTCCTCGTAATTGGGAGGCGCTGTGGAGGGCGGCGGAGAAATCCTCGCACCAATAGACTGTGGCACGAGGGACTCTGCCGTCCCACCACCTCCCGCCATCTGCTGTTGCGGAGGAAAAGCAGCAGCAGATGGCGGAAAATAAGAGAAGTTAGTCATACCGTCATGAGGAGGAGCCCCGTAAGGGGATCCTCCTTGCTGCATGGCTCTCGAATCTTTGGAAAGAGAGGCCGGTGAGGTAAATCAGTTGAAGGCTGAGAGTAGAACTAGGTAGCTAGGGGAAAAAGAGGGAGGAGAGAATTGAAGGCTAGCAAAACAAGGTTAGAAAATTAGGAGAGACGGTTAAATACACAAACAAAAATTATGGGAGAGCATGCCAGTAAAAAAGAGAGGAAGCTATAGAATATAAGAGAGAGAGAGTAAGAAGAAGAGGAAGAAGAAGAAGGAGAGAAGGAAAAGGAATTGTTAGCTGAACATCTCAAACACGCTTGTCCCTTGGTCTGATACTGGAAATTTGTTTGCGGTAGGGTTAAAAACTCTTCTCCCCCTTCCCCACAGCCCACAGTTAACCATGGTCACACTCAACTCCATGTTCTATGTTCTGCTCACTCGATCAATACACATGCATATACATACAGATGTATACATATACATGTATGTATTTAATTAGTATACTTACAGATGTACTGTCCATGGGTGGGTTTTGAGTTATAAACCTTTTTACCTGTCCGGATTTGAGACACTAATGTGTAAGTAAATATATATATTTTTGGGTAATAACAAATTTTGTAATAATAATAAAATAAATTATAACTAAATAAATAAATTATGCATTCATTTTTGGCTAAATAAATTTTGAACAAATTTGATGTAAAGGATAATACAGAACATTTTACATTAATTTTTGGCTAAATTACAACTTGATACCCTTAACTATTGAAGTTTTTCAACTTTATAACCTAAACTTTGATAGGTCTTAACTTTATATCTCAACTGTAATTTAACAACTTAATATTCTATCGGTGTTAACTAAAAATTATAAATGACAAAAATATTCTCCATATTCTTTTCTTTTTTCGCTCTCCAACAGTCCGCTTTCCTTCTACGACAGCATTTTGACAGCAGGTGCAGGGGGGCGATGGGGGAGAAGGGAGGGGGAGGGGCAGGTGGCGTGGCGGGAGGGGGAGGAGGGTGCAGCGGAGGGTGGTCATAGTTGGGGAGGGGGTGTAGTGCCATCCGGAGGGGGGGGGGGGGGGGGGTGGGGGGAGGGGGCGAAGGGGGCGGTGAGGATGGGTATTTTAGTCAAAACAAATTTAACGAAAAAGTTAACGATGAGTGACGGTCAATATTAAAATTAAAATTTACAATAGTTGATGGTATCAAATTCGCGTATATCAAAATTTAGGGTATCAATTTAAAAAACTTGAATTGTTGCGTATCAAATTGTAATTTAGACTCTCGACCGCGTGAACGCCGCGCAAAAATGACAGCGACGACCCATGTTTCAAGAACTGTTTTTCGTCCCGTCGCTCGACCGATTTCTGAACCGTCTTCACCGGTACGTTTACAACCTATCCCCCTCTAAACTCTGTAAATTAGTTTCCATCGAACATTGCTTAACACTAGGTAAAAATCGAGGCCAAGTTGAAGAAAAATCACATGTTTAAACTGTAGTAAAACTGTTTCGACCACCTATGTTAGAGGCTGTTATCTCCCACCACAGACATCCAAACTCAAATCTATTTTTTGCTATGTGAAGACCATATAACCGAGATTATTTTTTGTTAATTAGATTATTTTATTTTGTGTTAAATGCAGAGATAAATTAGGTTAAAATTTATGAAAAACTTATTTTCAAAACTTTAGAAATTTGCGATACGGAGTGTGTCCCGCCAAACGGGACCGCCCTGTCATGTACCAATTGCACCAAAAGGCGCGTATGATATACCCTGATGTGTGGGCTTTCGCAGAAACTTATTTGGACGTGTGTGCGCGTTGGAATCAATTCGTATCCGTAAAAAGTCCCCATATCGCGACTTTTGTAAAATATCGCACCATTTTGTGTACGCTCGTCGGAATGCGACAAAATTTGCGCCATTGGATTCGTGGTATCACGCTGGTCCTGTGACCCAAGTTTTACACGATTCCGAAAAAGTAGACCAAGCCGCCTAGTTGCGGGCCCTACGGTTGACTTTAAGAGCGAATTTGTGCTCGGCTCACCGGAATAAAAAATTAGACATACTGTTGAGTTCGTATTGACGTTTAGAATTTGTTTGACCTATAATTTGTCCCATTTAGAGACCTTTACCTCTGGCACGCGTTTCGGTTCAAAGTGGGCCACATGTGGATCCCGTTTTGACTCAAAATTATCGTTTTGCCCCTGTGTCCAAATTAGACAAAAGGGTAGTAATTTCTAGCTACCTCGCTGATTCCGAAAATGTTGGTAATGTTTATTTCAGCATTCGGAGACGTTTATTCGGAGGCCATAGTTTCTGATCCTGTGTACTTGACGTCTGGACGCTTACACTACATAGATTGCTTGTCAAACAAGTATACCTTGCCGTTGTACTGTGATTTATATTTCATATTATGCATGTATTTTATTTCTGTCCATTTAGTTCATATATTTTAACTGCTATATAAACTGCGCGTCCAAGGATAACTTGGATGCAACGACGGTGGCGTCGTATTCTGTTTTTATTATGTATATGCATGTTGACCTAGTTTATGAGACCACCCCATTATCATGAGGCATTCTTATGTTTCATTGTCCATGATACTATTATTACACGAGTGTGAGTCTCATGTAGGACACGGACTTGCGCACTCGGCTGGCCACTGGTACGTATAGGACGTGCGACGGATAGACATAACTGCTGATAAAAATTTGCATGATAGAAGACCTGGCAGTTATTTAGAGGTATTATCGTGTCTTGGATATGACATACTTAGAGCATGGGATGGGAAGAATAACAAGTAAGGCGTTTGGGCTCCTTTGTACTTTCCTAGTGTAACCCGTACGCTCCGCCGGAGATGCGCGGTCATGACGACCCCTATATTATTACCTGACGGCCTCTGAGGTTCAAAAGATGTCATGCTTTGTAGGCCCCTGATTCTCCCAAAGAATCATGCAAATCTCATTTTAGCCAGATAGCCCACTTGTTGGAAAGTTATTCTCAACGTGCATTCACATAGATGGTTAGGCGACCCCATTAGATGTTTACTTTCAGTACTATATTGGCATGCTTCTATGTATCTTGTTATGTACCTCTGAGGACCTGGTCTCTTTCCAGGTATAGACGTGCAGGATTATCCACAGGAGTATAGACCCGGACCTGACGCTTCATACCAGACTGAGGAGGTCTTACCTTCAGAGTACCTTTGATTCATCGCAGCTGATGGATATTCTAGTCGATATTTTCTTTATTGACATTATCTTATATTAGAGTTTGATCTCTTCTCTCATTTAGTATTTTTTAGTATAGTCGATTGGCAGTGAATTTGTTTCCATCCGACTATCATTCATTGATACTTTATATTTGAGATTCAGTTATTCATTCTTATCTCTTTATTTATGCTGTGGATGAGATATAGATTGTGTGTGACTTGTGTGGACAGTATATTATCACTTGTGGATTTGATATTCATGTACAACGTACGTAGGTATCACGATCTTCCAACATATTGGAGTTTCGTATACATACGACTGACGTGTTACGTATTCCTAGTCCTACGTATTTTGGGACTGGGGCGTGACATATTTTGTGGAGGCCCATGCAGGTCACTGAATATATTGTCTCGATTATGTTACTGTATCGAACAAGCCTGCGTATAGGAATAGAGTATAGGATCTCATCCACGCTTGACTAAAACTCACCTTCCCTTTCAACTATCCTATTTAAATGCTTGCATCCTGTTTGATTCGTGTACTCCTTCTAATCGTTTCGTCCACCTCTTGCAGAGAGATGGATTTGCGTAGTGGATGTACTGCTGCCGGAGGTGACACACCTTCAGGAGTCAGCGGCCAAACTCGAGGGGAGGTGTCACTACCACATTTTCTAGGAAAGGATATTTTAGTCATTTGGTAATTAATTAAATATTGTGCATGTTAAATTTTTATTTATTGTATTATTTATTTATTATTAGCATGTTAGATTTATTTTTTTGGACTTGTGTTAGTGGACCAACTAGTTTTGTTTAGACTCATGGACCAACATTTAATTCTAGTTAGAATTGAGCCAAATAATTAGAAGCCCAATTATTAGGATGATGATTAATTATGTTAAACCCATTAGACTAGAAGCTTCCCTCCTTAATTAATTTCTTCATGAGAGGCCCCAAGGGGTATTTTAGACTTTACATAGTAGCTTGAGAGAGGGGACAAGTGAGGCCTATATAAAGGGGATAAAAACTTTCTCTCTCTTCATTTTTCATTCCAAATCTAGATCTAGAAAATTTCCTCAACCAAATCCCTACTAAATTTTTACCCAATTATTTTCCAAATCACCATTGGAGGTTATTAGAGCATGGATCTACAAGAAGAAAGCATAGATCTACAAGGAGGAAGCATGGATCTACAAAGAGGAGCAAGAATCTACAAGTTGGAGGCCAATTTCATCAATTTTGGAGATTTTATTGGAAATCCTTCTCCCAATAGGTACAATTCAGTTTTTTCCCCTTAATTTAGGTTCTAAATCTGAGATTTAACCATGAGAAATCAACCCATATGCATAGGCTACCCATAGGATTTGGTTTTGTGTTCATAGTGTAAAACCCCATTCCTAGAAAACCGTATATACCCTTTTTATTTATTAGTTATTAATTAAATTATAGTAATTAGGTTTAAATAGGAGAAATAGATTTTTAATAATTTTATTTTAGGTGTTCGGGCACTTAGATGATTTATGGGACCATCAGGAATTTTTCGGAATTTATTTTATGTAGGAGACCCCTTGAGCAGTTGCTAGCCTAATGGTGTGCATTATTCTAATCTATAGATTTTCTTATGAATATATATATATAATATATATGTATATACAAATATATATATATATATGTATATATATATTTAGAAAGAAAAAGAAAAGAAAGTAAAAGAAGTATTATTAAAGAATTAAATAAGTAACTAATAATAACAATTTGCTAAGACCCCATCATACAGCAGCTAGCAACTTGCTAACTCCTAAAAGGGA